>JAEHOE010000124.1:0-380118 GCA_016858145.1 Edaphochlamys debaryana
CGCGGAGTTGAGAAGGCAATTGTGATGTTGCATTCAACCACTCCATTGCTCGTCGTGTACCTGTGTGGGGTTGGGGCAGCGGGCGTCAGAGACGCAGGACAGTGCCGGAGGGGGGGGACTAGGGACAGACTCGGGCGGTGCCTCTCTAAGCAACCCGGCCACACATTGCGCAGCGTCCTGCCACAACCGCTCCCTCTAAAACCCCAGGCCTTGGCACGCTGCGCATGGCGCGCCGCACGGTCAGCATGTACGGCGACTGCGTACGGCAGCGCACCATGTCGTATTCTGTGCGGCGGGGTTGGTGGCGTCTGGCTGGCTTGTGAGGCAGGCCGTGGTGCCGGGGGTCCATGCGTCGTATGGCGACCCCAGCAGCCCCCCTGACGCAGTGTTCTGTGCAGTTGCAGGCGACGTGACGCTGGGAGGGGGGGGCGGGGGCGCAAGGGAGGAGAGAGGGAGGGGACGTCGGAGGTCAGTTGGGAGGCCACCCGATACTGATGACACCCTTGCGGACCGGGGGGAGAGCATCCTGGCATTATTGCCTGGACCGTCCCGGCCATCGGCATGCTGCACGGTGGGGTTGAGGGCTGTTTGTTGCTGAGCGAGATCGCGCCGACGCCAGGGGTTGAGGGCAGCAGGTGGGACGGGAACCGGGCCGCCAGCCCATGGGAGACATGCCACTGATGCCAGCACCGCACGAGGATCCGCGTGCACGGCCCATCTCGGCCTCCCGTGAGCGTTCCGGCCGGTCCCGCCTCGTGCCCCACCCCCGGGCCTCCAAGCCCCGGACCCTGCCCCCAGCGCTGACCCGAGGCCGCTACATGGTACGGCGACAGGCCCCGCACCAGCGACGAGGCTTGCCCCCCGCCCGGTGCGGGGCGGTACCTCGCTGACCCCGTCCGCTGCGGCCCATTGGTGCAACGCCCAGCCCCAGAGGCCGGAGGCCAGAGCCCGCGCCAGGCGATGTGCCGCCCCCTGACGGCATCCTGCCCAGGCCCTGTGCCCAAAGCCGTAGGGTAACGTACCGTAGCGTCCTGTTCCGGACATCCCTCGCACCTGGATGCTGCGTACGACACGAGCGTCGAGCTGCAGTCGTACAGGGCCGCGCCAGAGCCCGTCCACGTGGTGCCGGTGCACTGGGCATGGGCGACCGGCACCAGGGGTCCCAGCGCCAGCAGCGCCGCGGCTAAGAGCACTAGGAGCAGGGCTCTTTGGGGCCGCGATGCATTAAAGCCACTCCGTGGGGAGGTGCCAGGGTGGCTGCTCCAGCGGGGCAGCGAGGTGGGGGAGGTAAAGCTGGCCATGCGCGGCCCCGGGTAGGAATCCCGGTCCGACGTGTCCCGGTCCTTGCGAGCTAGCCTCGTCGCTTTTTGCTTCCTCTGCTCCACGCCATGGCTATTGCTTGCGCTGCAGCGTCGTTCGCGGACGCCCGCCGAATGCCGCAGCAGGGTTCCAGGCCAATAGGAGCTCCGCGAAGCTTAAGACTACTGCCCTTACTCAGTGGATTATAAAGGATAAGCGAGAAGGCCCGCTACCGGGGTAGCTCTCGTGCAGCCCTCCGCGCTGAGGCTGTGTTCTGCAACTCTCTAGGCAGCCACCTATAGAGAGAGGGATGCCAAAGGTATGGGCGACACAACCGGAGCTAGAACAGCGTGGGACATCAAAGGAGCAGGAATGCCGAAGTCTTTTACAGTCAAGCGGGGGCTCTCGCGAGTGTTCCACAGTGTACAAGGTTAAGCTGGGGCGGTGGGTGCGTTCGTTAGTTTTGCTCAAGCGTGTTGAGAGGACGTTGCACCTGGAAACCGCGTGCAAAACTCAGCCATGCACGCCTGTCCTGGCTCTCCGGAGTGCTACAGAGGCGCAGGCGAGACACGCACTTCGTTCGTTCAGGCTCGGGAGTCGGACGCGTTTGTGTCTGTCGGTGGGCCGCGGCCGGACTCGCCAGCCCCCTTCGCCCCCTTGCTCGTCCGGCTCAGCGGAGCCCGGACATGTAGCAAACAGGCATGACGCTTCGCCCTCGCCACCCCACCACCGGCAGCCCCGGCCCTCGCCTCCGTGCCTGGCGCCCAGCCCGTCGTCCCCACCCGGCCACCCCTCGGGCCCCAGCCCTCCCGCCTCCGTGACTGTGCCTGCGGCTATGCCGCCCTCCCCCGACCGCCGCGCTCAGCCAAACGCCTCAGGCCCGACCCTCAGCGGCACACGCCTCGCACGTCCCAGTCGCCTCGGCACGCTTGCACGGCTCCTCGACTTTGCCGCCCACCAGCTCGAGCTGCCCAGCCAGCGCGTCCAGCCATGCGCAGCTCCGTAACCACAGCTGCGACCGGTCGGTGCGGCCAGCGTCTACGAGCGCAGCTGCCTCCGACTACGCTACTACTTCCATTGCACCCACACGTATCGCCTCCCCCGCTCCCGGCTCCCCGCTCCCGCTGGCCTCCTTCCGGGCACTCGTATTGCCCTAGGTCCCAAAACCAACCTTTCTCCCGCCGCTTCACGTAGCTCCTAGACGCACGGGCCGGGTTTCGGGACGGGGTTTCTTCGTAGAAGCATCTTCCGCCCACCACCACGCCCACCACGTACGGCAGCACGGAGCTCGCAGCCTTCAGGCGGCGTGCCGCAGCCGGCCTCTTTCCCCCAGCTCGCACTTGCACACACCGCACTCTACGGTCGTTTTAGTTCTGCAGCTGACACGTCGACTTCGTCTCTACCGCTTGCAGGACTCCGAGCGCGCAGGACCCGGCCCCGCGCCCCGGCTTATGCAACGGCAGCCGCAACCGCAGCCCAGCACCAGCAGCAGCAACTCCACCCTCCCAGCCCCACCGGCCCCGGTCCACCTCCCCCCTCCCCTCAACGTCCGGCCCGCTGCGAGTGTACACCAGCGGGCCCAACCCGCAGGTTGCGCCCCTACACGGACGCATCTCCGGCACCTGCGTCCTCTGCCTCTCCTCCACCGTCGTCGCCTACCCCAGCCTCGTTGGTGACGTTTTCGCCCCAAACCGGGCTCTGCCCCACCTGCGGCCATCGCCTGCAGCAGATCCTCATCTGCCCACCGGTCCGCATCACCCGCTACGCCGGCCTCTGCGCTATCTGCGCCGCGGCCGGGCGCCACCACCCCATCGACTACGCCGTCTCTGAGCGCTTCGAAATCCTCCACACCCTCTCCAGCCCGGCCTGCGTAACCAACCTCGCCTCCCCCATCCGCCCCGCCCCCGCCGCCTTCTCCGCCATCCCCCCGCCCACCGAGCTCCATCCCCCCAGCCCCATCCCCGACGGCCCCACGCCCCCCTCCCCGCCCGCCCCCGCCACCCTACCCCTATCCCTGGCCCCCGCCTCCGCCTCCTCCTCCGCCGCCCTCCGAACCCCGCGCAACATGGCCACAAAGATAAGTGGGGCCGTCCGGTACGCGCACCGGCGGGCCACCAACCGGGCGAACCATGGCCGGCGCCGCGCCCCTACTGACTCACGCGCACAGCAGCTCCAGCAGCCTGCTGCACCGCATTCGCGTCACCGCAGGCCACGTCGGCCGGGGCTCCCACGCCCGCACCCCCCGCTGCCCTCACCGGCGTCCGTCCTGCTGCTGGCCTTCCTGTACGCCATCGGCACCCCGGGCGGCTCCGGTAGCTACGCCGTCGCGCCGCGCACCTGCGACGGAGCGCCCATTGGCCCGCGGCCCTCCCTCTCCTCCAAGGGCATCGTCTACGCCTTCTGTTTTGACGGAGATCCCGCCAAACGCCTATACGTGGGCCACACCGTCAAAGATCTGGCCACCCGGCTCCAAGGGCACATCTCCTCCGCGCGCCGAGACTACGGCTACGGTGCAACCCCATGTCCCGTCCGCGAAGCCATCCTCACCTACGGCACCGACAAGCTGTACGCCGTCATACTCCAAAAGCTGCCGCCCGGCGCCGAACTACCTGTACGGCACGCCCACGAGGCGTGGTGGGCCACTGCTCTCGGCTCCCACAGCCGTACCAGCGGTTTCAACGTTGCCCGCATCCCCGTCGCCAATGACGAAGCTGTTTACGGGCCGCCCTCTCCCCCCGGAGCCCCACCGCCGCCACCGCCGCCGCCATCCCCCGCCGGCCTGCCGTCGCCTCCTCCTCCACCACCCCCGCTCCCTCCACCTGCCCCAATCACGCCGCCTTTCCACCTGGCCCCAAACGCCCCTACCCGGCCGCCAGCCCCCCCGGACAACCCCGCGGCCGCCGCCGCCCGCGTCTACGGCTCCCGGCACTGGCTCACCCGCCTCCAGCACGCCTTCCGTGAATTTCGCCGCGGCCGCATCCATCCACCTCATGCCCTGGGCCCGCTCCTGCGCTACACCCACAACAACCTCCTCCGCCTATACCTCCACCTCCTCGGCCTCCCGCACCAAGCACTCGCCCCAGACGCCAGCCCTGATGAACGCGCCGGCCTTCTCCAGTCCCTCAAGCTCGCCTACGACCTCCAACGACGCTCCGCCCCTACAGCTCGCAAATACCTGAAGCCAGCCCCATCCCTCCGGCTTCCCGCCACCCTCACCAACCTCGTCTCTCTGCCGCACCTCATCTCCGCCCTCCGAACCCCCGGCGTGGTGTCCGAGCTCCCCGCCAGTCTCCCCCCACCCTCAGCTACCACAGTTAGCCTTGTGGCGCCGCCCGCCCTGGGCACGCTCCTCTGCAATGCCGCCGCCGTCAGCCGAGGCCGCCGCCCAGTCGCCTGCACGTGCGACCTATTCCCTAACCTGCCTCGCCACCCGGACACCGGCCACATCGTCACGGTCGACCCAAGCGCAGCCCTCACCCCCCACGCCACCCTCCTGTGGTTTATGGGCGCCAAGATGCGACTACCCCCCCGTCGACATGCCGCCGCCTGACACCATCGCCAGCCTCCGTCCCTCCCTCCTCCAAACCCTCACCGTCTTCGCCTGCGCAACCCTACGGTACCACCGCCTGCTGCGGCACCGCGGCCTCGCCAAAGCCTGGGCCGCCGCCGCCACTGCCGCCATCCTGTATGCCGCCTCCCCCGCCCAGTTCGCCGACACCCCCGCCGACCTGCGCCTGCCGCCGCCGTCGCTCCCCGCCCCCACCGTAGGCCTGCCCCCCAACTGGCCCACCTCCTTCCCACTCACCCCGCCAACCCTCGCCACCGCCCTCAACGAACTCTCCCTCTTCAAATCCTCCCTCGTCATCACCGTCATGGACAAATGCTCCGAAAATCTCGTAGCCGTCTGCCCCGCCTTATACGACAGGGTCGTACGCGCCGACCTAACCTCCTCCGCCTTCTACCAGCCCCTGCCCACCGCCGGCTATGCGCGCCTTCTTGCGGACACCGGCGCCGCCATCGCCACCATCCCCGTCCCCGCCGGCCTCTCACGCCGCCTCCCGTTCCACCCCGCCGCCCCTGCGCCCACATACTACATGACCTACAAGGCGCACAAATCCCTACCCGCCTACCGGTTCATCACGGCCTCCCCGCAAATCCCCACCACCTCCGCCGCCATCGTGCTCACCGGCGCCCTGCGAGCGATCGACCGCGAGCTCGCCGCCCTCTTCAAGCATTTCATGCCCAACATCCCCGCGCGGCCTTTCCACGTCCGTAGCCCCGAGCAAGCCCTTGACGTGTTGCGTGCCGCCTCCTCCCGTCCGGCTCCAAGCAACCCGGCTGTCCTCGCCGGAACCCTCACAACTAGCCCCACGGCCGACGCCGCCGCACCCCCCGCTCGCCCCGCCCCCTCGCCCCCGCCTGAGCCCGCCGACTTCCGCGCCTCCGCAGCCCCGGCCGCCCCCGTGCCACACACAGACCCGCCCATACCCACCAGCCGCCTCCATTACGCCCCCGCCCTGCCCTACATCGCCACCCGCCCCCGCCAACACCGCCGTCACCTCCACGTACCACTTCCCCGCCGGGGACCCAAGCCCCCCCCCTCTCCAGCCCCGCCGTGCAGACCTTTGACGTTGAGCGCCTCTTCACCAACCTGCCCCACGACCTGCTCAACGCCAACATTGGACACCTCGTGCGCCTGGTATTCACCGAACTGCACCCCACGGCCGCCTTCCTCCGCTTCTCCATCCATGACCCCGCCGCCATCGCCTGGCTGCCCGCCCCCGCCCCCGGCACTCCGGTCCAGCCCACCCCCGCCAGCACGTACACTCTCTCGGCCGCTGACATCCTAAAGCTCCTCAAGACCCTCCTCTCCTCCGCCACCGCCAGCTACCGCGGCGAACACCATCTGCAGGTCAGCGGCGTGGCCATGGGCGCCAACTTCGCCTCCTTCGCCGCCAACCTCGCCCTCGCCTACCCCGAGCTCCAGTTCATGCGCCAGCTGTACGCCGCCGCCTTCTCCCCCCCACCCCCCTCCACCGCCACCGGCATGGACCTCCTCCTTGCCCCGCCGCCCCCCTCCCCCGCCCTCGCACTCGATATCCTCCTCGCCTTCGTGAACACCCTACGGTACACGGACGATGTGGGATGCGTCCACAACCCCTTCTTCACCTCCCTCATGTACACGGACTCCACCTTCCACGGCTTCCACGGTGTCTACCCGCCAGAGCTCAAGCTCACCGCCTCGGCCTCCTCCGCCCCCGACCAACCCGCTGTGCCCTACCTCACCTTCACCATCACCGCCCACTCACACCCCACCCACCCGTCCCACGTGGTCTACACTTTCGCGCCGTACAGCCGTTTCGGGAGCCCCCCCTTTGCCGCCCTCCCCCTCGCCCGCTACTCCCCCTACGCCTCCATGACCGCCACGCACACCAAGCGCAACGTCGTGGTCCACGCCCTCCTGTCCCACGCCCGCACCAGCTCGTACCTACCGGCCTTCACCGCCGCTTCCTCCACCACCCTCGCCCGGTTGCATCAGCGCGGGTACCCCCGGTCCTTCCTCATTCGCGCCGTACGGACCTTCCACCGCCGCCACCTCGGCACGGTCCCAGGCCACCCCTCCGTCGCCACCCTCCTCCGCCTCGTACCCAGGGAACAGGCAACTGCCCTGACGCCGGGCCGCCGCCCCCGCCCCGCCCCTCCCTCCGCCGCCCCCGCTCCCCCTACCGCCCGCGCCTCCGCCGCCGCCGCCACTCCCACCACCTCCGCCGCCCTTCCCAGTGCCACCCCCCTTCCCCCCACCGCCGCCGTTCCCGCCACCCCCGCCCCTGCCCCCCCCCGCCGCCCCGCCCCACCCGCCTCCACGGTCCCCACCCGTCGCTGCCGATGCCTCCCCCGCGGCCACCGCTACCTCCACCGCCTCCGCCTCCAACCAACGCCTCTCCCCCACCCGCGCCGCCTCCCCCGCCGCCTCCCCCGCCCGCCTCCCCCACCCCCACCGCCACCTCCTTCGCCTCCGCCCACGCCGCCCCCGCCACCACCCCCCGCCGCCGCCACCGCCGCCCCCCTCCCCCGCCGCCGTCGCCCCCCGCCGCCGCCACCGCCCCCCCCCTCCGCCCCCCCGCCCCCACCACCACCCTCACCCACCCCACCCGCCGCCGCCACCGCCCCCCCCCTCCCCCCGCCGCCGTCACCCTCGCCGCCGCCACCACCTCCCCCTCCGCCCCCCGCCCCCCCCCCACCCCACCCCCGCCGCCACCACCCCCCGCCAAGCCCCAAGCCGCCCCCGCCCTCGCCGCCCCCTGTTCCGCTCCCGCCCCCTATTCCCCCGCCTCCCCGACCACCGCCCCCGCCGCCGCCGCCACGCAGGCAGCCCGTGGTCGTCCTCCTCACCTGCCGCTGGCACCGACTCCACCCCGGCCTCCCCCCGCCCCCCGGATGCCCACCAGACTACCTAGTTTCCGATATGCTCATACAGCGCCTCGCCGAACCCTGGCGACACGCACTGGCCAGCGGGTCCCTGCCCTCGCCCCCACCCTTCGCCCGACTCTCGGCCTCCGCGCTTGCGCACGTCCGCTACCTCCTCCTTGCGTACCCCCCCGACACCCTGCGCATTAACCCTTGGTGCCACGCATGGCTACAAGCCAACATGGACCTGCACCTGTGGCGCCAGACCGCCCTTCCCCAACCGCCGCCCACGCCTACACCGCCAGCGACCCCCGCCTTCTCCACCACCCCCCGCCCAAGCCCCCCCCCCCGCCACCCGCCGTGCCGCCGCCGCCCCCGCCCCCCGCCCCCGCCCCCGCCCCCGCCCCCGCCCCCGCCCCCGCCCCCGCCCCCGCCCCCGCCCCCCCCCCTCCCGCCCCCCACCACCCCCGCCGCCACCGCCGCCGCCGCCAGACCCGCAACCGCCGCCGCCGCCCCTCGGTCAGCCGCCACCTCCGCCAGGCCCGCCCCCCGTCGCCGCCGCCCCACCCCAGCCGCCAGCCCCTGCAGCCGCGGCCGCCGCCCCGCCCCCGCAGCCGCCCGGCTGGCCCCCACCGCCACCCAGCGTCCTCGCGTACAACGCCCTCCTGTACGCCCACAACGCAGCCATGCTCGACCACGCCCACAGCGCCGCGTACGACGCGGCCATGCGCGCAGCCGACATCATGTCCCCACCATATGGCGCCGCCGCTGCCCCGCCCGGCGGTGCAGCGCCCGTGCCCGCTGGAGCCGCCGGCCCGGCCCCGGGCGCCGCGGCCGCCGCCCCTCCCGCCCCGCCACCCGCCGCCGCCGCCCAACAACCTCAGCCCTACGGCCCCGACGACGACCTCTGGGACTTCCTCATGCTCGATCCCACCCTCGGGCCGTACGGTGGCTGGATCCGGTATGGCCCCAACGACCACGGCAACAGCACAACGTAGGCGAAGCACAGGCTGCCCGCCGCCGTGTGCGGACGCTCCTGCGTCCTGTTCTCGTATGTGTCTGCGGTTTCCGGTTCGACGTTGGATTCCAGCGTGACCTGGTCGTATGGGGCTCAGCGCTTCGCCCTCCGTTTCGTTTCCTTTGGCTTTCGGTTTATGCATTTTGTGACAGTCATCCACCACGCGGTGCCCTGGCGTGCTTCTTCCGTTACTGTTGGTGGCTTCAGCTGCTCTGATGGTTGCTTCGGGGACGTGGTGCTATTATGGAGCTCAGCGCATCGCTTTCCGCACCTTTCTGTTGTTCAGCGTATCAGCCTGGTTTTTGATCAGCCACGCGGAGCCGTGGCGCACCCCTGGACGCCTTGCCGGGCGCGGGTGCCCAGTCCTGTGTCGTCTCTGGAGTTCTGTGCTGCGGGGGAGATCGGCCTGTCAGGCCACAGGCTACGTGGGAGCGTGGCCGGGCAGTTGTACGCGTGTAGGGCGGGGCCCGTGTTGCGGGCAGCCGGGGATCAGCGGGTGCAGCCGGGCTCCGTCGACCCCAGCCCGCCTTGTGACTTGCTCCTTCGTTGTTGGTCTTTACGGTTGCTGTCCCCTTTTGTTCGACGCAGGACATTTGGTAGTTTGGTTTATCGCGCTTTATCTCTTGGCCGGCTGTCATTACTGGGGAGCTCAGCGGAGCCCGGACATGTAGCAAACAGGCATGACGCTTCGCCCTCGCCACCCCCACCACCGGCAGCCCCGGCCCTCGCCTCCGTGCCTGGCGCCCAGCCCGTCGTCCCCACCCGGCCACCCCTCGGGCCCCAGCCCTCCCGCCTCCGTGACTGTGCCTGCGGCTATGCCGCCCTCCCCCGACCGCCGCGCTCAGCCAAACGCCTCAGGCCCGACCCTCAGCGGCACACGCCTCGCACGTCCCAGTCGCCTCGGCACGCTTGCACGGCTCCTCGACTTTGCCGCCCACCAGCTCGAGCTGCCCAGCCAGCGCGTCCAGCCATGCGCAGCTCCGTAACCACAGCTGCGACCGGTCGGTGCGGCCAGCGTCTACGAGCGCAGCTGCCTCCGACTACGCTACTACTTCCATTGCACCCACACGTATCGCCTCCCCGCTCCCGGCTCCCCGCTCCCGCTGGCCTCCTTCCGGGCACTCGTATTGCCCTAGGTCCCAAAACCAACCTTTCTCCCGCCGCTTCACGTAGCTCCTAGACGCACGGGCCGGGTTTCGGGACGGGGTTTCTTCGTAGAAGCATCTTCCGCCCACCACCACGCCCACCACGTACGGCAGCACGGAGCTCGCAGCCTTCAGGCGGCGTGCCGCAGCCGGCCTCTTTCCCCCAGCTCGCACTTGCACACACCGCACTCTACGGTCGTTTTAGTTCTGCAGCTGACACGTCGACTTCGTCTCTACCGCTTGCAGGTGAGCGCTCGCGCATGATGACCATAGACGACCGGCACGCTTCACGGCTGGGGGCTTCTTCAAGCGGCTCAGGAAAGTGCTATTCGCGCCTGTCTCCCATAGGACCTGTATCAGCCTGCTAGACGTACCCGGCACAGCTCTACACCGTCACCAGCAACAGCATGCCGGTTACTCTAGCATAGCCGTTCTCAGCCGCATCCCCGACTACATCTGCTGCGCATTATGCTCCGTGTAGTGCTAGATAGCCCTGTTGCTAGTGCACTGTATGGAGGCTATGCCCCCCGACCCCCTTGCTCGTCCGCGCAGCACATGCCGGCCCTCCAGGACGTGTGCCAGCCTCCAGCCCCTGCCAGCCTGAACGCTGCCTCCCTAGATTCCATGCTGCCTCCCTAGAATTTCTATCCGCGTATGCACCCGGCCAATGCAGCAGACGTGCCTACAGTCCAGCGGGAGTGCCGTGCACCAGGCAACACGCAAGCAAGGAGCCCCACAACGCCTCAGGCCCAGCCGGCCAGATGCACGTTGACACGTTCGTCCACCCCATGCCCCCATCCTTCACAAGCATCGCCAGTCCCAGAAGCCCACAGCTTTCCCATAACTCTTCGTCAGCACCGCAGTACGGCAGTGCGCACGGCCTAGTTTGAGGCCCAGGGCCCTGCCCGGCACACGCCCCTCGCCCTGCCGGGCCGCCCGCCTCCTCCTGCGCCTCCTCCGCTCCCCGCCACTCCATTGTTGTCCAAGGCCCTGCCCGGTTCCTGTTGCCCGCAGCTCGTATCTCAAAGCCACAGTAACAACAACAACCTACGGCGCCCCGCCCAACTCCTGTTCCCCGCAGCTCGTATCTCAGAGCTTCAGTGTCACCGATTTCCAGCGCCCCGCTGCCCCGGAACTGTTGAGGTTGAGGAGTTTAGGTCAAAGATTGCAGCCCACACGAGAGCCAACGCTTTTCAAGGAAGCTTGACTGAACCAGTCTACTTTAAGCCGGGAGAGTGACGAGGGCACAGATACTGCGTAACCCCCCCGTCGCCCGCACCAGCACCAGTCGCGCAGCAGCTCGACAGTCGACACACGTACCCTCGGCCCGAGCCGTTCTTGGCTCCGCCTTCCCCCAGCCTCCTCGACACGCCCGTCCCACCTGGTTTGACGCCCCTCTGAGCCTGCACTTGGGGGGGCCTGCTGGCTTCACCGTCCCCCCCTCCTTTCCTCCTTGGGCCCCCTGCCAAAACCACTCCAGCTCTTGGGACGTTCAGCCAGACCCCTCCCCCGCTCCCCGCCGCGCCCTGCCTTGCCCATCCCTTCCTCCCCCTCCCCTGGCGTCGCCCTCGGCTCAAGCCCCCTCGGCCGCTGCCGCCTTCTCGGATGCCGCCGCCTTCTCAGCCGCCGCCGCCGCCCTCTCCGCCGCCTTGTCTGCCGCCTTCACCGCTGCCACCGCTGACGGCCCGGTCTGCGCCGGCAGCGGCGGCGGCGCGGGCTCTTCCAGCGCTGAGTCGTAGGGAAACTCGATCCGAAGGACCTCCCGCTCATCGGCATTCAGTCGCATGGGGTTAGATACCAGGAACTGGGGGGGAAAGGAGGATGACGGGGGGTGAGGGCGGGGCAGGGTTAGGGTTAGGGCGTGAGTGTTTTGCTGGTGTCTGCGGGGGGGCCTGAATATCTTGGTCCTCCTTCTCCCCCCACATCCCTCTCCCTCCCCCCACCCCTCTCCCTCTCCCCCAACCCGCACCCCCTTCTCCCCCCGTCCCCCTCCCACCCCACCCCCCCTCACCTCCTCCGGCACCTTGGCGTCCAGCAGGCAGCGCCCGTTCTCAGCCAGCAGCGCCACGTTGGAGAGAATGGCCTGGGGCGGTGGGGGAGAGGCAAGAGGGGGAGGGGGAGGAGAAGGTGGGAGAGGGCCGGGGGTGGTTAGGGTCAGTGGCGGTCTGGGCAGTTGGCATGGGGGGAAGGGCGCGAGGTTGCACCGCCCATGCTGCATCGCACATACGCCCCCCCTTCTGCAGCCAAACCCCGCCCGGACGCTCAAGTTCCTGCCCCCCCTCCGCCCCCCCCGTCCCCTCCACACCCCCCTGTCCCCTCCACACACACACACCCATCCCCACCGGCCGGCTAATCACCGCGCCTGAGACTCCCAGGCTCATGCGAGCAGCCCTTCACACCCCTTCCCCACCTGGCAGTGGCTCCGCATGAGGCTCCGTCCCACCCTTCCGGGCGCTCCAGTCTCTAACTCGTCAAAGATCTCCCCTCCCTTCCCCCCCTCCTCCCCCCCCCTCCGCCCCCCCCATCCCCACCTGGCAGTGGCTCCGCATGAGGTACTCGGGTCCCTCGGCGTAGAGCGTGAGGAGGGGGGGCAGGCCGTCCAGGCGGGCGATGCGGTACCTGGCGGGGGAGGGGGTGGGGGGAGGGGGTTGGAGAAGGGAGGATGGTGCAAGATGGCAGGGAGAGGGACAGCTGCGCGCCTGTCTTGGGGCCAGGTCGGCGCAAGGGGCGGTGTGCAAACGCGCAGCCCGTTCAGGCGGCCGACACGGGTACGTGGGGTGGGGCGGGGAGGGGCGGGGAGGGTGCAGCGAGGTAAGGGCATGCTCTCACTGGTTGACGACTGTTCTGCCCGCCGCCTTTGACTTTTCTCTAGCACCGCCTCGCGATCCTGGCATGTGCTTTTACTTTTCATCATCATGCGCCCCGGCCCCGCACCTGTTGGTTGAGAACATGGTGAGAAACTTGAGCACCCCCAGCAGCCGCGTGAGCCCCTGCGCCTGCTCGGGGGTGAGGGCGAGGGCCTTCTTCTTCTTGGACTTCTTGGCCTTCTTCTTGCCACCGTCTGGGGGGCGGGATGGGGAGGGGGGATGGGGAGGGAGGGGAGGAGGGGCAAGGGGAAGGAGGGAGCGCGGAGCGTGGGCCAACTCGCTTCTTGCAGGCAGAAGGGGGGCACAAGTGGAGGGAGGTGGGCCAGCCCCGGGGCCCCCCCGGGGTTGAGAGGGGTGCCAGACTACCAGTTTGTCCCAACCGCCCCCCCCGCTGGCCCCACTCCTCCGCAGCACGCACCGTCCGGTGCCTGCTTGGGCGCCAGTGCCCCCCGGATGAGCCCCACGATGCGGTGCGCCGCCAGCCGCCGGTCCACCTCGGCCAGGCACTCGGAGCGCTGGGGGGGAAGGGGGGAGGGGGGGAGGGGTGGGAGGGAGGAGATGGGGGACAGGGGGATGAAGGGCAGAGGGGATGAAGGGCAGAAAGCGGGGGCAGCAAGGCGTTTCGTCACCGCACCCCCGTCCCTCATTCCTAGAAACCAAAGCCCACACAGCCGCCCCCCCCTTCCCGGCCTCCCACCCCCCGCCCCCCCACCTGCACTAGCGATCCCAGCACCGCCGCCGCCTGACCCGCCAGCTCCAGACCGGGGGGGAGAATCCACCTGGTGGAGGAGGAGAGGAGGAGAGGTGTGGAACTCCACACAGGACGGCAGGGCGTGGAGGACGGGGCCTGGCCCGCACCGTCTCACCCGCTCCGTCCCAGCCCCTAGCCAGCCCCTCTCCAGCCCCGACTGCTCTCGACACGCGGTGACCGACCTGGCGTGCGCGGCCCCCTCCCACCCCCTCCCTCACCCACCCAACCACCCACCCCACGGTTTCCTCACGCACCTGTACCCCGCCCGGTTGACGCCGAGGTCGGTGGGCAGGGGCAGACCCGTGGGTCCGCCCCCCTGCGCCCCCAGGGAAGCGGAGGAGGCGGAGGAGGGCGAGGCCAGGAGGGAGCCGCTGCTGCCGCCGCCGCCCCAGCCGCCCAGGGAGGCCTGGGACGCGCCGCCGCCCCAGCCCAGCAGGCTGTGGGAGGGGCCGCCGCTGAGACCCAGGGAGGCGTGGGAGGGCTCGGCGGAGAGGCCCTGTGTGTGGGGGGGCGGCGGGGCGGGCACGTGGAGAGACGAAAGAGGTGGGTGGGCGCCGGTGAGACAACTGCAAGAAGGGGCGGGGGCTGTATAGCTGGTGCAGGAAAGAAGGCCCGGGGCACAGCCCTCCGCGCTCTCACCACCTGTGCCCCTCCCCTCTCTCCCCCCTTCCCTCCCCTTCCTCTTGCCTCCCTCCTCCCTCCCTTCTCCTCCGCCTCCTCCCCCTCCCTGTCCCTAACAGGACCCCACAGCCCTCCGCGCTCTCACCACGGCCGCAGACGAGCCGTTACGGCCTGCCGCCGCCGCCGCCGCCGCCGCCTGGGCCGCTGGCGAGGAGGAGGCCAGGCCGGGGATGATCAGAGGCAGGGGCACGCGGTGGTGAGAGGGCAGCGGGTAGGCGTGGGGGCCGGGGCTGCTGTCGCGGTTGGTCCTGCAGGGGGGCGGGGGAGGGGGCGCGAACGGGGGCGCGGTGAGCGGATCAGCAGGGACGACAATAGAGCCTCTCTGGTGAACAAGTTCCCTTCGCCGCCTTGACAGCTCAGCACCCCATTGCGCTCACCATGGAGCAGTCCCCATGCCCGTGCCCAGCCCTTCTAGCCGGCCGCCGCCTTATCGTCTCTCGCTTTGTGACATTCACTATGCCCATTCTATACCGGTACCCTCTCGCCCAACCCTTGCACCCCACACGCACCACCCCGGTGCTCACCCCGAGCCGTCTCCACTGCTCTGATGCGCCACCGCGCGCGCCGCCGCGTTGGGGGTGGGCAGGGAGCTCTCCCTGGGGCCAGCGCCGCCGCCAGGGCCGGGGGAGGGCGGCTCCTTGTTGAAGCGGATCTTGCTGGACCTGCGGTTGGCGGTTGGGCGCTGGCGGTTGGGAGCAGGGAGAGGATCGTACTTTGCGAGGCGAGGCGGCAGTCAGGGGACCAGGCAGGAGTTTGGGCCAAGCACGACATACATCCCCCAGTTACGCCTGCTCCTCCTCCTCCCCCCCAGACGCTCGCCACCCCACACCCCTGCGCCCCACCCTGCCCCACCCCGCCACTCCCAACACCCAACTCACGCAGGGGCCGCGTTGGGGTCGATTGTGAGGTTGCCGAACGAGCTCTTGCGCGGCAACTTGCCCCCCGCCCCTCCCCCTCCTCCACCCCCCGCCCCACCCCCTGCCCCTCCTCCTCCCGCCGCTCCGCCCCTGGGGGTCTTAGCCTCCGCCCCCGCCCCTCCACCCCCCCCTCCGCCTCCCCCTCCGGCCCCGCCGCGAGCGCTGGGCTGTCTCGCGCTGCGGCGGTGGCTGCTGCCGGCGGCTTCCCGCGCCTCCATGGCCGCCGCAGCCGCGGCTGCTGCGTGCACCTCTCTCTCCCAGGCCAGGACGGAGGCGGGCGGGGGGCCGAAGAGGTCCACCAGGAGGGGGATGCCCTCTGAACGGGAGGGGGGCAAGGGGAGTGGGGGGGGGGTCCGTTGGTGGCAGGCGGCGGGTTGGGGTCTGGGAGGTGGGTGGCCAAAGAGGTCCACCAAGAGGGGTATTCCCTCTGCGAGGTTGGGGGGGGGCGGTACGGGTTTGGGTTTGGCAGCGGCGAGACCCCACCCCCCACTCTGCCCCCGCTCCATAAAGCCGGGGTCCAGCCATAACGCAAGCAGCCGCCGACACCCCCCCCACACACACCCGCCCACCCACCGTTCCTCATGAGTTGCTCCGCCGCCCCCTCCACCCCGATCAGCCTCGCCAGCAGCGCCGCCGCCGCCCCCGCCGCCCCCTCGGCCCGGTGCCGCCTGAGCACCTCGAGCAGCGCACCAACGCCCCCCGCCTCCACCACCACAGCGCCCAGCTCAGGCTTCTGTTGGGGGGGGAGGTAATGGCAAGGGTAAGGAAAGGGCGGGGGTGGGAGGGGAGGGGGAAGTAAGGGCGGGGAGGGGAGGGGGCAGGGGCAGGGCGCGCTCTGCCTGCAGTGCGCTGCGGCATCACGTATGGGTACAAAGGAGCCGCCGAACAGCCACCCTCGAGTCCACAAGTCGTGCCCTGATCTGCAGCTCCCGGATCGTCATTGACCCCTCAACAAAGAACTGCGCCCCTATTTCCCCCAAGCCTATCCACCCAACCCCCTTCCCCCAGCTCAAACCCCTCCCGCTTCCCCATCACAACCCCCAACCCCAACCCCACCTCGTGCAGCAGAGTGGCGATGAGCTGGCACACGCACGTGACGATGGTGCCGTCCCGCACCTCGGACCACACCTGGGGGGGAGGTAGGGGGGTTGGGGGGGATATTTGCGTGTATCTGACTGAGCTGTCGAAAGATGTTGGGGAGGGAGGGTGCAGGGGAAGGGATGAAGGGGTGGGGGTGCAGGCGGGGGGGGTGAGGGACTACGGCAGGCGGGGGTGCGGGGCCGTGGGCGTGGGCAGCCTCATGGGCAGTCCTGCGGCACATCGTACGACACGTCGTACGTACGGCACTGCCGTACCTTGATGTACATGGGCATGTGCAGGAGCGTGTTTTCCATGAGTTTGAGGACCACGTGGGGGACCTGACAGGGGTGAGGGGGGGAACAGGAAGGGGGAGAGTCGAGGGGAGGGACATGGCGAGAGGCCCACACCCTGCGTTCCTCATTGGCAGCAACACCCGTGGGCCTCCTTCCCGCGGCAGCCCTTGGCGCACAGCCCTATCAGCAGCCGCCCCCGCACCACCGGCCTCCCACACACCACCGGTAGGAACTAGACAGCCCCCACAACACACACACTTGCACCCGAAGGCCGGCTCTCCGCCGCGCTCACGTTTCCCTGGCTTACACGAGCAGCCCTCCACCCCTCGCCCACCCCTCGCCCACCCACCAGGAAACCACCCCAACCACCCCATCCCCCCTGTAGTACGGCACCCACCAGTTTGGCGATGTGCAGCAGCAGCCGGGCGCAGTACTGCCGCGGCAGCGTGCCGTCCCCCCCCGCCCCCAGCCGCGCGTGCAGCACCTCCACGCCCGTGTGCGCGAAGGGCGAGCGGGCGCGGGCGATGGCCTCGCACACCTCCTCGCCGCGGGCTGAGAGCGCCAGGAGGATGCCTGGGGGGGGAGGGCGGGGGTGCATGGCGGCGGGGTTGGGAGGGGCGGGGCGCGGAGGAGGATCCGCATCCGGAACCCCGCTTGCTCGCCCACACGCGATCTCCGCCCGCCCACCCCCTCGTCCAACCAACCAACTAACCAACTAACAACCCAACCAACCCGCGGAGCAGGCCTTGTCCGTGTGCGGCAGCTCGTACGGCGCCCCGTCCAGGTTTGCCACGCAGGCCCCCACCAGGCCAGCGCCCAGCAGGTTGTTGGTGTCGGTGCCCTCCAGCGCGTGGTGCCACAGGAGGAAGCCGGCCTCTTGCTGCGGGTGGGATTGTGGTGGTGGTGTTGGGGGAGAGGGAGTGGTGAGGGGGAGAGGGAGGGAGTACGGGGGAGTGGTGAGGGGTGAGGGGGAGAGGGAGGGAGGGGGAGAGGGAGGGAGGGGGTAGGGGGGAGTGGTGAGGGGTAAGCCCGGAGGATCCGCGCAACTGCATAACTGTGCGTAGTATGCAGGTCTGCAGTATGGTCCCTGGCAGCCGGGCCGCTTAAGGGGGGACCGGGACAGCACTCCGACTGCTTCCCCCTCCTATGAGTTCCAAATTGATATCCCGAGCACCACCAGACACTAGTGCTCCGGTCGGCTCTGTGCCCTCGACATGTTGCCAGGATCAGCCCCGGCATGCGGTTATTGGCCGACTGGGCTAGGGTTCGAGATGCGAGCGCCTGCTCCGCACAGAGTGATGTCGCACCCGTGTGTGGGGCTGGCCTCCATCCGTTCGAAGGCACTTGACCAGAGTGGGGTAGTCGTCCTGTCGATCGACACACGGCAGCAATTCCCAGGCGGGAGGGTTAGCACCATCCCGGTAAACACCCCCAGAGCCCCGAGACCCCCCCCCCCGACCCCCCTTCACCGCGGACAGCATTTCGAGCTGCACCTCGCTCCGCCCCGATGGCCTGGCTGTTAGGAGCGTGCAGTCGCTGGGGCCGCACCTTGAAGGGCGATGTGCAGCTGGCGTAGAAGACAGACTTCTTCAGGCGCTCTTCCTCCTTATCCGCCGCCATACTAGCTTCGTCGCTAGAGTATCGCTGGGTCAAATACGCAGCTTCAGTGCACTTCGATGGCGGATACCAGCCTCCAGCAACAGGCTCAGCAAGACTCCAAGGCTATTATAGAAGCGTTTCGAGAGTCTCAATTGCTCGTAGGTGCCCGACGGTGATGGTTTCGAGGTGGCATTGCTTGACTGCCGTTTCTCGGCACACTGTAGGTTGCAGTCTATAGATGTACCAACTATCTCCCTATGAACTACATTGCAGTGCCAGGCCGAAAGATGACTTGCAACGGGGCTCGTGGACGAGCGTGTGCGAAGCCCGGCCTTCCCGCGTTTGCTCCCCGCCTCTGCCCCCCACGTTGCTGCCATCCCGCCCTGACCCCCCCTGATGCGCTTGCCTCATACGCCTTCATGCTGGAGTTGCTGCTGCGGTCGCAGCCTTGCCTTGCGTTGCCTTGCGTCGTGGGCCGACGTGGGCGCTCCCCGGGAGACTTCCCCCTGCAGCCCCTGCCCGACCGCTTCACTTCCCGCACCAAACTCCTCCCGCATCAATGTCGCAGGGTCCTGCCCTTGCCCTCAGAACACCCAGCCCGCAACTCATCTGCCCTCCTCTGAGGCCGGATGTCCTCCCCGCCCGCCGCATGCCCGCCAAGTTGACCGTGCCAGTCCGTGCGGCCGTTCCGCTCACGTCCAGCACCTCGCAAATGTATCTACCTCGCACATTGTCACCTAGATACATCTATCGCCCCTCTCGCCTTGACCTTCGCCGCGACCTTTGCTAGAGTGAGCGCATGTGTCCAGAGTGTTAGGAGGCGACACACCTGGGGACGCGCTAGAATATTGTCACTGGCTCCCTACGTGTATTACTGGTGTCTAGCACTGCTCAGAAGTGGGTTGACGAGCAAAGAGACGACTCAGCCGGCGCGCTACCCGCGGCCCGCCTGGGGCTTTGTGCAGTCTCCATCGCCCAGTTACTGATAGGTGAAGACTACAGCAAGGCTGCACAGCGGCCACGAACAAAACCAGCATCGCCCCGGTTGCCAACCACGGACGTCCTGAGCGCAATGCTCCAGCTTGGCCCACCGCAAGCAGCCGTGAGCTGGAAGCCGTAACCGACGAAGTTACTGTCGAGCGACCGCGGTCGATCGGCATGCCGGCCAAACCCCCATGGACATGGCGAGGACGCCACGGCGCGTGTCCTCGCCTACTCACAGCAAGACTCTGGGTCTTGGTCGCCACGGTGACCTGGCTGACAGTGCTGGGGCCGCCGGAAGCTGCCGCCCAGTCCTGTTCCAATTCAGGGGCATGGACTGGCAGCGGCAAGCCCTCCTACGACTGCTCGGGAGTCATCACTACGTATGCCTCAGACAGGTAAGGTCTGACACCTCTGGGGGTCACTTTATGCTATAATGCTAGACGTACTGCGCACATCGAACCTGTTGGAAGGAAGGCTTCTGAGCCACCCGCAGCCCGTAGGGCCTGTGATGGTCCTACAGGCGGTCAGGCGCCCAGGCCGGCCTCTGCAGGGGCACCCGGGCGGGGACGGTTACGTGAGAGGAGGGGGTCCGGGGCACCCCGTGACAGAGGCAACGGGCAAGGAGGCAAGGGGGTCCAGGCTCCTGGGCAGGCTGTGGGGGGGTGCAGGGCACCCTGTGACACGGGCAAGGAGGCAAGGGGGTCCAGGTGCAAGTGGCCAAGGGGGCAAGAGGGTCCGGGGCACGCTGTGAGGGCAAGGGTGTGTATGCACACTGTGGGCGTCCACGCCATCCGGGCGGCGAGACGTTGGGAGTGCGCAAGGGGGGAGCTGGCAGCGGTGAGGTCCCGGCATTATGGCGAGAGCTACGTACGCGTTCCACCTCGTGGCTCTGGCACAGGGCTGCAAGAGGCAGGGTACAAGCGGGGCTGCTGCGGGGATGTGCCATTGGTGTGGGGGGGGGCCTGGGACCGTGTCCCTCAGCCCCAGCTCCGGCCAACGCTCGTGCCCCACTCAGACCCCTGACCAACAGCCCAGCGCTTCTGCCCGCCGAGAGCCGGTCTTAGTGGACACGCCAGCCCTGCCTCCCTCCCTCCTCACACGCCCCCCTCCCCTTTGCCCGGCTCCTCCCCACCCCCACCCCCACCCCCACCCCCACCCCCACCCGCACCCCCACCCCCACCCCCACCCCGCAGCGTCACGGTTCCCCCTGAGGCCCAGGACCCCACCTCGGGAGGCCTGACGGGTGCGCCATACAGCGCCTGGACCCCCGGCACCACCCGGTGCCTCACCCGCGTGCCCAGTACGACAGCGGAGCTGAACACCACGTGGTGAGTCAGGGGCATGTGTGCCGTACAGTACGGCAAAAACAGTTGGAGTGATGTGCAACTGGCAGCATCCTGCATCCTACGTCGCGCATCGTCCTGTGGTCCCAAGCTCCGTAACTCCATGCTTGGCGTGGGGCTGCAGATCGAGACGGCTGGGGGTGCTCGGACAGGACCGGACAGCCGGTGTTTGGCCCTTGGCCTTGTTAGGGCAGTTAGGGCATCCCAGTCTGTGTTGGGGGGATCTGCCGTACAGGGCCCTGCAGCACCCACTGCCGACCGCGGCTCGCGTGTCGCACCCTGAACGCTGCCGCATGTGAATGGGCCTTGGACGGCCCACACACCGGGGTGCCCGGCCGCGGTACCCCCCCCCCCCGACACGGACCGTACCCGGGGAACGTGCTCCTGCACACGGCACCGCACGCCACGTCTCCCGGGAACCGCTTTGCTTAACGCCCAACCCGCACTGACGGGCTCTCACCGTCCCTGGTCACTCCGTGCAAACACCAGGTTCGTGGATACCAACGGCAGGTTGGAGTGCAACGTCACAGTCACGTTTGCGATTCCTCTTTACGCAACGGGGGTGAGTGTGACCACCGGGCTGGGCCTTTGCGATAACGCTTCATCGACGGGGGTCAGCGCGGGGTTTGGGACGGGCATGGGCAAGAGGTGTGGCTCTGCCGGGCGAGGGGGGGGCACCAGGGATCACCCCGGGTGACCGCGGGGTGACCGCGGGGCGAGGCGAGGCGGGGGGGGGGGGGGGGGGGGGCCGGGCGCGAGCGCGGCTGCCGAGCGAGGGTTGGCTCCAGGGATTGCCCCAGAAGGCCCCACGGCACGGGGCGCGGCCGAGCGGGGGACGCCCCGGGGCCCAGCGGCCTGGGGCAGAGCGCGGCTGAGGCGTGGGGGTGGGGCTGGCGTGTCTCCACATGTCTCCACAGACTTTCGTGTCAGCCACGCTTCCAAATGGACGTCTAGCTGATTTGAACCACGGCCGCGGGAATGTTTAGCTCTTGCTATCGCGCATGCCGTGCTTTACACGTTCCGCGGCCCTTTGCGATTTGTGACAGGTCGGCATCCTCATCGTGCACAAGGCCCTGAACAAGGTAGCCATCGCGGCCAACCTCCAACTGCTAACCGTCTCGGGCAGAACGGTAACAACCACCTGTGCCGCCGACTCCAACCGCCAGTGCGACGGCAGTGACGTTATGTTCTGGTGCGTTGACGCGGGCGCGGGGTGGGGTGGGGTGGAGGGGGCGGAGGGTGGAAGCAGAGAGCAGCGGCAATCTCTGATTGTGCTTTGCCCTATCCGCGCTCCGCTAAGCATCACCATCGTGCCCGTTCCCGCAGGCACACGTGCAACTTCACCGGGACACTAAACTATGTGTCAGGCATGACCTTTGGCCTGGTCAACAACGGGTACAAGGTGGGCCCGGGGCGGGCCCGGATGTGGGCCTGGCGCAGAAGAGCAGCTGGCTGTCTGCCAACTCCCAACTGTACCCCAATAAAGGCCCTGTAATCCTCTCAAACCCCGTACCCCGTACCCCGTATCCCGTACTCCGTACCACAGGTAATTGACGCCGTACGCTTGATTGGCTACCGAGGTTACAGCCCGCCGCCACCCCCGCTGCCGCCCCCGTCACCGCCTGGCCCACCCTCCCCGCCATCACCGCCCTCACCGCCCTCACCGCCCTCACCGCCGTCCCCTCCGTCCCCCCCTCCGCCGCCCTCGCCCTTTCCCTCGCCTCCGCCTCCGCTCCGTCCCCCCTCGCCCCGGCCGCCGCCCCCGTCATCGCCGCCTAGTCCCCCCCCACCGCCGCCACCAATGCCGCCGCCATCGCCGCCACCGTCGCCGGTGCCGCCACGCCCGCCGCCGCCGTCGCCGCCGCCGTCACCTGTACCGCCGTCTCCCGCGCCTCCAGTGCCGCCATCGCCGCTGCCCCCCTCACCAGCGCCTCCGAGCCCTCAGCCCCCTCTTCCCCCTTCTCCGCTGCCTCCGTCGCCGCTGCCTCCGAGCCCACAGCCCCCACTGCCTCCTTCTCCCCTTCCTCCTTCGCCCCCGCCCCCCTCGCCCCCGCCTCCGTCTCCGCTCCCTCCCTCTCCCCCACCCCCCTCGCCCCCACCTCCGTCGCCACTCCCTCCCTCTCCCCCCGCCCCCCCTCGCCCCCACCTCCGTCTCCGCTGCCTCCCTCTCCCCCGCCCCCCCTCACCTCCACCTCCGTCTCCGCTACCTCCCTCTTCCCCGCCCCCCTCTCCCCCACCTCCGTCTCCACTTCCTCCCTCTCCCCCGCCCCCCTCACCCCCGCCTCCGTCTCCATTTCCTCCCTCTCCCCCACCCCCCTCTCCCCCACCTCCGTCTCCGCTCCCTCCCTCTCCCCCACCCCCCTCTCCCCCACCTCCGTCTCCGCTACCTCCCTCGCCCCCGCCTCCCT
This sequence comes from Edaphochlamys debaryana, assembly GCA_016858145.1. Lineage (NCBI taxonomy): Eukaryota > Viridiplantae > Chlorophyta > Chlorophyceae > Chlamydomonadales > Edaphochlamys > Edaphochlamys debaryana. The sequence goes on from JAEHOE010000124.1 coordinate 22,794, forward strand.
CTCTCCCACCTCCGTCCCCGGTTCCTCCCTCGCCCCCGCCTCCCTCTCCCCCACCTCCGTCTCCGCTCCCACCCTCTCCCCCGCCCTCCTCACCTCCACCTCCGTCTCCACTTCCTCCCTCGCCCCCGCCTCCCTCTCCCCCACCTCCGTCTCCGCTACCTCCCTCTCCCCCCGCCCCCCCTCGCCCCCACCTCCGTCTCCGCTCCCTCCCTCTCCCCCGCCTCCCTCGCCCCCGCCTCCGTCTCCACTTCCTCCCTCTCCCCCGCATCCCTCGCCCCCGCCTCCGTCTCCGCTCCCTCCCTCTCCCCCCGCCTCCCTCGCCCCCGCCTCCGTCTCCACTTCCTCCCTCTCCCCCCGCCCCCCTCGCCCCCACCTCCGTCTCCGCTACCTCCCCTCTCCCCCGCCCCCCCCCCTCTCCCCCACCTCCGTCTCCGCTACCCTCCCTCTCCCCCCGCCCCCCTCGGCCCCACCTCCGTCTCCGCTACCTCCCCTCTCCCCCGCCCCCCTCGCCCCCACCTCCGTCTCCACTTCCTCCCTCTCCCCCGCCCCCCCTCGCCCCCACCTCCGTCTCCGCTACCTCCCTCTCCCCCCACCCCCCTCTCCCCCACCTCCGTCTCCGCTCCCTCCCTCTCCCCCGCCTCCCTCTCCCCCGCCTCCGTCTCCGCTCCCTCCCTCGCCCCCGCCTCCGTCTCCGCTCCCTCCCTCGCCCCCGCCCCCCCTCTCCCCCACCTCCGTCTCCGCTCCCTCCCTCTCCCCCCGCCTCCCTCGCCCCCGCCTCCGTCTCCACTTCCTCCCTCTCCCCCGCCCCCCCCCTCTCCCCCACCTCCGTCTCCGCTCCCTCCCTTGCCCCCGCCTCCCTCTCCCCCACCTCCGTCTCCACTCCCACCCTCGCCCCCGCCCCCCTCGCCCCCGCCTCCGTCTCCGCTACCTCCCTCTCCCCCACCTCCCTCTCCCCAGCCTCCATCCCCATTTCCGCCCTCGCCCTCCCCTCCATCGCCGCTCCCTCCCTCTCCTCTCCCGCCAAGCCCGGAACCTCCACTGCCTCCCTCCCCCCCTCCCCCCCTCGCCCCTCCCTCCCTCTCCCCTACCCCCTTCCCCCCTCCCACCAAGCCCGCAACCTCCCCTGCCTCCGTCTCCACTCCCACCCTCGCCCTCCCCTCCGTCTCCGCTCCCTCCCTCTCCTCTCCCGCCAAGCCCGGAACCTCCACTGCCGCCGTCCCCTCTGCCCCCTTCTCCCCTTCCGCCCTCTCCGCTACCGCCCTCTCCTCTGCCGCCAAGCCCGCAACCTCCCCTGCCGCCCTCGCCCCTTCCGCCCTCACCGCTACCGCCTTCACCTCGTCCGCCATCCCCGTTTCCGCCCAGCCCCGAGCCGCCCCTGCCGCCTTCGCCGTTGCCTCCGTCACCTGTTCCTCCGAGCCCAAGGCCCCCGCTCCCTCCCAGTCCCGAGCCGCCCCTGCCTCCGTCGCCGTTACCACCATCACCCGTCCCACCTAGTCCTGAGCCCCCTCTTCCGCCCTCTCCGCTTCCACCTTCACCCACGCCTCCCAGCCCCAAGCCACCTCTGCCCCCGTCGCCGCTTCCACCGTCGCCCCTCCCACCCAGCCCCGAGCCTCCTCTTCCTCCCAGCCCTGGCCCGCCTCTGCCGCCCTCGCCGCTGCCCCCGTCTCCTCTTCCTCCGAGCCCTGAGCCGCCCCTTCCGCCCTCTCCGTTTCCGCCGTCTCCTCTTCCTCCCAGCCCCACTCCACCTCTGCCGCCCTCGCCGCTTCCCCCGTCACCCCTTCCTCCAAGCCCTGAGCCGCCCCTTCCCCCCTCTCCGCTTCCACCTTCACCCTTGCCTCCCAGCCCCAAGCCCCCTCTGCCTCCCTCACCGCTTCCGCCATCTCCGCTCCCACCCAGCCCCGAGCCCCCTCTGCCTCCCAGCCCCAATCCACCTCTGCCTCCCTCGCCGCTGCCCCCGTCTCCTCTTCCTCCCAGCCCCGAGCCGCCGCTTCCGCCCTCTCCGCTGCCTCCGTCGCCTCTTCCTCCCAGCCCCAATCCACCTCTGCCGCCCTCACCGTTTCCACCTTCGCCTCTGACTCCCAGCAGCCCCAATCCACCTCTGCCTCCCTCGCCGCTACCTCCGTCTCCTTATCCTCCAATCCCCGAGCCGCCCCTTCCGCCCTCTCCGCTTCCGCCGTCTCCTCTTCCTCCCAGCCCCAATCCACCTCTGCCGCCCTCAGCGCTTCCACCTTCGCCTCTGCCTCCCAGCCCTAATCCACCTCTGCCTCCCTCGCCGCTACCTCCGTCTCCTTATCCTCCAAGCCCCGAGCCGCCCCTTCCGCCCTCTCCCCTTCCGCCGTCTCCTCTTCCTCCCAGCCCCAATCCACCTCTGCCTCCCTCGCCGCTACCTCCGTCTCCTTATCCTCCAAGCCCCGAGCCGCCCCTTCCGCCCTCTCCCCTTCCGCCATCTCCTCTTCCTCCCAGCCCCAATACACCTCTGCCTCCATCGCCGCTTCCACCCTCTCCTCTGCCTCCCAGCCCTGCCCCTCCTTATCCTCCTTCCCCGCTTCCTCCATCTCCCCTTCCGCCGAGCCCCAAGCCGCCTGCTCCTCCCAGCCCCGAGCCGCCTCTGCCTCCGTCCCCGCTTCCGCCCTCTCCTCTACCGCCCAGCCCTGGCCCTCCCTATCCACTCTCCCCTCTGCCTCCGTCACCCCTTCCGCCCAGCCCCAAGCCGCCTCTTCCTCCCAGCCCCGAGCCAACACTGCCTCCATCGCCGCTTCCACCCTCTCCTCAGCCTCCCGGCCCTGCCCCACCCTATCCGTCATCCCCTCTGCCTCCGTCTCCCCTACCACCCAGCTCCAAGCCGCCTTCCCCTCCGCCTCCGCGTCCACCTCCGCCACCTCCGCTATACCCACCCTCTCCCCCCCCACCCGCGCCCCTGCCTCCAGATCCGCCCTCTCCCATGCCCTCTCCGTCCTCTGCGGCGCCCCAACCATCCTACCCCCCTTCCTCACCGCCTCCATTCCCTGTCCCCCCAGGCCCCATCACCGCTACCAGCCCCCCTCCACCCCCTCCGGCTTTGGGACCAATGTACCCTCCTCCACCCTCGCCTCCTACATCCCCACAGCCCGTCATGACGGAAGCTCCTCCGCTCCCGCAGCCCCCTCCCTCGCTCCCTCCCTCGCCGCCTCCAGCCCCACCTCTCGGCTCGACGCCCCCGACTCTCGCCCCGCCAACCCCCATGCCCATCCCCACCCCATCTCCTCCACCTTCCTCCCAGCCAGCGAAGTCCCCACAGCCCCCGGCCCCGAGCCCCGAGTCTCCCGGCCCGCCCCTGTCAACCCCCGCCTCGCCCAGGGCCCCAGGGCTCATTCAGGCCCCCCCGCTGGGTACCCCCCCGTTGGCCCCCGGTCCAGCAAAGCCGCCCTCGAGGCCTCCCGGCCTGGCCCCACAGGGCCCGCCCCAAAGCCAACCCACGCCTCGCACGGGGCAGCCCCCAAGCAAGCCAGCGGCACACCCCGCCTTCCCAACCCGAGGACTGCCGTCGAGGCCCCAACTGCCCTCGGCCACACCACCCGCGCCCGTCCCTGGGCCCACCACCGCTCAGATCCCACCCGTGCCGAGTGCCTTCCCAGGCCCAGCCCAGGCCCCAAGCCCGGGCCCAGGCCCTGGCCCAGGCCCAGCCCAGGCCCCGGCTCCCATGCCTTGGGCCGCAGCTCCGCCCAGCCCCCGCTCCACCCCGGCCTCCACCCCGCCCGTCCCCGCGGCCACGGCCTCGCCGCCCCCTGCACCCCGGGACCTTGCGCTGCCCTCGCCTCTCCCGGCCCCGACCCCGGCCCCGTCCCTGCAGCCTCCAAGCCCCGGGCAGGGCTCTCCACCCCCGCTGCCCAGCGGGTCTGCCCCCACGCCCCCTCCAGCTTCACTGCAGCCCGGGCCCTCCGTGCCGCCCAGTCCAACCCCAGCCCCGTCGCCGCAACCCACCGCCCCCCAGCCCCGCCCTTCCCCGGCCAAGCCAGCTACGACGCCCCCGTCCTCCTCGCCCTCGCCCCCCTCCACCGCCCCACCGCCGCTGTCCAAGCCCCCTTCCACCGCCCCCCTCCCCCCACCAAGTCCAACCGATGACACACCCCTTCCGGCGGCCCAGCCTGCCCCTCCTCCGGCCCCAACAACCCTGCCCCCGCCCCAGCTGCCCAAACCACAGCCGGCGCCTTTGCCCTCGCAGCAGCCCCCCTCATCCATACCCCCCTCCACAGCCACCCCTCCGCCCAGCGACGCTCCGCTACCCGGACCCATCACCCCAATCCCTTCCCAGCCGCCTTCACCTGTGGGACAACTGGCCCCGCCTCCTCCACCGGGGCCCGCGTCCGGTCTGAGCCCGCCCCCCGCGGGCTCCTCCTTCTCTCCCTCCGCGATGCCCTCTCCTCCCCCTTCCGTCACAGCCCCTCCCTCCCCAGCCTCCTCCCAGCCCCCCACGCCACCCCCGCAAGCCCCGCCTCCGCCCAGCGCGCCGCCCCTGCCTCCCCGCCCTTCCTCCACCACCCCCCTGGCGTCCACCCCACCTCCTTCCCTCCCTCGGGCCCCCGACCCCCCCTTCGCCCCTAAGTTCCCCGGCGCAGCCTTCACCGACAGCCCCCCACCGGACCTTCCCCCGCCGCCAGACACGCCCCCGCTAGCCACCACCCCGCCACCCGGCCCCGTGCCAGGTGCTCCACAGCCGTCCCCGCCGCCCTCCCTCCAACCACCTGGCTCGGGCTCGGGCTCTGTCCCTGCACCCCCAGCCCGCCAGCCGCCCACCCCTCCCTCTCCACCCAGTACGGCACGGGTGAACGTCTCGCCCCCGCTACAGGGCTCCGGCTCCCTGCCGCCTCAGCCCGGGTCGCAGCCCCCGCTGCCCCCGCCGCGGTCAGATGGGGTGCAGCAGCCCAGCCCTCCGCCCTCGCTGGAGCAGCTGCCGCCACCCCCCGCGTCGTCGACCGGACAGCAGCCGCCGGCCCCCACCGCCCCTCCCCTGCCCCCACCACACCGCTCCCCACCCCCCGCGCCAAGCCCCAGCGGCGCAGCCGTCGCCGGCCCACCGCCCCTCTCCTCCTCCTCCCCCTCCCCCCCCCCTCCCTCCTCCTCTCCCTCTCCTTCCATCTCCCCCTCTTCCTCGCCCTCGTCCTCGCCCTCGCCCTCGCCACCACCTCCTCCCACTCCCCCTCCCACTCCCCCGCCCGCCCCGCCCGCTCCGCCCCCTCCGCCCGCTCCCCCCCTCCCGCCCCTTCCGCCGCCGCCCCCCTGGCCCCCCATCGCGCTCGCGCCCCTGGCCATCGACCCCGCCTTTGTGGCCGCCAACTTATCCGACACCGCCGGGGTCCTGCTGGTGACACAGGTGCGTGCGTGTTTGGGGTGTTCTACGAGACGGTTAGCGGTTGGCAACGGTTACCTTACGTGAGGGGCGTACGGGAGGGATTTGGGTTCCTGCTGGTGACACAGGTGCGTGCGTGTTTGGGGTGTTCTACGAGACGGTTAGCGGTTGGCGACGGTTACCTTACGTGAGGGGCGTACGGGAGGGATTCGGGTTCCTGCTGGTGACACAGGTGCGTGCGTGTTTGGGGTGTTCTACGAGACGGTTAGCGGTTGGCGACGGTTACCTTACGTGAGGGGCGTACGGGAGGGATTCGGGTTCCTGCTGGTGACACGGGTGGGGGCCCGGGCTGCTCCCGGCGATGGTTAGGAGAAGAGGGGTCGCAAGTGGTAACAGCATCAGGTTAGGGGCATACAGGAAGGACATGATTCGAGGCCGGTGCTGACCACGTGACAGTTTTGACTGGAGGACAGTTTTCACCTCCCACCCCGCCCTCTTCCTTCCCGCTCACTCCCCCTCCCTCCCCCCCTCCCCCCTCCCCCCTCAGACCCTGCAGGTCCCCGAGGCCCTCGCCTCCGACCCCGTGGCCTTGTGACCGTGCCGCAAAACACACACGCCCCCCTCCACCCCCCTCCACCCCCCTCTACCCCCAGACCCTGCAGGTCCCCGAGGCCCTCGCCTCCGACCCCGTGGCGCTGGCGGCGCTGTTCCCCACCGCCTCGCGGGTGGTGGTGGGGGCCACCGGGGTGCGGCTGGAGGTGCAGGTGGGGGCCTGGGGGGGGCCTGGGGGGCGGCGGGGGGGGGGCGCGAGGGGGTGCCTGGCTGGGTACGTGAGGGCGGATGGAACGGTCGGGCTCAGACTAATCAGAATGTCACGGGGGAGCGCGCGCTAGCGAGCCACATGTGCCCCAGTGTCCGCCTCAGCGCTTCCACGCGCTCCCCTACCTAACTCCCACCCCCCACCGCCCGCAGGTGGCTACGGCGGCCAATGTCGCGGCCCTCATGCGCACGGGCGCGGACGGACTCACAGTGGAGGTGCAGGTGGGGGCAGGCGGGGTATGGGGGGTGGGAGGGCGGAGGTGTGTGTCGGGGGGAGCCGTGGGGGTGCGGCCTACGGACTCACAATGGAGGTGCAGGTGTGTGTGTGTAGGGGGGGTCGTATGAGGGGATGATGGGGGAAAGCGCTTGGGGTGCGGGGCCGGAGGTGCGGGGGCGGCGCCCCCAGAACCCACATGCCCACCCACCCAACCTACCCACCCACCCAACCCAACCCCAGGTGGGCTGCAACGACGCCTTCCTCTCCGCCTTCGGCTCCGAGCTGGCACGTAGGGCCAACCTCACGGCCGACATTGTGGCCAACATCTCCTGCGCCGCCGCCGGGGCCCGCCACCGCCACCGCCACCTCTTGAACCAGGACGCCTCCTCCGCCCTCCCCGCTGCCCTGGCCACCACCGCCCCCATCGACACCGCCCCTTCGACCTCCGCTGCCTCCGCCTCCTCCTCGAGGGCGCTGCTTGCATCCAATGCCTCCTCCTCATCATCTGCATGCCCCTCCGGAGCCCAGCCCAGCCTGAAACTGGTAGTGCAGCTGTCTGTGCCCGAGGACGCCCCCCAGTTGCCCACTTTCTACAGGCAGGTTAGTGTGTGTTTGGGCGATCGCGGGCGCGGTCGCGAGTGTGCGTGTGCTGACCCTATATAAGTAGCGAGGAAGGCGGACCCAGCAGCAGAAGGGACCTTGGCTGAAGCGGAAACACGCTGCGCTGCGGACCTCAGCGAAGCCCGGTGTAGGGCCGCGGGGCATGACTGCGTGGTTGGTGGACGTACAAACCTTTCTCCCATCCCACGCACCACCCCACAACACCCCCTCCTCCACCCCCACCCCCTAGGCCGTGCTCGACGCGCTGGACGTGTGGACCGCGGAGGCGGCCGCCGCCGACGCAGCCAACACCACCACTGCCGGCACCAACAGCAGCGGCGGCGGCGGCGGCGGCAACGGCACGGCGGCGGCGCGGGGGCTGGCGCTGTGCGCCGTGGACCCGAGCACCGTGGCCATGTCCACACAGGTGTGTGGAGGGGGGGGCGGAGGGGGGAGGCAGGTGGGGGTGGGTTCGTGGAGGTTTGTGGCGGCCGGTGTCCGGTGTGGCACGTGCGACGGTCGTGCTAACCGTTAGACGTCCATCTCCTTCTAACCCGTTATAACCGCGTGTTTCTATCGGCACCGCGGCACCGCGCAGGTGCGGGTGCTGACCGAGGTGCCGCTCAGCGCCTCGGGCACCTCCTCCCTCACCTCGGCCTGCACGACCGGTAGCGGGACCGGGTCGGGCCCCGCCGCCGACTCCTCCCTGTCCCTCACACTGCTCGGCTCCACGTCAGCCTCGGGCCTCGCCTGCAGCGTCAGCGCTGTGGCGGTGGAGGAGTCGGGGACCGACACGACGCGGGGCGGCGGCGGCGGCGGCAGCGGCCCGGCCGCCGCGGCGCCGGGCGACCGTGAGGTGCGTGCGGCGCTGGGGCCGAGCTGCCGTGAAGGGCGCGCTGTGGGACCCCACGCACCACGGAGTACAGACAATGCGCCGTGTTGGTGGTGTCTCGCCGTGCGGCGCTGGGGCCGAGCGTGTGTTCGTTGCGTGCGGTGCGGGGCGTGCATGCGGCGTCCTTTGAGGCCCAGGCCCACGTGCGCTCCCGGTTTCGAGTCCTTACCGCACCCGTGCATCGCTGCCGCAGACGGGGTTCATCGAGCAAGGCAGCCTCTCGCCGCCGCCGCCCTCCGGCGGGGACGGCGACGGCGGCGGCGGCGGTGGCGGCGTGAGCGTTACGGTGGTGGTGGCGGCGGCGGTCATTGGCGCCGTGGTGGGGGCGGTGTGCCTGGCGGTGCTGGGCGTCGTACTTGTACGGCGGAAGCGCAAGAAGGTGAGCGGTCGGTGGCCCCGTTGGGTTCTGGATCCTGTTCTGGGCTCTGGATCCTGCAATCCAAGAGAGCATGGATCGACTGGGTACGGCACGTCGGCCTGCGCCGCAGAAGACCTGAGCATGCACTGCGAGACGGAGACGGCCACCCTGGCGCTCGCACGGCGCACTGCACCATGACAATCAATCCCCTCCTCCCCCCCTCTCCACCTCCCCCCCTGCCACTGCCGCAGCGCGAGTTCGAGCCCGACCCCACCCAGCCCCCGGCCACGGCCCTGCCACCCGGCGCAGCGGCGCCTTCGGGGGACGACGCGGAGGAGGGCACGGGCGCAGGCGCGGGCGCAGCCGGCGGCCCCCCACCTCAACACCGCACCCAGCAACAGCAAGAGCCCGCGGGTACCCACAACATCCTTCCGCCCAGCGCCGGCCCCGGCCCCGGCTCAGGCCCCGGCCCCGGTGCGCTGCCCGCGGGATACGCCGGCGCTCAATCCTTTGCCAACGTCTCCACGTTCCGCCTCGACTCCATGGCACCCGGCGGCGGCGGCGGCGGCGGCGGCACCAGCCCGGGTCCCGGCGGGGTCGTGGGCGCGCCGTCCTTTGCCAACGTCTCCACGTTTCGGATGGACTCCATGGGGGGTGCCGGCGGGGAGACTTTTCGACGAGACTCGATCGATCCAGTCATGGAGGCTCAGTTACGTAACACCCTGGCAAAAGGCTTCTCGGCCTTTGCCAACCCGGCCTTCGATGGCGGCGCGGCGGCGGCAGCGGCGGCGGCGGCGGCGACAGCAGCGGCGGAAGGGCCTGACGGCGGCGAGGGCAGGGGCTCCGGCGGGTCAGCGGAGGCAAGACCTGCCGCCGCCGCCGCCAGCCCGGGCCTGGCCGGCGGCGCCGCCGCCGGCGCGGTGGCGTCAGGTTCGGCGCCGCGGACCGCCGCCGCCGCGCTCGGCAGCGGCGCCGCCGGCGGCGGGTCCGAAAAGGCCGAGCGGGCCCCGGCGGGCCCGCCGAGGCGCGTGTGGGCCCGGCTGATGGGCGGCGGCGGGGCCTCGACCAGCGATGGCGGCGGCGTGGGCGTGCGATCCGCGCCTGGATCCGCCCCTGGATCCCCCGGATCCAGCCGCCGCGGCAGCGGCTTGCTTGGCGGCGGCGGTGGCGGCGGCGGCGGCGGCGTGGCGGCGGGTCGGTATGCATCGGGCGTGGACAATGCCGCCTTCGAGCCGGGCCCGGAGAGCAGTGCGTCGGCGCACGGAGGACAGAGGTCCGCGGCCCAACTGACGGAGGAGGGCGGCGAGTGGGCCACGCACGCGCGCTCCGCCCACAGCGCCGCCGGCGGCGCCCCTGCCGCCGCCGGCGTCGGCCCGACTTACGGATCTGGATCCAGATCTCATGGCGGCGGGCTCGACTCGCCCATGCTCTCTGCGCCGCCGGTGGCGGCGTACGGCGCGCCGTCCACGTCAGCGGCGGCGCCCGTACGGCGGCCGCTGATCGGGCCCGTCATGGCGTCGAGTCCGCTGGGCGGCGGCTCCCCACAGCGCCACGTCAGCGAGTCCGGATTCGTCCGGACGAGCGCCGGACTGTCCGGATCTGGACCCGGATCCGGCCCGGCCTCCGGCGCAGCGCGCTCCAAGCCGCTCTCCCTGTTCGGCCGGCGCGCGCCGCCGCGGCCGTCGGTCACGAGCCAGCTGGAGAGCCCGCCGCCGCCCAGCGGCGGCGGCGGCGCCGCCGCCGGCCTCGTGACGGCGGCCTCCAGCCCCCTGGTCAGCGCCGGTGGCGGCAGCTACATCGCCGCCGCTACCGGGTCCCCCGCTGGCCCCAGCTCGGGCGGCGCCAATGCCGGCACCGCCGCCGCTGGTGGTGGTGCCGTCGGCGGCGGCGTCAAGAAGCGGCGGCACGCGCTCAAGTCCGCCAAGACGGCGGCGCCGTCGCCCGCCGCCGGCGACCCCGCCGCTGACGTGGAGGAGGAGACCCTGGCCCCCGCCGCCTCCGCCCCCGCCGGCTCCATCCCGCCGCCGCCGTTCCGGCCCAAGATCGGCGGCCTGGGGATCCAGATCCAGATCCCGAACGACGCCGCCGCGCCGCCGGATCCCGACGCCGTGCAGACGCCTGGCGGCGACGTCGGCCCTTCCCAGACGCCCGCCGCCGGCGGTGGCGCTGCCGCCTCGCCGTCGCGGCTCGACTCGATCGGCGGCGGCCTGCTGTCGCCGCCGTCCCTCCCTGGATCCAGCAACGTGACGCCGCGCGCCAAGGGCGGCGGCGGCGGCGGCGGCAGCCGCAGCGCCAGCCGCAGCGGCCCGCTGGGGGGGCTGGGGCGGCGGGACAGTAGCCCGTGGTCCCGTGGGCCGTCACGTGGGCGGTCGGGGGCGCTGGGGCCCACGGGGCTGGCCGGACTCAACACCATGCACCGCCCCGGCGGGGCGGTGCCCGAGTCACGCCGCTCCGAGCCCAACTTGGCGCCCGCTGCAGCGGCGGCGGCGGCGGCGGCGGCAGCAGCGGCGGCGGCGGGACAAGGGCAGGGGCAGGGCGTGGGGCAGGGGCAGGGGCAGGGGCAGGGGCAGCAGGGGGGCAAGACCACGCCCAAGCGCAGCAAGCTGGGAGGGTGAGCAGGAGGAGAAGGAGAAGGAGGGTGAGGGTGAGGAGGAGGAGGGTGAGGAGAAAGGAAACAAGGAAAGCAAGTTTGTCGATAGGATTCTAGGATAGCTTCGTGGCCAGCCCGGCGGCTAGCACTCGCCTCTCATATACTGCCGGCGGTACCGCCGTACTGGTGGTTGAACTCGTTTGATACTGAATTCATGTATTCATTCGTACGCGTGTCTTGGTGGTGAGAGCTGTCCTGACAGAGCCATGGCCTCGCTTGCTCCGATAACGTCTCGTATCGAGCGAGCACGTGCGCACGGCACCCTTGCATTGCATCGGCTGGCTCAGCTTGATGCCGGGTAATGCGGGTATACGGACTGAGCACTGCCTAGACTGTTGAACGCTGACGGTGGCTCCTAAGTCGCTGATGCTGGCTGGCTCCATGGCAGACTGCCATGCATTGTGTTTGACAGCGCCTCGTGTGGGCGGCCTTGACGCAAGGCCGACTCATACTGTCCTTGATTGGGGTTGACTGAAGGCCGGGAACTGGCCGGGACTTGGGGTGACTACAGCATTACGCCTGCTCTTGACCCTTACTCGACTCACCGTGCTGCATTTGCGCGCACGATAATGCCATTGTGTGGCGGTGCCATCCCTTTTGCCGGCATGCAATCGGGATGGCGTGGATCTGGGCTGGATCTGCCTCTCGGTGCCGGGATTGATCTGGGCCGGGATATGATTGGGCTATTGCACTCGAGTGGGCGTAACTCGCATGCCGACACGGCGCACAGCAAACACGGCATGCTCAGCACAGCACAGCACAGCACGGGTCATGGCATGCGCTCTTGGATGTGGACGCTGCTGTATCTGGGCGCGTGACGGACGCTTGATTGGCACTGGGCGCTGCAAAGGGCTGGCTGGGCGGTGCTTTCCCGTTACGGGGATATCCTTTGACGCTGACCGGGTGCGATGCCATGAAGACACTGGGCGACGCATGTGCTATTCATCAAAGCAAGGTTGATCCTCCTAGTACTGAAAGCTGAGTGCTGGACATAGGAGGCAGTAGCTCTCGGGAGGAGAGGTGGTGGTGCAGTGTAACGCCCGAACATCTGAGTGGGCGGCGAAAGTTAGTACTCCCTCGCGCACCTGTCCCCCGCCCCCGCCCCGCCCCAGTGCTTGTCAAGCGCACGCTTCTGACTGATACCAGCCATGACAGCAGCTGGGGAGACGGGGGCCAGCCTCATGAGCTTGCCCGCTGGCCGTGACCGTTGTGCAAGCGACCGGCGGCACCACGCTCCCCGCAGGCGCGGGTGTTATACCCTGTCGCATCCGGCTGGTGGGCCAGACCCGGCTAGTTGCACGTTGCATTGACCCCGCAGGCCACGCACCGGCTTGGCGAATAGCGAGGCCCCAGCATGCACCCGTCGGCATGCAGTGGGTGCCACCGCACTGCCAGCGCGCTGCAGGACTGCAACTCTGCAAGCGTAAGACGTCAGAGGCCGAGCAGGCAGAGAGCTGAGGCGGGCTTTCGAGCTGACCGGCAGAAAGGCCTGATGCAGGGGCGAGCGCTGAGCGGCCCCCGGCGAAGCCCTGCGCATGCCTCCTGACCCTTCCTGCCCTCGCCCCGTGTCCCTCCCAGCGCACACGTTGCCCCGCTCTCTGTGCTGCACGGCACTGCTACTCAGCACTATGCTGGTAGGCCTGTCGTGTGCAGGCGTGTATGGGCCAGTCGCCAATCGGTCTGTACGGCATCGACACCCATACCGGCCCATACTAGTACGGCATCATGCCATCCAAACTTGGCCCCTCGGCCCACAGCAGCAAGGTCAGACGAACCTGACCAGTCTCACTGTGTCTACGTCTCCGGCTAGTGCCACGCGTCTCCTCCCCGCTCGGCTACGCTAGCTCCGGACCGCGATTGATCCCGAACGCAAACTTGCCACGTAGTGGCCACGCGATACGCGTCGTCTGCTGTAACGGAGCTAGCTGTGCGGGCTGTGGTGCCACCTGCGCCTGAGCAGGCACCTGCGCGAAGCCCTAATTAGCGCAGGATGGCGCAGTCCAGGATGGCGCAGTCAGCCTCAACCGCAATGAGGGCCTTGGCGTTGACACGCGTGGTGGCTAGCGGCAAGGGCCACGGCGTGGCACTGCTTTGCTCGCAGGTGAGCAAATGTCGTCCGCACAGCCATTTCGTGGTTCATGCTCTGCGGGGTGTGCCGACAGCTGCTGGAGGGCGCAAGAGATGCATAGCGAAATGTCAGCCAGCTTAACGCGCTCGTCGGCCAGGGGCCTCAGCAATTGGCCTCTTAGACGTTCAGCGCGAGGAGGTCCCTACCAGCCCTTCGTGCCACGCGCCTTCTCTCGTACATAGCGCTGCCGTGGTTCTGGCGCGTGTCGGAGCACGTCTGGCGACAGGTGAGGCATGTGCCGACCCATCCCGCCCATTCGCAGCGCCTGCTGACCGTGCCCGCGGACGCTGTCGCGTCTTCAAACGAGAGGGCCTCTGTGTCGCCAGCGCAAGACTACCGCAACGGTTACGTGCACAACAACTACCAGTCGTCGTCGGGCATGGAGGCGGCGCCGGGCGTCCCCCAGGTGCGCGCTCCTTCCCCGCCCTTCCGGCCCCCTTCCTCCCCGTCTCCCCCCCTCAACCCTCCCCACATTCTCTGCCGTACCATACGCAGTACGGCGGTCAGAACACGACCACCACATCCGCCCACCAGTTCGGCTTTGCGCGCGTGCCCTCCCCTCGGGAGCTGGTCCGGGCGCTGGACCAACACGTCATCGGCCAGGCACACGCCAAAAAGGTGCGGTTGGTCGTACAACGAGTCACATCAGCAAATAAGCTTCTGGTCACGAGCTTTAGCATTGACGCTAAGGCGGTTCGTCAGAGTGTCCAGGGGTGGTGGTACGGGGCAGCGGGAGAGGAGGGGGTTGCCGTGGAAGTGCGCGCGCCCGTGTGTGGGTGAGCGGGCGACCGATGACTCACCCCCCTCCTCCCTTCCCTTACCACACCCCCTTACCACCCCCCTAAAGGTCCTGGCAGTGGCCACGCACAACCACTACAAGCGCCTGATGGCGGCCCGCCGCATGGCGCACGGGCAGGAGCAGGTGTGTGTGTGTGTGTGTGTGGTGGGGGGGGGGGCGGAGGGGCCCCAGGAGGGGAGGGGGCTGTTCGGTTTGGCATGACATGAGCCGGTGCAGGTGCATCGGGACCGGGAGGGGGAGCGGGGGGAGGGGAGGGGAGGGCGGGGTGGGGGTTATGGGCACGGCACAGGGGCAGGAGCAGTTGTGTGTGGGGTGCTGGGCGGCCGGAGGGGGTAGCGAAGGGGGGGGGGGCTGGCGGGCTGGGGCGGGCCAGAGGGTCTGAGGGGATGGGCCAGGGCGCCGGCGCAGGGGCAGAAGCAGCGCTCTCCAGGGCCATTGCGAGGAGTGGGGAGGGGACTGGGAAGAGAGGGGACTCGCGACAGGACGATGAAGCGGCGGCTGGGCCCTCTAGAGACCGGCGGGTGTGGCATCACGCATGCATAGGACTACTGCGGCACTCTTCGCCCTGGTCTGGGCCGGCCGTGGCCGGGGGGGCCTCGTGCCGTGGAGCGTCCCGAGGGGTCCTGTCGGCTGGGGAACCGGGCAGCTCGCCCTCCACCACCTCCTCCTCCCTCACTACCTACCTATCCCTCCCCCCCCTGTCAGGGCTCGAGTGGAATGCACGAGCAGCTCACGTACGGCACCCCCCTCAACGACACAGCCGACCCCCGGGCCGCGCTCGAGGTACGGACAGATCTGGGATCAGGGCGGATCTGTGATTCAGGGTCCACAATGAGGGGGGCTAAAGTGCTGGGCCCAGGACCGATGTCAGGGGAAGGGGGCAGGGGCGGGGGCGGGGGCAGCTGCGCCGGATTCGCCCTGGTTGCATCCGCAGCCAACCGCCTGACCTCCTGCACCCCACCTCCTCCTTCGTCCTCCTCCTCCTGCTCCATCTCTCTGGATCTAATCCCAACCTGGATCTGGATCTCAATCTGGATCTGCAATCCTGGATCCAGCGCTCCGGACACGGCCACGACCACCCTCACGCCCACGGCCGCCACACCCCCGGCGCCCACGCCCACCCCCACCCCCACGACTCCCCCTCCCCCTCCGCCCCCGAGACCGCCCACGAGCCCCACGCCCACCACGGATACGTCAACGGCGCCAACACCAACAGCGGTAACAGTGGCCCCAACAACAGCACACAGGCGGGGGCGGGGCCGGGGCCGGCTGGCTCCTCCTTCAGCCGCTACGCCCCCCCCGTGGCCCGGGCATCGATGGAGGCCCAGCGGGCGGCAGGTGGGGCGGGCGGATGGGGGTGGGGGGCCCGGGTGGGGGTGGGGGTGGGGGGCCCGGGTGGGGCGGGGGTGGGGCGGCGGTGGCGGGGTGTGTGCCGGTCGTGGGGGAACGAGGTGGGGGGGCTGGGGGTGAGGTGGGGGGGGGGGGGTTGGTGTCCCCGCGGGCCCGGGTTCACGTTCCCCCAACCCCTCCCAACGGGCTCGCAGGCCGGTGGCCGCAGCTTCAAGTTTGAGGAACCTTGACTAAAGTCCCCTCCCTTCGTGCAACCACCTCCCCCAGAGGCCCTCTGCCACGGCGCCCACGCCCACGGCAACCACGCCGCACAGGCGGCCGCGGAGGAGGTGGCGGCACAGCTGGCGGCGCAGGTGGGGGGAGGATGGGGGGGGAGGGAAGGGAGCGGCTGGGAAGGTGTCCGGCACGTGGGTGTTTTGTGACACGGTGGGGCGGCGGCTGCGCAGGGGTTGGCGGCGCAGGTGGGGAGGGGCCGTGAGCGGCTGGGTGGGTGCTCCACCGAAGTGGCGGGGAGCCCCTGTCGGGCTGCGCAGCCCCATACCACCACAACCAACCCAACTTACCACCCACCAACCACCCATCAACCTCCCACCCACCAACCACCAACCGCCAACCGCCCAGGTGGAGCTGGACAAGTCCAACATGCTGCTGCTGGGCCCCACGGGCTCCGGCAAGACGCTGCTGGCCAAGACCCTGGCGCGGCTGGTCAATGTGCCCTTCGCCATGGCGGACGCCACCACGCTCACGCAGGTGGGGTGGGTGGGGGGGGAGGTGGGGTGGGGCAGGGGTGGGGGTGGGGGTTTGGGCTCAGGATGCAGGTGGGTTCAGGATGCGCAGGGTGGGCACGTGATGACGCAGGTGGGTTGGGTGGCAGAGGTGGGGGTGGGGTGGGGGGTGCTGACCCTACCAGGGTAGGTGGGAGTGCTGAAGAGTGAAGACCCTATTTCTAGATCAGCAGAAGTAAGAAGTCCAGGGCACCAGGGGGGGGTTCGCTAGTGCCCGTGCGGGAAGGGGGTGGGGGGGTAGGGGTGGGGTGGCCGCCAAAGGGAGGGCAACTGCAGGCAGTTGGGAGCGGCCGGCATCTCCTGTCTGACTGCGTGTTTATGGCTTCCTCCCCAACCTTGCCCTTGCCCTTGCCCGTGCCCGCCTCCCCCACCAAAGGCGGGCTACGTGGGCGATGACGTGGAGTCTATCCTGTACAAGCTGCTGCAGGTACGGTACGGGTACGGCAGGGCGGTGCTGTACGGTGCTACGGCAAGCCGCCATCCTGGCTCGGAACCTGTCACGATCTCTCGCTCCCTCCTTGCCGCCTGTTGACCTGTTTCGAAGTGTAGGGACTACGAATTGACGCTATATTCACTCCCCCCCACACACTCCCCTCTCTTCCCTCTCCCCCCCAACCTCCCCCCCAGTCCTGCAACTACAATGTGGAGATGGCGCAGCAGGGCATCGTGTACATCGACGAGATCGACAAGATCGCCAAGAGGTGACTGAGATCTGCCGTACACCAGATCTGCCGCGTGTGTGGTGCATCGCCCGTACCTGTTGCGCTGCCCCTCCTACCCTCCTGGCGCCCCTGTGGCTTCTTACTCTCTGCTGCTAACGATACGGGCTAGCGGCCCCGGAGGATACCAAACAGACGTGCCCCGCACTAACTCGACCCGACCCAACCCCCCGACCCCTTTCCCGAAGGAACGCCGAGGGCTTCTCCGTGACCCGGGACGTGAGCGGCGAGGGCGTGCAGCAGGCGCTGCTCAAGATGCTGGAGGTGGGGGGGGGAAAGGGGGGAAGGGGCGGGGGGGCACAAAAGGTGTGTGTATTGGCACGGCGAGGGCGTGCAGCAGGCGCTGCTCAAGATGCTGGAGGTGGGGGGGAAAGGGGGGAGGGGAGAGCAAAGAAGGCGTGTGTATTGGCACGGTGGGGGCGTGCAGCAGGCGCTGCTCAAGATGCTGGAGGCGGGGGGGGGGGGAAGGGAGGATCAGAGGGGGCGGGGGGGGGAGGGTCAGGGGGGGAGGGAGGGGGGATTACAATGGGCAGGGGCATGGGGCGAGCAGTCAAGGCAGTCGTTTTCTTAATTGGTTTGCCCCCCCCCCCCTCTCCCCCTCTCAGGGCACGGTGGTGAATGTGCCGGAGAAGGGCGGGCGCAAGAACCCCCGGGGGGATTTCATCCAGGTGGGACCGGGGGGCCGGCGGGGTATGGGGTCCCACAGGGGAGGGGGGGCTGGTAGGCGTCGCGGGTAAGCGGTCTCGGAAGCGGCCGCGCGCCCCACCCCCCTCGCTCCCGCCCGCTTCCTCATTTGGCCCCCGTCCTGCGCCCGCCCTCCCAATCCACCCCTTCGTACGGCCGTACGGCAGATCGACACCCGCGACATCCTGTTCATCGTGGGCGGCGCCTTCGTGGATTTGGATCGGCAGATGCTGGACACTCGGGTGCAGGGGAGTATGGGGTTCGGAAACAAGGTGCGTGCTTTTGTGGGAAAGGGGGGAGACGAAGTCTAGCGCAGCATGGGGCTGGAAAGCAGCAGCTGCAGCAGCAGGCGTGACCTGTGTTGGCCAGCGTTGGAGGGAGCTACTAAACCCTATCGGGCTATCTGAGCCCGATCGCCGCTGTCACCAAGTAGGCAATCCCCCTCGCTCACCTGACCGCTCGCCCACACCTGCTGGTGCCGCGATCACCCTCTCCAATGCCGGCCGGCTGCAGCCCTGTTACTTGTCATTCCTTATCAATGCCCGACTCCTCACTACACTTTCCCCAATGACTCTCCCCCAGGTCCGCCCCGCTTCCCTGGGCCGCGCGGGCGGTCCCCGCGTCAACAGCGACATCCTACTGGACGTGCAGGTGGGGGCGAGGGGTGGGGGAACAGGGGGTTTTAGGGGGGGAAAACCGTGTGACGGTGTGTTTCGTGTCACGGTGGCGTCAACAGCGACATCCTGCTGGACGTGCAGGTGGGGGGGGGGGCGAGGGGGAAGGGGGAAGGGAGGGAACACACGGTGTGTTTCGTGTCACGGAGCGATGGGACAGGGGGATGGGGGTGGCGTGCGCTGCCTGCGCACGTGCGCGGGGCAAGGGTTGGGGCAGGGGCCGCGACTGTCCTCCCTTCCTTGCCCGCCCGTCCAATCCTTTGCACCCCCCGTGTTTCGAGCCCTTCAGCCTCGTCTCTCCACGCCTCCCGCCCTCCCCCGCCCATCCCCTTTTCCCTCCCCCCCTTCCCTCCCCCTCCCCCCCCCAGCACTCGGATCTGATCCAGTACGGCCTCATCCCCGAGTTCGTGGGGCGCCTGCCGGTGCTGGTGGCGCTGCAGGTGGGGGGGGGCGGGGGGTTAACAAGGCTTGTGTTTTGCCATGCGCATCCGCACGCGGTGGGACCGAGGACCAGCTGGTGCACATCCCTCCCCG
The DNA here is from genome assembly GCA_016858145.1 of Edaphochlamys debaryana. Lineage (NCBI taxonomy): Eukaryota > Viridiplantae > Chlorophyta > Chlorophyceae > Chlamydomonadales > Edaphochlamys > Edaphochlamys debaryana. The sequence continues at coordinate 41,329 of JAEHOE010000124.1, forward strand.
CATCCATCTCCCCCCTCTCCCTCTCCCCCCCTCATCCCCCCCCTCTCACCTCCCCCCCCTCATCCTCTCCCCCCCCTGACAGGAGCTCACCGAGGAGCAGCTGGTGCACGTGCTCACGGAGCCCCGCCACGCGCTCTTCAAGCAGTACGCGCAGCTGCTGGCCATGAACGGGGCGAGGTTCAGGTGTGTGTGTGTGTGTGTGGGGGGGGCCCGGGTGTGTGTTAGGCAACGATACTTCCTGTGGGGGGGGGCGTGGGGTGTTGCAGGGTGTTTAGCGGCGACCACCGCGCTCTCTTGATACGGTATGGACCTTGCCACGCACCACGCAACTGCCCTCCCCCCTTCCCCTCCCCCTTCCCCCCACTCCCCCTAGGTACTCCAAGGCCGCCCTCCGCGCCATCGCCCGCGCCGCCCAGCGCAAGGGCACCGGCACCCGCGCGCTGCGATCCCTCATGGAGTCGCTGCTCGTCAACTCCATGTACGAGCTACCGGACACACACATCGAGGTGCGGGGGCTGCGCGCCTTGTCACCTGACCGCTTTGGGGCTCGGCTCACTGTTGGGGTTCTGCTTTCGTTGGTACTGCGGTACGGGTCACATGGGGTCAGGACATAGGGGGGGGTTGATCTTGGTGTCTGCAATCCCACCCCTGCCCTCCCTTACCCCTCCCCTCCACACGCCCCTCAGCACCCGGCCGTGGTCCTGGGCTCATCTCCTCCCCCTCCTCCCCTCCCCTTTACCCCCCTCCCCCCAACGCCCCCCCTCCCCTCAATACCCCTCCCTCAGCACCCCGTGGTGGTCCTGGATGAGGCGGGGGTGGTGGAGGCCCGGGGCGCCCGCATCGTGTCGGCGCGGGAGGCGGAGGAGGCCATGGAGGCGGACGCGGGGAGCGACAGCGAGGCGGAGGCGGCGGAGGTGCGGTGAGCGGTGGAGGGCGGTGGAGGGCGAGGGAGGGCGAGGGAGGGGCGCGTGGATGTAGGGGGTGGACGCGGGGGTGTGGGCGGAAGGAGCAGGGGTGCGGAGCGAGTGGGGAGGTGCGGAGGTCGGCGGCAAGGGCGGCGGCGCTCTGTCGCGAGCTTGGGCGGGCGGTGAAGGCTGCGGCGTGGCTAGCGGGTGCCCAGGGTGAGGGAGCTTGACCCGTAAGCAGGGGGCGTGCGGCGCTGACGTGGGCGCGAAAGCTGAGGAGGGATGTAGGGAGGGACGGAGTCGACTTGAGGGGAGCTGAGGGAGGGGGGGAGCCGAGGGAAGCGGCGGGCGTGGCTTATACTGGAACAGGACTCTCCGAACTGATGAGTGGACACGCGGAGAAGCGTGGATGCGTCTGGATGTGTGAAATGAAACGTGGCGGTGTTGCAGCAGTTGCTCTAGTGGGCCATGCATGTGGCGCCGGCCAGGGTTTGGCAACCTGCTCTGGCCGCGTCTGGTTTGCTGGTTCTAGACCTGGATCGGGATCTCATCTGAGCTTGACCTGATCTGATCTGATCTGATCTGTGTTGGCTTCCGCCGGCACTGGCGTCTGCACGCGTGCGCGCGCGCTGTGTCCCGCCGCCTCTGGTGTATCGGACTGTTTTGCTGCGCCATTTAGGCATGCTATTTGTTTGGTTGCTACCGCCCGGTGATGTTGCGAAACTTGTGTGCTCTCATCCTCATCCGGCATTGCTGGTGTTCCCTTGTTTGCTGCTGTTAGAAGCGGATCTGCCAACCTAAAGCACGGCACGGAGCGCTGCCCACTGCTCACCTGCCTGCATGCAAGCGCAGGCAGGTATTGGCAGCTTAGGGTTCCGGTCGCCATTCCTGCGTTAGTGCCGGTAGTGTCTTCTGTTGTTGTACTCTATCAGCCCCTAAACCTCAATCAAAGCGTGTGGCAGGCAGCCCTGAGCCTGTTGTATGTACCATATGCTGATGCCTCCCGGGCTCTCTTGGCTGTTGCCACCACGGGATGCAGCATGCACCCTGTCAGTACGGCAGTACGGTACGGTAGTACGGTACGGCATTGCCCGGGCACTCGTACACCGCCATGCTTGCGGATGCCTGGCCGTGCGGTGCTTCATCAATGCGCTGCCTGGGCAACTGGACAGTGGTGGTGTATCGGTTGGAGCAGCCGTACCGTGGCGTCCGCCCAGGGTTTCCCGGTTTTGTGGGCGTTGTACGGAGGGTGGCGGCGCGGTTGGCGGTTGGGTGCATTCATACGGGTGCGGCCAGAGCGGCTGCACAGTGTAAACAAAGCGCAGCGCAGACCGCACCAGCGCTTGCTGCCCAACCCCGGCTGCCCTGGTCAGGCTGAGGCGGCCCTGAGTGTCTGTGCTCGCAGGGGTCCCCGGGTGGTCCGTGGGCCAAGGCCGGGCCGGCGGCTGCCGGCTGGGCTCATTGAGACTGGGCTCGTCCCTGGGTGCGGGGCCATGGAGTAGGACTCGGACACCCACACGGCCCAGCGCCAAGGTGGTACCGTATGCTCGCGGGGCCTATCGGGAGGACGCGCGATTCATGTATGGGCCTGGGAGATCGGGAGGGGCGGGGTGTGTTGCGGTGGCGTGGTGGCTGGTGCGGGCTGCGCGGAGCGAGGGGCGACCGCCGGCCCTGACCTGCACTGACCCCTCCAGTCTCCAGAGGGACCCTCGGGCCGGCGCGATGAGGCCGCCGATTGGTCTTAGCTCGGCATCCCCACGTCGATGGGCGCGATGTTTGTAGTCTGCAGCCCATATGCTAACAGCGACTCCAGCGACTACGTTGCGACCAAACGTGCACAAGCACTTGAGCATCGCTCGCTCGGCGGCGGCGACGTTCTGCCCAATCCTGCACGACTGTTGCACTGCTGTAGAGCGCTGCCATTATCGCACTGCAGGGCGGCGGTGTGCCGCCTCCGCCTGGCACAATCGCATCCGCCGGCGACCGGCACAGGCGACTTGTCGCGCTGTGAGCTCTGGCGTGCGCTAGCTGCAGGAACCATCACAGCCTACGCCGCGTGTATTCCTCTGCAGCAGTGCGCGCCGTGCGCGACACCTTGGCTCGCCGATGGACACATACCCACGCCGCCACCACCTCCCAGACCCTAGCAAGTGGACCACTGCCAGACCGTGGCCCCGGCTGTTGGCGAGCTAGACAGGGCTCCATGCAAACGCGCAGGTGCATAAAGGGTGCTGGTTGTGGGAGGTCCTGGCCGGAGGACGCCTGGCTCGTGCGTGTGCCAAGGCAGCGTTGAGGCAGCGGGGAGGCCCCCGCGGTCCTCGCCCCTCCCAGTCCCGTTCAGCTGGCCGCACGGTCCCCGCTTCCCTGGTGCAAAGGGCTGACTGCTGACATTGTGTCCCGGGCGACACGAGGGATTCGGGGTGGCTGCCTGGGCAAACAAAGAGCATGCGATGTATAGAGGGGGCATGGCTGTGCATGTGGGGCAGGTCCCCGCATGCCCAAAATGCCTGCCCTGCAGCATCTGTGACCAAATCTCTGCAGAGCCGTACGGCACCTGTCGTACACGATCCTACCAGGGATCGAACCTGGAATCTCCGGTTCCGTAGACCGGCGCTTTATCCATTAAGCCATAGGACCCTGACCTCATCAGGTTCACTGGGGATACCCCAGCTACTGCTCAACGGTTACCGAGATCAACTCGGGCCTTCGGAACACAACATGCCAGAGGGGGAAGAATACCTAACTACCGGCTTAACAATATTTGCAAACAGGGCCTCCAGAGAGCAAAGCCTGTGCAAAGAAAGAAGAGGAAAGCCAGAAAGGCTGCACCCCCCCGCGGTCCTGGCTTCGAGCCCAGCCAAGCCACCCCCCTCGCCTGCACTCGAGCGCATACGCGAGGGCCCCCACCGGCGCAAAGGCCCAACGCCCCAGCCGCACCGAATCCGGGCGCTCCTGTAGGCCGGCGGGGGAGGGCTTGCAGCGGGGCACGCGGCCGGGCCCCTGCCTGGGCAGTGGGCGGCTGCGGGCTGCCCTGGGGCCCACACCGCCGCCCCAGCCTTGCATGGCTTGAGGCCCTCCCTTCGGTCAGGAGCTCGGGACCAACCCTCAGCCATCGCAAGAGTTTGGTCCGGCGGGGAAGTGGTCAGGCGGTAAGGTAGGGCGGCTGTGAGGGGCTGAGGCGGTGAGGGGCTAAGGCGGTGAGGGGCTGAGGCGGTGAGGGGCTAAGGCGTGGAGGGGCTGAGGCGGTGAGGGGCTGAGGCGGTGAGGGGCTGAGGCGGTGAGGGGCTGAGGCGGTGAGGGGCTGAGGCGGTGAGGGGCTGAGGGGCTGAGGCGGTGAGGGGCTGAGCCCGCTGAGGCGGAGAGGCGTGCAGGCGGTGAGGGGCTGAGGCGTGGAGGCCTGGAAGGGCTGAGGCGCTGAGGGGCTGAGGGGCTGAGGCGGTGAGGGGCTGAGCCCGCTGAGGCGGAGAGGCGTGCAGGCGGGACGGCCGTGGCTACGCGCAGCGGCTTGCCTCCCACGCCCAAGGAAGCCCCAGGAAGCGAACTCGAGCGGGCGGGTGCAGCCCGGCCTCCTCAAGCCGTGGGGGAGGAAAGCCGTGGGTGCACACAGCGGCTTGCCTCGAGCGCCCAACGCACGCACTCGAACGGGCAGATAGATCAGGGGGGGGAGGTACAAACAGTCAGTGCTCACAGCGTGCCATGCCGCACCGCAGCGTCCCTGCACTTGCGACGTTGCGCTTGCAGCCACGCGCCCCGTCCCTCACCCCCGCGCCCTTCCCTGGAGGCAGGGGCGGAGGCAGGGACGGCTGCCGGGGTTGATGGTTCAGGCCGACCCGCCCATGTCCGGAGCTCCCGACACGTGGGCACCGGGGCTTCAAACGGGGCTCAAGCCGATTCGTACAGCTGCGGCTTCACAAGAACGCACCACCCCCACGGCTTCAGGAGGCCGGTCTGCACGTGCCCTCTCACGTGTACTGGCAGGGGGGCGGGTTAGGGAGGCTTGGGCCGGGTTGGGTTACATCTATCTGCCCGTTCGAGTGCGTGCGTTGGGCGCTCGAGGCAAGCCGCTGTGTGCACCCACGGCTTTCCTCCCCCACGGCTTGAGGAGGCCGGGCTGCACCCGCCCGCTCGAGTTCGCTTCCTGGGGCTTCCTTGGGCGTGGGAGGCAAGCCACTGCGCGTAGCCACGGCCGTCCCGCCTGCACGCCTCTCCGCCTCAGCGGGCTCAGCCCCTCACCGCCTCAGCCCCTCAGCCCCTCAGCGCCTCAGCCCTTCCAGGCCTCCACGCCTCAGCCCCTCACCGCCTGCACGCCTCTCCGCCTCAGCGGGCTCAGCCCCTCACCGCCTCAGCCCCTCAGCCCCTCACCGCCTCAGCCCCTCACCGCCTCAGCCCCTCACCGCCTCAGCCCCTCACCGCCTCAGCCCCTCACCGCCTCAGCCCCTCCACGCCTTAGCCCCTCACCGCCTCAGCCCCTCACCGCCTTAGCCCCTCACCGCCTCAGCCCCTCACAGCCGCCCTACCTTACCGCCTGACCACTTCCCCGCCGGACCAAACTCTTGCGATGGCTGAGGGTTGGTCCCGAGCTCCTGACCGAAGGGAGGGCCTCAAGCCATGCAAGGCTGGGGCGGCGGTGTGGGCCCCAGGGCAGCCCGCAGCCGCCCACTGCCCAGGCAGGGGCCCGGCCGCGTGCCCCGCTGCAAGCCCTCCCCCGCCGGCCTACAGGAGCGCCCGGATTCGGTGCGGCTGGGGCGTTGGGCCTTTGCGCCGGTGGGGGCCCTCGCGTATGCGCTCGAGTGCAGGCGAGGGGGGTGGCTTGGCTGGGCTCGAAGCCAGGACCGCGGGGGGGTGCAGCCTTTCTGGCTTTCCTCTTCTTTCTTTGCACAGGCTTTGCTCTCTGGAGGCCCTGTTTGCAAATATTGTTAAGCCGGTAGTTAGGTATTCTTCCCCCTCTGGCATGTTGTGTTCCGAAGGCCCGAGTTGATCTCGGTAACCGTTGAGCAGTAGCTGGGGTATCCCCAGTGAACCTGATGAGGTCAGGGTCCTATGGCTTAATGGATAAAGCGCCGGTCTACGGAACCGGAGATTCCAGGTTCGATCCCTGGTAGGATCGTGTACGACAGGTGCCGTACGGCTCTGCAGAGATTTGGTCACAGATGCTGCAGGGCAGGCATTTTGGGCATGCGGGGACCTGCCCCACATGCACAGCCATGCCCCCTCTATACATCGCATGCTCTTTGTTTGCCCAGGCAGCCACCCCGAATCCCTCGTGTCGCCCGGGACACAATGTCAGCAGTCAGCCCTTTGCACCAGGGAAGCGGGGACCGTGCGGCCAGCTGAACGGGACTGGGAGGGGCGAGGACCGCGGGGGCCTCCCCGCTGCCTCAACGCTGCCTTGGCACACGCACGAGCCAGGCGTCCTCCGGCCAGGACCTCCCACAACCAGCACCCTTTATGCACCTGCGCGTTTGCATGGAGCCCTGTCTAGCTCGCCAACAGCCGGGGCCACGGTCTGGCAGTGGTCCACTTGCTAGGGTCTGGGAGGTGGTGGCGGCGTGGGTATGTGTCCATCGGCGAGCCAAGGTGTCGCGCACGGCGCGCACTGCTGCAGAGGAATACACGCGGCGTAGGCTGTGATGGTTCCTGCAGCTAGCGCACGCCAGAGCTCACAGCGCGACAAGTCGCCTGTGCCGGTCGCCGGCGGATGCGATTGTGCCAGGCGGAGGCGGCACACCGCCGCCCTGCAGTGCGATAATGGCAGCGCTCTACAGCAGTGCAACAGTCGTGCAGGATTGGGCAGAACGTCGCCGCCGCCGAGCGAGCGATGCTCAAGTGCTTGTGCACGTTTGGTCGCAACGTAGTCGCTGGAGTCGCTGTTAGCATATGGGCTGCAGACTACAAACATCGCGCCCATCGACGTGGGGATGCCGAGCTAAGACCAATCGGCGGCCTCATCGCGCCGGCCCGAGGGTCCCTCTGGAGACTGGAGGGGTCAGTGCAGGTCAGGGCCGGCGGTCGCCCCTCGCTCCGCGCAGCCCGCGCACCAACCACCACGCCACCGCAACACACCCCGCCCCTCCCGCTCCTCCCCGCGAGGAGGAGGCTCCCCTGCCGAGGTAGCCTGAGACGTGACGGGAGAGGTGAGACCACTCCGCCTCTCCCACGTCTCTCCTGCTGCATGCCTTCCTGCTGCATGCCTTCCGACTGTGCGGGGGCCGGGCGGGGCTTTCGGACAGGCGTCTCTGGGGCCTGGAAACTGTGGAAAGGCGAGACCCACCGCCACTGGCTCCGCAGAGACAACTTGCGCCCAGCCAGCCCCAGCCAAGGCGCCCTTGTCTATACAAACCCTCGCTGGTTCCTGCTGTGTCACCGTTGATGGGTAGAAGACGTCAATGAAGCGATGGGTCTTGGATAGGGGACTCCACGCGGACAGAGTGCTGCGGCCTGCGCTTGGTGCTCAGGGCATTGCAGCAGGTCCGACGTCAGAGACGGGGGGGCATGGGGGGCGGGCGCCTCAACTAGCGGGGCGGATTTTGACGAGAAAACAACGGGCGGGGGGCGGGGCTCGCGGCGGTCTGGGCGTGTCTGGGGTCGGCGGGCGGCGAGTCGCACGGGCGGGTCCGGATGACCAGCACGACAACCGGTTACGACATTAGAATACTCCTGCGTAGCTCGCTGGACGTTCAACGCTTTGGATCGAGCGCTGATGCGGCGTGAGAGGCGGCGCTGCCGGAATGAGTGATCAGGACGGTTAAGGGCTCGGCCACAAAGGCAAGCAAATATGCTGTTTCCGCTACTCGGTGGCTCACATATCAAGAGTAGTCACTATATATCGCTGGCAGTGCATACGCATAGCTGCTAGGCCTGGAAATGGCCAGGACTCGTATAGACCGATGTGCGCGTCGGCTTCTGGGGCGCTGCGTCGCATTCACCGCAATCCTAGCAGCAGCACTCCTTGTGCTTGACGGAGTGCGTGCTGGTGCGTCGTCTGGGGAAGCTTGGGCTGCTTCCTGGCAGTGCACATCGCGCGCGACTCCTGGCGTCTGGGGTCCGCGAGTCGCTGTTAAATCGATAGCTTCAAAGTGGGGGCTCAAGATATCGCAAGGGGCGAGTTTTAGCGTTGCCCGCACCCCTTCCCATGCTTTACTTCCATCGACAAGCCTTGTACGCGATCGCTTTCTTGCTACGCAGATGGCTCCTGGAGGGATCGCGCCTTCCGGAGGTTCGGGCGTCAGCCTCCGCCCGTACGCCGGCCCCCGCCGCACCACAGCCATGGCACCGAACCCACGCCCCAGCAGGCAGTCGCCAAGTTCGCCTTCTCCCCACCGCCGCCTCATCGCACTCAAGGCGGCACGCGCGCCCCGCCCGTGGGCATCTCGTGCACCGACGAGACGCTGCTGCTGCAGCGACACAACGCGTATCGGGCACTTCATGGCGCCCCGGCGCTGACATGGAGCCCCACACTCGCGGCCACTGCCCAGGTTCGTGTGTGCGTGGGAGAGGGGGGGGGGGGGGGGGGCAGAAACACGGGGCAGGGGTGAGGTCGGCCCTTGTTTGGGCCGGGGTGGGAGAAGTCGCCGGGGTCCTGGCCTGCGGTAGCGGGGTCAGGCCGAGCTGCACGAGGGGCCTGGGGGTGCGCTCAGAAAACCCCCAAAACCCCGAAACCCTCGACTCCTTGTCCAGCGCCCTTCCACCGCCCTTGACCCTCCCCTCCACCCACGGCCTTCGTCGCCAGCCTGTCTCCCTCTCCCAGCGGCCACCCCAGCGTGTCTCAAGATACACACGCCCTCCCCTTGCTCTCCCCCTTCCCCCCTCCCGCCCCCCTTGCCCTTCCTGCCTCCCTGGCGGCCAACGAGTGCCGCCTGGTGCACCGTGCCACGAAACACACACGCAGTCTCCCCCCCTTTCCCTCTCGATCCCCTCCCCCAGACCTACGCCGCCACCCTCGCCGCCAACGAGTGCCGCCTGATGCACGCCGATCAGAGCTCCGTGGCGTGGGCCGACAAGTGGGGGGAGAACCTGGGGTGAGCGAGGGTGGGGGATGGGGACTGGCGGGATTTCGGGACGGAAGGGACGCGCACGCACACCCAAGAGGGAGTAAGGGCTGGGGGCGTGGGGGTGGAGGCTGGGGTAGAGTTACACCCCCCTGTTCACCCCCCTGTACAACCCCCTGTTCACCCCCTCGTCTCCCCCTATTCATTTCCCTCGTCACCTCTCGTCCCCCCTCGTCCCCCCTCGTCCCCCCTCGTCCCCCTCGTCCCCCCTCGTCCCCCCTCGTCCCCCCTCGTCCCCCCTCGTCCCCCCTCGTCCCCCCTCGTCCCCCCTCGTCCCCCCTCGATATGCGCGGTATATACACACCCGTTAAAGGCTGAGCCCCTCTTCCGATTCTCCCCTCTGCCCTTTTCCGCCCCCCCCGCCGCCCCCCCCAGTATGGCCTGGACCACCAGCCCCGACGGCATCGATCAGAGCTGCGTCAGCTCCCTGGACCGTTGGTACAACGAGGTGGGGGTTGGTGGTTGGGGGTTGGGACGATCAGAGCTGCGGCGACTCATCGTACTGATGGCACAGCGAGGTGGGGGCAGGGGTCTATCCCCAATGGGGGACTGCTCGCCCCTTGGATGACCACCCTTGGGCACCGTTGACTACCCGCCCCGCACGTGGATTGCTCCCAGGCATAGCCATGCCCCTCCCCCTCCCCCTCCCGTTGCACCCCCCTCCCACCGGGCTGCCGCTCCCTCTCTCCTCCCGCTCTCCAATCTGTCGAGCAATTCTCTGGTGGTGCACCCCCCCCCCCTCAGGTGGTGGACTACCTCTTCACGTCTACCCCCTGGACCTCCAACTCGGCCACCGGCAAGGTCATCGGGCACTTCACGCAGGCGAGGAGGCGGGCCGGGGCGGGGGCCGGGGTTGCAGCTGATAGTGGGAGCGGGGGACAGGGCGGGACAGGGCAGGGGCAGGACGGGTGTGACAGTTGGTGGAATGGTACCGTTGCTAAGGCCTCACCGCCCCCAACCCAGACGTCACCCCCCCTCATCCGCCAACTCCACATTCCCGCAGGTTGTCTGGAAGTCGACCAGCACCCTGGTAAGCCGGGCTCCGGGGTCGGTGGTAGAGCGGTGGGCCTGGGCCCGGGCGGGCCTGGGCCTGGGCCTGGGCCCGGCCAGCGAAAGCCCCTACGCTTGAGGCCGTGGACCCAACCCCCCGAATGACGTATTCACGTCATCAACCCCTCCGTTTGCCCCCTCTCGCCCGCGCTGGCCGCTCCCTCTCCCCCTCACCATGCCTCCCCCTCCCATGCCCCTATCCCTGTCCCCAGCTTACCCCTCCCGGCCCCTCCCCCTCCCCCTTCCCCCTCCCCCTCCCCCCCCTGTCAGGGCTGCGGTGTTGCCACGGGGCTCATGTCCGGTGGGGCCACGTGCAAGGCCATCGTGTGCCGCTACCAGGCGCCGGGCAACTTTGTGACCGATGCGCAGTTCCTCGCCAACGGTGAGGGGGAGGGGGGAAGGGGAGGGGCAAGGGGAAGGCACAGGGGGCAGATGTACGCACGTACGACGGTGGGGGCAGGGGGGGCAGGGGGGGGCACCAGGGGGAGGGGGCACATGGAGTGGCGGGCAGCAAGAGGAAGGGCCGAGGGAGGGAGGCGCGGGTGCTGGCCACAGGGACCACATGGGGGGGGCCACATGGGGGGGCCACATGGGGGGGGCCAAGGGGTGGACGGGTGGGAGGAGAGGGAGTTGTGAAGCGGAACGACAGAGGAGGGTTGCAGCCCTCCACCACGGAAGAGGCAGCCGCATGCAAACTATGGGGCCGGACAAAAGAAGGGTGCGAATTGGGGTGGATGGTGGACGCATTACAGGAGCTGCCTTCCCTGCCTCGCCCCTTGCGTCGCGCAGTGCTGCCAAAGGCCACGCCCCCGTCGCCGCCCCGCCCGCCATCCCCCCGGCCGCCAAGCCCCCGCCCTCCATCCCCCAAGCCGTTGCCTCCGCGTCCCCGCCCGCCGTCACCCGCCCCGCCGCCGCGCCCGCCGCCGTCCCCGCCGCCCCCGCGCCCGCCGCCGCCGCCTCTGCCGCCGGGTGTGGTCCTGAGCCCCTCCCCGCCGCCCAGCCCCAAGCCCCCAAGCCCCGCGCCCCCCCGGCCCCCCCGCCCGCCCCGGGCGTCGCCGCCGCCCGTCCCCTCGCCCCCGCCGCGCCCCCCGCCGCCTCCCAGCCCGGCCCCTTCCCCACGCCCTCCCAACCCTGCGCCGGTTGTCGTGGTGTCGGGCGGATGCCCCGATCAGGCGGTGAGCCGGCACGCCTGACCCAGGGTTTTCCCATCCTATCCTCGCGTTTTCCCATCCTATCCTCGCGTTTCCCCATCATATCTTCGCGTTTTGACCCTGCCGTTCCTTCCTCGCTCATCCCTTGCCTCCGCAATCAACGCTTTGACCACTACCCTTCCCCCCCTCCCCGCCCCCTCCCCACACGTGACTGCCGTACCGTGTGCCGTACCAGGCCACCCTGGCCCTGATCAACTCGTACCGTACGGCACACCAGGCCCTGGCCCTAACCTGGGACACCACCCTGGCAGCCGCCGCGCAGGCGAGTGCAGGTGTTGCATTAGGTGCCACAACAGGCCATGCTGTGCTATGACAGGTTCTGTTGTGCCGTGCTATGCCATGCTGTGCTGGGGAGCGCACTGAGGCTGGCCAAGGCTCCGAGCACTTCCTTACGCCCCTCTGTCGATCGCCTTGGATGCTGTCCCTTCCGCCTTGCAAAGCAGCGCAATCCCACTCAGCTTCAACTTCCCCCGCCCCCCTTCCCACCCTCCCACCCCCCCAGGCCTGGGCAAACGGCCTCACCTCCACCGGATCATGCAACTTTGGGTACGCCCCGCAACCTAGCAATTGGCTCGAGTGGTGGACGGAGCTGCTCGAGTGAGTCACGGGGCCCCTCGGGGCCTGGCGCCTGAGCCTGGGGCCTGGTCTTGGGTTTGGGTTTGGGTTGAGGTCGGGGTTGGGGTTGGGGTCGGGAAGTCGCAATGAAGGCGAGGACAAAGGGCAGAGAAGTCGAGCCTCAACGCGCCCTGCCTCCTTACCTGCCTCCCCACCCCGCCCGCCCGTCCGCCCCCCCCCCCCCCGGCTCCTCCCAGCGGCGCGGCGGCCTCGCCCTCGTCCGCGCTCAACCGCACGTGCGCCGCATCGGTGGATCAGTTCTACAAGGAGGTAGGGGGGATGCCTAAGAGGGGGGGAGGAGGCTGGGGGAGGAGGCAGGAGGGTGCACGTGGGCAAGGGCATGGGGGTGCGCCGCATCGGTGGAGGTACGGGGAATGAGTAGAGCGAGTGTCTAGAGGGGCAGAGGGTGCGCATGAGTAAGGCAGGGGAGGGTCGCCTCATGCCGCAACGCAGGCAACTTAATAGGAAGCGGGGGTCCGGCGGGAAGAGGGCAAAGGTTGAGCAAGGGTTGGGTAGGACCAAGGTGTGCGGGCCGGGGCCGTTGCGTGCGCGCGTGCAGGCTCTGTCACGGCCCGGGCCCGGAGAGCCCTGGCTGCGGCTTAGCCCCCCCCCCCTAGCCCTTGCCCATCCCTGTCCCCCCTCCCCCCTCCCCCCCATTCCTCTCCTCCCCCCTCCCCCCCATCCTCACCTCCCCCCTCCCCCCGCAGTCCGCCAACTACGTCTTTAGCTCCACCCCCTTCACCACCAACCAGGCCAAGATGGTCTATCGCTTCACGGGGGTGAGGCGCAAGGCGTGGGGCGCGAGCCTTGGGGGGGCCTGAGCCACATAGCCCTCGCGTTGTGCCGACACGACGCACGGCCCGGGGTGTGTGCCTTGGCGGAAGCCCACGCACGGCCCCGAGCCACTGCGCACCTCGGGGGGGGGGGGTGAGGCGTTGGCACCGTAAATGCCTCGCGCCGGGTGCCGCTAGAGCTGTGTCATGCCATGCCATGCGATGCCATGCCATGCGATGCGTGCCTCGCGCTGTGAGCACTGGCTGTGCTGCCCTTGTCGTACGCTACGTCGTGGGCGAGGGGCTGCCATGCATGATCTGAGCCTGCGCGCTCCCAGACCGCACCGCCGTACAACTTCCTACTGTGTGCCGTACCCTGCCGTACTTCGCCGTACGCAGCTGGTGTGGAAGGCGTCGACGCGCATCGGCTGCGGCGCCGCGTACGGCGCCTGGGGGGCGACGGGGTCGTGCAAGGTGCGGGGGACGGGGGGGGGGTGGAGGGCAGGACATGGGAGAGGGGGGATACATACGATCTGGGGGCGCCATGGGGGAAGTGAGGGAGGGGAGGGAGGGGAGGACAGCATGGGTTGCATGGCTTCTGGGGTCTGGGCCGGTCGGCCCCGGCTGCTCGCCTTCGCCTGTCCCCTCGACCGCCTCGCGCTTGTGCGCTCTACCCTCACCCGCCGACCCCGCTCCCCTCCCACCCCCGCCCATCCACCCCCACCCCCATCCCCATCCCCCTCCCAGGTGGTGGTGTGTCGGCTCATGGCCGCCGGTAACTTCATCGGTGACGACTGGTTCTCGGCCAACGGTGAGGGGGAAGGTGGTTTGGCGGTGTGGGGGTACCGGCTCGGGCTACGGGTAGGGGACAGGGCGAGAGGACAGGGGGAGGAGAGGGGGGGTGACTGGTCCACGGTTAGGGGGACGGGGAGGGGAGGGAAGGGGAGAGCGAGGAGGGGGTGTACAGGGAGGGCCACTCCGCGCTTGGGCGGCTGACTCATTTGACAACGAAGCTTGGTAGAAAGGACGTAGGAGGCACGGGAGGAGGCATGGTAGGGGCATAGGCAGGGGCAAAGCCCCGTATGCGGCTGGGCATGCATTGCATGACCCCAGGGTGGGGCCTAGCCGGGCGCCGCCCACAACCCTCTGACGCCCGCACTCGCTTCCCCCCCTTACCTCCCCCCCCCTTACCCCCCCCCCACTAACCATTCGACGCTCTCCCGCTTATCAGCTTCAAACACCCCCCTTACTCCCCCCCCCTTAATCCCCCCCTCGGCCTCTTCCCCCGCAGTCTTCCCAAAGCTTACCACGGGTTAGATTGATAGGCCCCGCCGTGGCCGAGACAGTTTGTCGAGGACCGTCAAACCCGCCCGATGGCTGGATGCCAGTCTCCCGCCGCACAGTCCGCGTCCGCTCATTCACCGCGCCTACGGCTCTCCCGGCTCACATGAGCAGCGCTTCACTCGCAGCATGCTGTCGAGAGCACGCTGGGTCGGGGTAGGTGAAGGGGACGGGACCGGCTGAGCCGACTGCTTAAGCTTATTCTCTTTTGGGGGTTTCATTCATGCCCACGTGAGAGTGCTGGATAAGCTCTTGTGGGCTAGCTTACGGCGCCTGCGCGTGCGCGTGAGCTTGGCTTCCTGGAAACCCAATGAGTTTCAGTTCATCGTAGCTTAGAGATAAGCCATTCTGCTACTTGTTCATTGTGCCAAAGTATCGTGCCTGCCATATGAGTGCAAGGCGTCAATTGCATCCGCTCCCTGTGATGCGCCGTACACGGTACGGCCGCATCCCGCACGTGGCTGGAGGTGCCGCGTTGACTCATGCACACACACGCAGCGCACCCACCCATCTATCCATGGCATCCCTCATTAGGCGCGCTTTCGCTCTCCCTTCATGTTGTACATAGCGCAGCAAAGATAGCGGACCCGCGTGCGGGTCCGGTCACATGGTGATGGGTTGCCGTACCCGTATGGAGGTTTGAAGATTACGACATGGCGAGGAGCCTCATTGTTACGGCATGGCATTGGTGCGCCATGCAACATGTCGACGCCTGCGGGTATGCGGTGTCCCCCTCCTGGATCGGGAACCCGTGTGTAGGGTGTGTACCGACATCCTGTTGCGTGCCCTGGGAGGCAACGACCCCCCGCTTCACGCCTGTGTGTTGTTGTGCGGGAGCTTTTTCTGTGTGCTGTGGGCCCAGATGGGCGCAGCCGGCAGCGAGTCGGCGGGCGCTGCCTGCTGCCGGGATTGATGGTCGAAGACCGTCGTGGCAGGGGGGCGCATTGTGCCTGATGCCGCGCCCCGCTGCAGCCATGAGCTTACTAATGCATTCATGTGGTTTGTGTGGTAGGGTGTGAGGCAAATGTGCAAGGCGAGCGAGTGCGCGAGGGCACGGCCCGGGGAATCAGCCGCCTGCTGGCACCCACCAGGGCGTAGCAACGTTTGAAGCAGGCAGTAGGGAGCGATCAGCAGAGCCCCCCTGTAAGCCTGGGATGTGACGGTGCGCTCGTAGTGATACTGACGGCCCGCTGGCCCCCATGTCCCAGGGTCCACGTGGCCTGTGGGTGAGGGCTTGCCGGCGAAGAGGAAGAGAAGAGCAGCACCACAGGTCCGTTGTGCAGCCATGCGGGCGAGCCGGGCGAGCAGCGGGAAGGCAAAGCACGCCGCTATCCTGTGTGTTGAGGAACATGGAAGTCACAAGCAAGCAAAAGGCTATCCTACATGTGTGAGCCTAGGAGCTCGGGCGGTGGCGGTGGACTGTAGAGAGCGGCGTGCAGGGCTCTCACGGGCGCCCGGGCGGGCTGGCGGTACGGGGGGGGTCCCCAACAGAACGGAGGAGGGCGACCGGCAACAGGCAGGGCAGCCGAGAGCCCCAATGCGGATGGTGTGCGGTGCAGCGAACGAAAGGCAGGGGGCTGGCGCGCTAGCTGAGTGGGGGTAGAAGGCATCAACGAAGCCTATCGCTTGGTTGTGGGGTGTAGCCGCGTAGGGCGTAGGGCGCAGGGCGTAGGGCCAGGGGAGTGGGTTGCTCCGGCCCTGTGCTGTGCGTCGAGGTGAGGCGGATGACAGCTGAGGAGGGGCGGTGCCAAGTGAGTGCCGCCACTGCTCCGTAGGCAGGGTGCCCACAGCGATCCGAAGAGGTGGGGACCGGGGCGTGGAAGGGGCGACAGCCACGCGGTCAACGCGGTTGTGCCGGCGTCGCGGGGGGGTTGGGTTGAATTTCAATTGCACGGGATGCTCTCCGTGACACGACAACCGGTTACACAACCGAACCTCCTCTCCTAGACGCTGGACGTGCAACGCTTTGGATCGAGCACTGACGCGGCGTGAGAAGCGGCGCTGCCGGAATGAGTGACCAGGGCGGTTAAGGGTCGGCCCCAGACGCCTGTATGCTGCATCCGCCACTCACGACTCGTATATACATGAGCTGGTAACTGTGAAGCGCAGGCAGTGCATACACATAGCTGCTAGGCCTGGAAATGGCCAGGACTCGTATAGACCGGTGTGCGGGTCGCCTTATGGGGCGCTGCATGACACTCACCACAATTCTAGCAGCAGCACTCCTTGTGCTTGGCGGAGTGCGTGCTGGTGCGTCGTCTGGGGAAGCTTGGGCTGCTCGCTTCCTGGCAATGCACATCGCGCGCGACTCCTGGATTCTGAGGCCCATGCGCAACCATAAGAAATACCTTGCAAAGTGGGGGCTCAAGATACCGTAAGGGGCGAGTTTCCGCGTTGCCCGCACCCTTCCCATGCTTTACTTCCATCGACAAGCCTTGTACGCGATCGCTTTCTTGCTACGCAGATGGCTCCTGGAGGGATCGCGCCTTCCGGAGGTTCGGGCGTCAGCCTCCGCCCGTACGCCGGCCCCCGCCCCACCACAGCCATGGCACCGAACCCACGCCCCAGCAGGCAGTCGCCAAGTTCGCCTTCTCCCCACCGCCGCCTCATCGCACTCAAGGCGGCACGCGCGCCCCGCCCGTGGGCATCTCGTGCACCGACGAGACGCTGCTGCTGCAGCGACACAACGCGTATCGGGCGCTCCATGGCGCCCCGGCGCTGACATGGAGCCCCACACTCGCGGCCACTGCCCAGGTGGGCAGTCTCTGTCTCCCTGCTAGCTTTTGGCTGCGGATACTGCTGTGCGCTGAAGCTGGTTTGGCAATACCGTAGTGGACATATGGGGTGGTGCGAGGGAACCAATCGGATTTTCCAGAGCGTGCTGTGATTTTCCGTTCGTGCTGTGACCCCCGTGAAACCGGTGCCCCCTCGTGCCCCCTCCCCAAGGCGCGTCACGAAACACATGCGCCCTCTCCCCCCTTTTCCCCTCGGCCCCCCAGACCTACGCCGCCACCCTCGCAGCCAATGAGTGCATCCTGGTACATGCGGATCAGAGCTCCGTGGCGTTTGCGGACAAGTGGGGCGAGAACCTGGGGTGAGCAGGGTTCGGGCGGCGGGGGTGGGGCACTGGCAGGATTTCGGGACCGAAGGGGCGCGCACGCACGCAAAGGGTTGGGGGTCGTGGAGAGTGTGCGACACACACGGGTGGGCTACGACCGTCCCGGGTGGGTTCTTGTATGTTGTGGGCTTTCGTGTACGCACACCGCCGGCGGGCCGCCCAGCTACTGCCTAGACAACGAACGAACCTCTGGCGTTTCTCGCTCTGGCGCTCGGACCGTTCGCTCTGGGCTTGCGGAGCTTCGCCAGTGGCGCCCATTTCAGTATGTCGGGAGCAGTTGGCGCCTCACACCTTCGGAGTCTCGCCGGGCTTTCTGCTTGCTTACGGTTTCCTCGTTTCCTAACACACGGGTGGCAAGCCATTGCGGACACCTGGGTGCCAGGGGTCTTCCTTCACCCCTGTACCGTGTAACCACCCCCTTCGCCAGACCTCGCCCCTCTCCGTATGATGGCCTGGACCACCAGCCCCGACGGTGGAGGCTGGGTAGACACTAACCCAGTGTCCACTTCCTCTTCCCCCCCCCCCAGTATGGCCTGGACCACCAGCCCCGACGGCATTGACCAGAACTGCGTTGACTCGTTGGACCGTTGGTACAACGAGGTGGGGCCAGAGGGTGTGTGTGGAAGGGCCGACGCTGTGTTAGGTACAACGATGTGTTCAGGGCTGCTCGTGTAAAGGCCAGGAAAAGCGTAGCCGCGGTGATTAGCCGGCCGGTCTTAGATACGGAACCGAAAGCCCCGGGAGCTAGCTGCAACGATGTGTGTGTGTGTTGGGGGTTGGGAGGGGGGGGGGCGGGATTGGCTCTGGAGGGGGGCTGGCTTGACACAGCAGCACTCGGTAGGGCTGAAAGCTGGAGCGGGCTGATCCCTTTTGGGGTCCCTTTCACCCGTCCCCCCCTCCCCCCCTCAGGTGGTGGACTACCTCTTCACGTCTACCCCCTGGACCTCCAACTCGGCCACCGGCAAGGTCATCGGGCACTTCACGCAGGCGAGGGGGGCAAACACATGATGTGTGAGCTGTGAGGGGGGTGGGGGGACTCTGCAGGGCCAACCACCAAGCACCACCAACTGCCAACCATGAGTGAATGGGCACTTCACGCGAGGGGTATGACACACAGAATCTAGGCGCTCATAGGGTTCAGGGGGCATTGGGTTTCCCGGGGCATTCCAAAGGAGCAATCATACCCGTACCGGCCGCGGTCGTACCCACTTCAACAGGGGCTGGGGTCTTGGGGTGCTCTCGGGGTCTGGGGCGTTGGCAGCAGGGTAGGTACGGGGCCAGGGCGACCAGAGGGAGTCGCTGCCCCAACCTCCCCGTCGTCCTCAACCTCGTCCGCAACCCGAAACTCCCCACCCCCGCAGGTGGTGTGGAAGTCAAGTGGCACCCTGGTAAGCCTGGCTCCGGGGTCGGTGGTAAAGCAGCGTGCCTGGGCCCGGGCGGGCCTGGGCCTGGGCCTGGGCCTGAGCGGGCCTGGGCCTGGGTAGGACGGCTCGGATTGAAGCTTGAGGGAGGAGTCGAAGGCGTGGGGCGATGCGGGGGCGATGCGGGGGCGGCGCAGCGAGCGGGTTTGTAACCGTGTAACCGTGCCTGAGCCCTGGCGGCAGCCCTGGCACACGTGATGACCCCTCGTAATGCCCCCATGAGGCCAGGACCCCGAGCTCGCGGCCCCCTTTCCCCCCCCGTCCCCCTCCCCCCCCTGTCAGGGCTGCGGTGTTGCCACGGGGCTCATGTCAGGTGGGGCCACGTGCAAGGCCATCGTGTGCCGCTACCAGGCGCCGGGCAACTTTGTGACCGATGCGCAGTTCCTCGCCAACGGTAAGGGAGATCGGGGGCCAAATGGGGGGTTTGAGAGAAAGGTTAGGGCATCGGGGCGGCGGGCAGCATCAGGACGGACGCACAGGTCTTTGCAAACGGTATGGCGGTCGGGGGCCCACATGGTCGGGGGGTCACATGTGGGGGGCACGTAGGGGAGAGGGGGCCACGTGGGAGGGTGGACGGTACCAACTTCGCCACGGATGCTTGGTTCTTTGCAAACGGTGAGCGGGGCCATGCGGAGGAGCAGGGGAGGGGGCAATGGGGGGGCAAATGGAGGGAGGGGTGGCAGTATGGGGAGGGACGCGCAGTTCCTAGCCAACAGTGGGGTGGGGCATGGGGGGGCGCAGAGGGCTGGGGCTGGGTGGGGGGTTCAGGCAGGGGGGAGCACGTGTGAAGGCCAGGGAGTGGCTGGCGGTGGGGAGGGAGGGGGGAGGGAGGGGGGGACAGGGGAGGGCAGTGCACGGTGTTGTGACAAGTATCCGCATGGTCCTCACAAGAGCTGTCCTCCCTCCTCCTCTCTGGTCGCAGTGCTACCAAAGGCCTTGCCCCCGTCGCCGCCCCGCCCGCCGTCCCCTGCGCCCCCACCGCCGCGCCCGCCGTCCCCCGCGCCTTCACCTCCCAGCCCCCGGCCACCGTCGCCCACCCCGCCGCCGCGCCCGCCGCCTTCCCCGCCGTCCCCGCCGCCCCCGCGCCCGCCGCCGCCGCCTCTGCCGCCGGGTGTGGTCCTGAGCCCCTCCCCGCCGCCGAGCCCCAAGCCCCCTAGCCCCAAGCCCCCCGGCCCCCCCCGACCGCCCCGGGCGTCGCCGCCGCCCGTCCCCTCGCCCCCGCCGCGCCCTCCGCCCCCGCCGCGCCCCTCGCCGCCCCCCAGCCCGCCCCCTTCCCCACCCCCTCCCAGCCCTGCCCCGGTTGTCGTGGTGTCTGGCGGCTGCCCTGATCAGGCGGTGAGCCGCCACGCCTTATATCACATCAGTCGTACGCAGATCAGTCGTACGGGTCATGTCAGCGGCTTCACGTTGCGTGTTGACCCATTCCGGTCCTTGTCCCTCCCTTGCTCTCGCGAAAGGGTACCCTTCACCCATGCCGAGCCTCCGCAATCAACGCTTTGACCACTACCCTTCCCCCCTCCCCGCCCCCACCCCCCACGTGGCTGCCGTACCATGTGTCGTACCAGGCTGCCCTGGCTCTGATCAATTCGTACCGTACGGCACATCAGGCCCCGGCCCTAACCTGGGACACCACCCTGGCCGATGCCGCGCAGGCAAGAGAAGTGTTGCGTTAGGTGCTGTAACAGGCCATGCTGTGCTATGACCTGCTATGGCCTAAGATGATGTGCTATGGTATGCTACGCTGTGCTATGACATGCTGTGCTACGCTCTGTAGTGCAAGGGGTGTGCCGGGTGCTGAGCGCCGATGCAATCATCATTGGGCCTTCCACGTGATGGACCGTATGCGCCTCACAGCACCCTTCTCGCTCGCTCGCTCCCACCTCAAACTCCTCGCCATCTCTGTTTTCCCCCTTCCCCCCTCCCCCCTCCCCCCTCCCCCCCCCCAGTCCTGGGCCAACGGCCTCACCTCCACCGGATCCTGCAACTACGGCTTCGCCCCGCAACCCGCCAACTGGCTCGAGTGGTGGACGGAGCTGCTCGAGTGAGTGTTTGGGCCCGTCTGGGCCTGGGGCCTGGGCCTGGGCCGGGTGGTGGTGGTGCAAGTTCACCGTCGCCGGCGCCGCCCTTCCAAGGTGCCGGATGCGGCCCGGGACAAGGGAGGCCCGCTGAGGCGAGTCTCAAGGCATCCTGCCGCCTGACGGGTCACCGCTGCCTCCTGACCCGCTCCCGACCCGCTCCTGACCCGCTCCTGACGGGTCACCGCTGCCTCCTTGCTGCCCCGCTCGGCCCCTCGCCCCCCCCCCACGGCTCCTCCCAGCGGCGCGGCGGCATCGCCCTCGTCCGCGCTCAACCGCACGTGCGCCGCATCGGTGGATCAGTTCTACAAGGAGGTAGGGGGGATGCCTAAGAGGGGGGGATGACTAAGGGGCATGGGTGGGGGGTGTGGGGTGGGGGGTGGCGGCGTGGGGGATGGGGGATGGGGGGTCGGCTGCGCATGCAGGCAACGCAGCCAGCTGACCCGGGGCCGGAGGGATACGGCCTCGACTCATGCGGCATGAGTCATGCCCCCATCGCCCGCCTACCCCTCAGCTCCCTCTCACCTCTTGCCCCCACCCCTCCACCGCACCTCCCCCCCATCCTCACCTCCCCCTTCCCCCCACAGTCTGTCAACTACGTATTCAGCTCCACCCCCTACACCACCAACCAGAACAGCAATGTGTTCCGCTTCACGGGGGTGAGGCGTGAGGCGTGGCGCCTAAGGCGTGGGCTCAGAGCAACTCTCTTGTCGGGTTGGCTCCAAAGCTCAACATCGGTTGCAAGCAGCATGCGCGCACCCAGACCGTACCGCCGTACAACTTCCTACTGTGTGCCGTACCCTGCCGTACTTTGCCGTACGCAGCTGGTGTGGAAGGCGTCGACGCGCATCGGCTGCGGCGCCGCGTACGGCGCCTGGGGGGCGACGGGGTCGTGCAAGGTGCGTGGGAGGAGGGGGGTGGGTGGGGCGGTATGAAGATCTGCGATAGCGCAGGGTGGAGCATTCCCCCCATCGCCCCCGCCCCCACTGCCCCCTGCACCTCACATACGCCAAACCAACATGCCGCCCCTATCCCTCCCACCCCCGATCCCTTTCCCAGGTGGTGGTGTGTCGGCTCATGGCCGCGGGTAACTTCATCGGTGACGACTGGTTCACGGCCAACGGTGAGGGGGAGGGGGGGGAGGGGGGTAGCGGTAGGGGACAAGGTGGGGGGCGACTGGTTAAAGAGGGGAGGGGAGGGGAGAGCGGGGAGGGGGGATGGAGAGAGGGCCTTTGAACGGTCGGTAGGATGGAGGAAGGGGCCACCCAGCGCGCCCCCGGGCGCTCTGACACTCATACTCCCTTGCCTCACCCCCCCCCCCTGCGCTCTCTTTCCTCGCAGTGTTCCCCAAGCTCACCACGGGTTAGGGCGACAGCGCGCAGGGGAAAGGGCTAATCCGCGTACGATCGGCTGAGCTGACTGCTAAAGCTACGCTTTGGGGGTATATTCATGCCCACGTGAGAAAGCTGGAGAAGCTCCTGTGGGCTGGGCTGAGTTCATAGCATCGTAGCTTAGCTAGATAAGCCATTCTGTTTTTTGTTCATGGCGCTGCATCCGCTCCCGGTGATGCGCCGTACACGGTACGGCCGCATCCCGCACGTGGCTGGAGGTCCACCCCATTGCATCTGGCCTTAGGCTTGCTCCTTTCCTCCCTTTCATGTCGTACATAGCGCGCAAATAGCGGATCCGAGTGTGGGTCCCCGCGGGTGGCGACTCGAGTTGCGTACGGTTGCGCTCTTGCGCATGCAGTTTGCGTACGACAGGTCTTCCACCCCGAACTCTTCCTTGCTTTCTTGTGGTTGCGTGTGGCGTACCGTGCCCTGTGGCGGTGTCCTGGTGGGGCGTGGGCGTGTGGTCGTAATGGAGGAGGCCGGGCGGGTGCGGCTGGCAGCTCGACGGGGGTACTGTACTCGCAGGGGCCATGCAGCGTAGTCTGCACGTTGACGGGGGATGCAGTTGAACATGTGGGTGTAGCCGCTGCCGCAACTGGCGGTGTGTGTGTGTGGCGGGGGCCGGGGGGTGGCGGTTGTGGCGGCTCTCGCTCCGCTTGCCCAGCCCGAGAATGTGGGGCCCGTTGTGCCCTTGGGCTTTCGCATGCATTTATGTTGTAGCTAGAGCGGTGGAGACCCTTTGTGGGGAGACGGCCGTGGGCCAGCATTCGCGAGAGCATTCGCGCACTCGGCTCATCCCTTGCCCTGCGGGATACTCCCGCCTGGCGAGCACGTGGGAGATCCCGGCACCCCGCAGACCCCCGGGTCGACCTTCCGGCGCCACCGCGCCTACACCCAATCCCCCGCACCTGGCTATGGATGACGTACTGTGTTCAAGCTGGAGAAGTTGTAGTTTGCCGCAGTGGCCCAGACGCGGCACCCTTCGGTTTCCCGCGTCCCGATGCGACGCGTCGCCTTTGACTGACGAGGGCGACCACTTGCATAGACGTGCCACGACAGCTACATAACCACAGAGGCAAGCTGGTAAAGCCACGCCAGCGAGCTGTCGAACCAAACAACTTCATGGCCGCGTAGCCGCGTGCTTCCTCACCCCGAGAGTCAACTGCAACCTTATCACAGCTAGTCCAGTAGCAATTGAGCCTGTCGACCTTGACCTTTGGCCACATGCCGCTCCGCGCGAGAGCGCTCGGGAGCGCGCGAGCACACGCCCAGGAGGCAACACACGCAGCCCTTGACTGATAGCACTCTAACACGCCGCGCGGAAGGAGCGAGGAGGTCCAGCTGCGGAGGCTCCGCTGGTCGGCATCGCCGACATGGCTGGGCACCATGGCGGTGGCGGGTCCGTGGTTCTGGGCACGCGGCCCGAGTGGACCCGCACCACCCTGGGCATCCCCCTGGACACCATTGTGCGCGTGCACCCGGGGGCGGTGGGAGGTGAGGGGCGGTGGGGGCAGGGGGGGGGTGAGGGGCGCTGGGGGATGGGGGTGAGGGTGAGGGGGCAGAAGGAGGTGAGGGGCGGTGGGAGGTGAGGGGCGGTGGGGGGTAGTGGGGGTGAGGGTGAGGGGGCGGTGGAGGGTGAGGGGCGCTGGGGGCGGGGTGGGAGGTGAGGGCCGCAGCAGCAAGGCAGGTCAGGGGTGCGGGTGTGGGTGAAAGCTTTGGGTGGGTGAGGCCCCTGCCGGCAGAGGGAGGTCAGGGCTGGGGGCCGGGGTTGCGGGCTGAGGGCCGGGGGCCGGTGCCAGTGCCCGCGTGATCTTTCGGGCGGGGGACATGATTGCGGTGTTGAGGGCCGGGGACGGTAGATTGCAGGTGAGGGCTTGGGGTGGCAGAGGGCTGGCAGGAGGCCCATCAGGCATCATGAATGGGCATGCAAAGGGGGGGGGTGGCGCTGGCGCAAGGTGGCTGTAGGACCTCTCCTCAAGCTGGCGTGGCTGGCATTGGGGCCGGCGCCGGGGCCGGGGCAGGGGCCGTGCGCTGCCTAGTGTGCACCGAGCCAAGCCCTACGCCGCCCGGCGCCGCGGCCGTCCTGCGCTCTCCCCTCCACGCCTCCCTCCCCCTCACCCCCTGCCCCCTCCCCCCTCTCCTACCCCCTCTCCTACCCCCCCCCCCCCCCAGCCAAGCCCGACCTCTCCTACTCCCGCAACCGGGTGTCGGTGTCACGGGTGCCGGGTGCAGCGGCGCGGCCGTGAGTGGGGCTTGGGCTGGGCCTGGGCCTGGGCCTGGGCCTCGGGCCTCGGGCCACGGGCCTGGGCCTGGGCCTGGGGCTGGGTGGGGGTTCTGTAGAAGGCAATGTGATGTGAGGGGCCGGCGCCGGGACCGGGGCTGGGGCCTGGGGCCTGGGGCCTGGGGCCTGGGGCCTGGGGCCTGGGGCCTGGGGCCTGGGGCCTGGGGCCTGGGCCTGGGCTTGGGCTGGGGCCGCGGGGGCTGGTCGAGGGTCAGGGTCAGGGGCGGGGACTGAGGGGTGTGTGGGTTTAGGACACCATCAAGCAGGGGAACCAGGGGGCCGGGGGGGCTGCACATGGGGGGCAGGGGTCCGGGGCCCAGGCGGGCGTGGTCCCAGGGACGAAGGGACGGCAGAGGCGGCGAGGGGGCCATAGGGGGGGTCGGGTGTCCCCTTGCCGGCCGGTCATGGGCGCCTCAAGGGCATGTGGCTCAGAGACCGCGTCCAACCGTCTCAACCGTTTCCAGCCGTCTCCAACCGTCCCCAACGTCTGTCGTGCCTCCCCCTGCCCCTCCCCCCAGTGAGGATGAGTTCGATGTGGGGTACGTGTACGGCCCCGAATCCACCAACCAGGTGAGGGGGGGAGGGGGGAGAGGTAATGTGTGGGGGTGTGTGTGGAGGGCTGTGCCCAAGCCAGGTGCTGTGCGGCGAGGCGCTCCCCACGCGTGGTCGCCCTTTGCCCCCACCCCGCCTCTCCATGCTGCTGTGCCCTCAGCCCCGGCCCCAACACCCTCACCCCCCTCCCCTTCCCCTCCCCCTCTCCCCCTCACCCTCCTCAGGACGTTGCCGCCCGCTCCCTGCTGCCCCTCCTCTGCTCCTCTGCTCCTCCACTGCCCCCCACCCAACACCCTCCCCCCCTTGAACCCCCTCCCCCTCAGGACGTTGCCGCCCGCTCCCTGCTGCCCCTCCTTCGCAAGCTGGTGGATGGGTACAACGTGGCGGTGCTGGCCTTTGGGGCCACAGGTGGGGGGGGGGGGGTAGGGGCCGGAGGGCTGTTGGGAGGGGGAAGGGTTGGGGGTGAGGTGGGGGCCTTTGGGGCCACAGGTGGGGGGGGGGGGCGGAGGGGTCGGCATGGGGGAAGGGGGGGAGGGGGGGGGAGGGGGGGGGCCTTTGGGGCCACAGGTGGGGGGGGTGGGGGGCGGAGGGCTTGTGGGGGTGGGGTGAGGTGGGGGTTGGGGGGGGAGAGGAGAGGAGGGGGCGTTCGGGGGCAACAGGTGAAGGGCGGAGAGCTGTTGGGGGTTGGTGCGGGGTTGGGGGGGCATCAGGGGGGATGGGTTCAAGGTGGGAGAGAAGAGGAGGGTCGAAGAGCAGGGGACAATGCTGGAGGATGGAGAGAAGGGGCCCAAGCACATGAGGAGAGGGCCGTGGGCCGTACAGCATTTCCCCCCATGTGCTCGTGCCCCCTCCCCCCTCCCCCTCTGATCCCTCCCCTCTATCCCTTCCTTCCCCCTCCCGACCGGGCCCCCCCCCCCAGGCAGCGGCAAGACCCTGCTCATGGAGGGCTCCCTCTCTCGACAAGCCTCCTTTCCCCCTCCCCCCCCCCTCATCTCCCCCTCTCCCCCCCCTCTGGCCCTCTCCCCCCCCCCCCCAGGCAGCGGCAAGACCCTGCTCATGGAGGGCTCCCTCTCTCGACAGCCTCCTTTCCCCCTCCCCCCCCCCTCATCTCCCCCCTCTCCCCCCCTCTGCCCTCTCCCCCCCCCCCCCCCAGGCAGCGGCAAGACCCTGCTCATGGAGGGCTCCCTCTCTCGACAGCCTCCTTTCCCTCCTCCCCCTCCCCCCCCCTCATCTCCCCCCTCTCCCCCCCTCTGCTGCCCTCTCCCCCCCACCCCCCCCCCAGGCAGCGGCAAGACCCTGCTCATGGAGGGCTCCCTCTCTCGACAGCCTCCTTTCCCCCCTCCCCCCCCCTCATCTCTCCCCCCTCTCCCCCCCCTCTGCCCTCTCCCCCCCCCCCAGGCAGCGGCAAAGACCCTGCTCATGGAGGGCTCCCTCTCTCGACAGCCTCCTTTCCCCCTCCCCCCCCCCCCTCATCTCCCCCCTCTCCCCCCTCTGGCCCTCTCCCCCCCCCCCCAGGCAGCGGCAAGACCCTGCTCATGGAGGGCTCCCTCTCTCTCGACAGCCTCCTTTCCCCCTCCCCCCCCCCTCATCTCCCCCCTCTCCCCCCCTCTGCCCTCTCCCCCCCCCCCCAGGCAGCGGCAAGAACCTGCTCATGGAGGGCTCCCTCTCTCGACAGCCTCCTTTTCCCCCCTCCCCCCCCCCCTCATCTCCCCCCTCTCCCCCCCTCTGCCCTCTCCCCCCCCCCCCCAGGGCAGCGGCAAGACCCTGCTCATGGAGGGCTCCCTCTCTCGACAGCCTCCTTTCCCCCTCCCCCCCCCCTCATCTTCCCACCTCTCCCCCCCTCTGCCCTCTCCCCCCCCCCCCCAGGGCAGCGGCAAGACCCTGCTCATGGAGGGCTCCCTCTCTCGACAAGCCTCCTTTCCCCCTCCCCCCCCCCTCATCTCCCCCTCTCCCCCCCCTGCTGCCCTCTCCCCCCCCCCCCAGGCAGCGGCAAGACCCTGCTCCATGGAGGGCTTCCCTCTCTCGACAGCCTCCTTTCCCCCTCCCCCCCCCCTCATCTCCCCCCTCTCCCCCCCCTCTGCCCTCTCCCCCCCCCCCCCAGGCAGCGGCAAGACCCTGCTCATGAGGGGCTCCCTCTCTCGACAAGCCTCCTTTCCCCCTCCCCCCCCCCCTCATCTCCCCCCCTCTCTCCCCCCCCTCTGGCCCTCTCCCCCCCCCCCCAGGCAGCGGCAAGACCCTGCTCATGGAGGGCTCCCCTCTCTCGACAGCCTCCTTTCCCCCTCCCCCCCCCCCTCATCTCCCCCCTCTCCCCCCCTCTGCCCTCTCCCCCCCCCCCAGGCAGCGGCAAGACCCTGCTCATTGGAGGGCTCCCTCTCTCGACAGCCTCCTTTCCCCCTCCCCCCCCCCCCTCATCTCCCCCCTCTCCCCCCCCTCTGCCCTCTCCCCCCCCCCCCCAGGCAGCGGCAAGACCCTGCTCATGGAGGGCTCCCTCTCTCGACAGCCTCCTTTCCCCCTCCCCCCCCCCCTCATCTCCCCCCTCTCCCCCCCCTCTGCCCTCTCCCCCCCCCCCCCAGGCAGCGGCAAGACCCTGCTCATGGAGGGCTCCCTCTCTCGACAGCCTCCTTTTCCCCCTCCCCCCCCCCCTCATTCTCCCCCCTCTCCCCCCCTCTGCCCTCTCCCCCCCCCCCCAGGCAGCGGCAAGACCCTGCTCATGGAGGGCTCCCTCTCTCGACAGCCTCCTTTCCCCCTCCCCCCCCCCTCATCTCCCCCCTCTCCCCCCCTCTGCCCTCTCCCCCCCCCCCCAGGCAGCGGCAAGACCCTGCTCATGGAGGGCTCCCTCTCTCGACAGCCTCCTTTCCCCCTCCCCCCCCCCCTCATCTCCCCCCTCCTCTCCCCCCCTCTGCCCTCTCCCCCCCCCCCAGGCAGCGGCAAGACCCTGCTCATGGAGGGCTCCCTCTCTCGACAGCCTCCTTTCCCCCTCCCCCCCCCCCCTCATCTCCCCCCTCTCCCCCCCCTCTGCCCTCTCCCCCCCCCCCCAGGCAGCGGCAAGACCCTGCTCATGGAGGGCTCCAGCGGAAAGGAGCGGCACTCGCCCGAGGGGGGGGGCCTGGTGCACCTGGCGGTGGACGAGCTGTTCCGGCTGCTGGGGGAGAAGGCCGTGGCAGTGGGTGAGGAGCGGGGGGGGAGCGCAGGGGGTCAGCCCATTGCACACACACCGTGCCGGGTGCCTTAGGTCCCACTGGCTTTTGCGGAGCTGCCGACTCTCCCTGGCTTCTACAATCAGCCTTTCAGACACAACTTCCCTTCCTCCCTCTAAACCCCCCCCCCCCCAGGCAGCGCCGTTGCCGAGAAGCGGCGGCTGCCCTCGGCCCGCGCCTTCGACTTTTTTCTGGAGACGTCCTTCGCGGAGGTGCACCGGAGGAGGTGGGGGGGGGCGGTGTTTGAGGGGGGTGAGGAGGGGAGGGGTAGTGTCTGGGACCGGCCTGTTCCACCTGCCTGACTGATCATGCCTCGGGGAGGGGGTGGGAGTCCTGGCTGGAGGGGGGGACGAAGTCGGGGCAGGCGCTTGGCATGTGAGCGCCAGGGAAGAAACGTCTCGCACGTTCCTCCCCCAGAACCTCCTGTACTCTCCTACTCCGTACCTCATCCCTCAAACCCGCCTCGCAGGTCCACGATCTGTACGCGAGGCCGGAGGCGGTGCGCGCGCCGCTGCAGGTGGGGGGATTGGGGTTGCGAGGGTGAGACGGAGCCTCCGATGACCAACCACCAACCACCAACCGCCCCCAACCAACTCCCAGCCGCCTCCCAACCGCCTCCCAACCGCCAGGTGTACGAGGACCTGGCCGAGGGATGGCAGGTGTCGGGTCTCACCGCCCGCATCGCCAAGAGCAGTGCCGAGATGCGAACGCACTTCAACGCGGGGCGGCTGCAGAGGGATTCCACGGTGGGTGGAGGGGGATGGGGGGGAGGGAGAAGAGAAAAGGGGGGCGGGGCCTGCTTAGGGGCCGTGTGGGTTCAGGGCTGCTCGTGTTGAAGGGAGAAGCGTAGGCGCGGTGATTAGCCGGCCGGCCTTAGATATGGAACCCGGAGCCGGGAGTCCGAAGCCCGCCCCATCCCGCCCATCCCGAACCCGTTACGAGTGAGTCGCCGCTGCAGCCGCGGTACTATTGGCGTGGACTAGAGCTGGTGCAGCCCGCCGGCGGCGCAGAAGGGCACAGGAGAGCAGAGCAGACATGCGAACCGAGCAGCCCACCCGAAACAATCCCGTTAAACACCTAGAACAGAAGGGCCGTGTGGGTGTGAGTCTGTCCGGGGAGGGCGGGATGGGGACCGGGTACAGAGGGCAATGGGGCGGGCGCATGGGTGCTTGCAGCCCCTTGCACCCAGGCCCCTCCCTGCGCCTTTTGAGCCCTTCCCCCTCGCCTCCCTCTCCTCTCCCCCCCCCCTCCTCCCCCCCTCCTCCCCCGTAGAAGGAGGACGTGGGCCCGGTCCGCCCGTTTCCCTCCCTGTACCTACTAATCTCTCCCACACCCTCCCCAAAACCCCTTGTCTACCCCCTCGAGCTCGCTGGCCGCCGCCATACCTTCTGGGCTATCCAACCTCTAACATGTCGAAGATCTCCCTCCCCTGCCCCCCTCAGAAGGAGGACGTGGGCCCGGTGCACGAGCGCGCCTCCGCCGTGTTCACCATCTCCCTGGCGCAGTACGCCCCCGCCGCGGTGCCGGGGGAGGAGGATCGAATGCTGGTGGGGGGGGTGGGGGGGTGGGGGGTGGAAGGGCGTGGGAGAGGGGGTTGGAGGGGGTGGGAGGGGGGGGATGTGGGGGCTGAGCTGGGGGAAGGCAGAGGTAGGGAGTTGGGGGCTCGCGGACGGGGCTATGTGCCCGGGCTCGCGTGCCGCCGTGCCGCCATGCTTTTCACCCTCTCCCCCCCTCACCTTCCCCACCTTCCCCCCACTTTCCCTCACCTTCCTGGATCCAGTTCTCCCGGATCCAGTTCGTGGATCTGCCCGGATCCGAGCGCCTGGCGGAGGATCCCGAGGTGCTGCGCCTCCGCGAGGGCCCCCTGCTCAACCGCTCCCTCCATGCCTTCGGCGCCGCCCTCCGCTCCCTGGCGGAAGGACCCGGCGGCGGCCTGCAGCAAGCGGCGGTGGCGGCAGCCGCCGCCGCCGCCGCGGCCGCCACCGCCGCCGGCGGCGGGGGCCGCGGCGGGGCGGTGTCTGGGGCGGGCGGAATGCTGGCGGGGGCGGGGGCAGGGGGAGGGGGAGGGGGCGCGGCGGCGGGGGGGTATGGTGGAGGGGCGCTGGGCCTGGCGCTGGGGGCGGGGGTGCCGTTCGTCAATTACGAGGCGTCGGTGCTGACTAAGCTGCTGGCGGGTGAGGGGGTGCGGGATTTGGGGGGAGACGGGTAGTGGTGGTGGTGGTATGTGTGGGTGGGGAGGCTTTTGAGCGAGGTAGAGGGCAGGGCGGACCCGGCGGAGGGGGGGGGTATGCAGTGAGCGCGTTCAAGTTCGAGGCGGGCGAGTGGGGCCGCCGGGGCCGCGTCCTGCCTGACACACCCCTCCTAACCTGACCCGTCTCTCCCCCCCCTCTGAACCTCCCTCCCCCCCCACAAACATCGACGCTCTGGGCGGCAACGCCTTCACCGATCCGGACCTCCCTGAAACCTCTCACGGCCCCCCCCATCCACACACCCCCTCAACACACACATCCCAATCCCCCCCCCTCCGCCCGCCCCCTCCAAAGACGCTCTGGGTGGCAACGCCCTGACCCTGCTGTGCGGCACGCTGCGGCAGGCGGATGGCTCCAGCGGCCTGCACGCAATCAACACGCTGCAGGTGTGTTCAGGATGCGAAGGGTCGGTGCGTGATAATTGTTAGTGCAGAAGGGGTGTGTGTGGGGTGGGGTGGGGTGGGGTGGGGGCCGGGGTGCAGGGGTGGGGTGGGTCAACACACTGCAGGTGGGTGTGTGGTGTGGTGGGAGGTGGCGGGGGGTCGGAGGGAGTGCCCTCCGCTGTGCACCAGGCCGGCCGGAGACAACCCATAACCTGGTATCGGTCCCTCCCCCCCTCCCCCCTCCCCCCTGCGCTCCCCCCCCCCCCAGTACCTGACCTTTGCCCGTGCGGCCAAGAACTTCCCAATCATCAACCACGGCCGGTAGGGGGGGCCGGGCGGGGAGGGGAGACGCAGGGCGGGGGGAAAGAGGCATAGAAGCAGCGCTTTTGCAATTTGCCAACACATCCGTGCACCCTCAGCAACCAGCGCTCTCTTCCTCGTCTCTCCATCCACCCCCACCTTCTCCCCCCTCTCCAGATCCCGCTCCGAGCCAAACATCCCCCCCTCTTTCTTCCTTCCCTCCCTCCCTCCCTCCTCCCTCCCCCTCTCAGGGCCCGGGGCCTGGTCCAGAAGCTGAGGCAGCGGCTGATGGCGGTGGTGGACGACCGGCAGGTGGGGGGATGAGGGGGAGGGGGGTTGGAGGGGGCGGGGGGAAGGGCGTGTGTGTTTCGTGACACGGTGGAGGGCAGCGCCTGATGGCGGTGGTGGACGACCGGCAGGTGGGGGGATGGGGTGTAGGGGGGTTGGAGGGGGAGGGAGAGGGTGTTTCGTGACACGGTGCGGTGCGGTGCGGGGGAGCAGTGACCAGTGATGTTTCCCACACATCAGCCGACCCATCCATACCCCCTATACTCCCCCCCTCGCCCTCGCCCTCCCCCCCTCCCGACCCCCCCCCACCAGGTGCTCCGTGAGATCATGGACTCCACTCCCGCGGTGGGGGACCCAAATGCAAACGCCCTAAACATCGCCAAGGTGTGCGGGGGGAGAGGGGCGAGGGGTGCCTTGACCTACCAGTTATCGCCAGACCTTACCCCCCTACCCATGCCCTTCCACCCCCACCCCCTATTCCTCCCGAACCCGACCCGAACCAGCCCTGATTCAAAATCCCATGTGAACAGGCCCTTACCCTCCCCCCCCAGATCCGGGACATGGAGGCCAGGCTCATGGCCTACCCGCCTCCTACCCTTTCCCCCTACCCCTGCCCTTCATCCATCCCCCCTAACCCCCTCCCCCCCCTCCCCCCCCAGATCCGGGACATGGAGGCCAGGCTCATGGCCGCTCGCTCCGAGAACGCAGCGCTGGTGGAGGAGAAGGAGGCGCTGCAGGTGGGGGGTGGATGTGAGGGAGGAAGCGGATGGAGGAAGGGGGTTTGACGGGGGTAATTTTCGGAGCATTGAAGAGCGGAGGAAGACATAGAGCGGCAGCCGGTAGGGGGTCGGACGGGGGCTGACGGCGGGGAGGAGACCTGGGCGGGGGGCCCGGGAGGAGTCCTGGGCGGAGGTCTCAGTCCACCTTTGGCCTGTCCCCCTGACTCCACCCGCCTGGCGCCTTCTGCAGGCCCGCCTCTCTAAGCTGTACCAGGTGAGGAGCGGAGGGGGTTGGGTCGATTGGGAGTGCTGAGGGGGGACCGTCAGGGGGGTTGTCCGTACGGGAGTGTGATGAGCGGTACCGGAGCCCAGACAGGTAGATGCCCCCCCCAATGCTCCGAAAATCATCCCCCCCGACCCCCCCCCCCCCCCACACACACACACATGTTCCCTCGGCTTACACGCGCAGCCCCTAACACCCGCCCCCCCTCCCCACAGGCCGAGGAGGGCGACTTGCAGGAGAAGGTGGACATGCAGGTGCGTGGGGTGGGGTGGGGGGGGTGGGGGGGGGGGTGGGGGGGGGGGTGAGGAAAGGGGGTTTTCCCGCAACGCGGATGCGGGGTTTCCTGGCGGTCAGGATGTGGTTGGGTTGGTTCACTTGGTTGGGGCGGGCTTGGGGGTGGGGTGGGGGTGGGGGGATGGATGTGCAGGTGCCGGCGGGCGTGTCCTGTACAGGACTGGGTGGGGCTTAGTAATGCGGGGCCTGCAGGGGGGCCGGGCATTTGGGAAGGGCCAGAGCTCCGATGGCGGGGTACAGTCGGGTACGGTCGGAGGTACGATCAGGTACGGCCAGGTACGGTCACAAGTACGGCCGTGCAAAAATCTATCTAGGAGTCTGGCGTACGGACTACTGCTCTTCAAACGGCGTACGAACAGGTCCGGTCGCACACAGGCCCAAGTACGACCAAGTACGGTCAGAAGAACGGTCAGGCACGGCCAGAGGCGCAAACCCATCCCCGCTCTCCCTCTCTCCTCCCCCCCTCCCCTCCCCTCCTCTCTCTTCGCTCTCCAATACGTCAAACATCTCCTCCCTTCCTCCCCCCCTGCCGCTCCTCCTCTCCTCGCCCCCTTCCTCCCCCCATTTTCCCCCATCTCCCCCCTCCCCCCCCAGAACGCCCTGATCCAGTCCGAGGAGCAGCGCCTGCAGCTGTCTCGGGCCCTCATCGACCTGCAGGTGGGGGTGGGGGGGTGGGGGTGGGTGGGGGTGGGGGCGTGCGTGTGGGGTGGGGGGGGGTGTTTTGGGGGGGGGGGGCGGTGACCGAGCTTAATGGGAATGCGGGGGGGGGGCTGACGTGTACGAGAAACTGCTGTGTGTTTGGCGAGGATGGGGGGTGGGGTGGGGGGTGGGGCGGAGGTCTCGTGTGTGGGCGCGACTGGCTTGCCGGGTGGGCGGGTGGGGGGAGGGGTCGTGCGTGGGTGCGTGGGGAGGGGGGGGCCAATGCACCCTCGTCAGCCAGTCCGTGCGCCTGCCCCACAACCCTCCGTACCCTCATCTCATGCCCCCTGCTCTGATCTCGCCCCCCACCCCTCCCTCCCCCTCCCGCTCGCCCCCCAGATGGAGATGAATGAAGCCAAGCAGGAGTGGGAGGCGGCCAAACACGCACTGGAGGTGGGGGGGTGGAAGGTTGATTTTCGGAGCATTGGAGAGCGAAAGAGGAGGTAGAGCGGCAGCCAGCGAGCCCGATGGCGCGGAAGGGTGCAGGGCGGCGGGGCCCGCCGCCCTCCGCACTTCGGGTGTCACAACACGACAGCAAAAACAGCGCCGCGCTGGGGGCCATGGCAGACGCATCGAAACAATGCCGTGCAATGCCTGGGCAACACGCGCCCACGTGCATACCCCCCCCCCCCCATCCACCCGCAGGTGAAGCTGGTCGAGGCCGAGGCGCAGGGCATGGAGGCGGCGGTGGCGGCGGAGCAGCTGGCGGAGGTGGGGGGGTGGGGTGGGGAGGTGATTGGGGGCGAGGGGGGGCATGTGGGAGCAGCACCAGGGCTGTGTGTGCACCCGACGGACGGGACTGGGGTCCGCACGGCACTTGGGCTGTTGGAGCTTGGGCTGTGGGGCTGTGGGGGCGCCGCCGTTCACCCTTTCACCCTTTCCCCCCCCCCCTCCCTCCGGGTCCCCCCCCTCCCAGGCTGCTGAGGTGGAGAAGGAGCTGGAGAAGAAGAGCGAGGAGGTGGGGGGGGCCGCATGGGGTGTAGGGGGAGGGGGGCGTGCCCGTAGATGACTAATGGGGGTGGGGCAGGGCGCACCGGCCGCCGGACGCTGGCAGGTGTGTGGGTTCTGTGTTGGGGGCAGGGGGGAGCACGTGCCAGCAGATGAAGTGTGGGCCTGCCCTGCCACCCTACCGTCCTCCCTTCTCCTCTCCTTTCTTCCCTCCCCCCTCCTCACAGGCCGAGGCCCTTAGCAGGGAGGTGGCCCGCCTCCGCTCCGCCCTTGACTCGATCACAGCCATGGAGGCAGGGGCGGAGGGGGAGGGGGCGGGGGCGGGGGCAGAAGACTCGGACGGAGGAGGCCCCGCGTCGCCCCTCGGCCCCGCCGCCGCCCCTGGGGCCAAGCCCGCCGGGCGGGGCGAGGGAGAGAGAGAGGGCGAGGGCGAGCCGGAGATCCGGGGCCCGCGGGCGGAGCCGGCGGCGGGAGGCGGAGCGGGGAAGAAAAAGGAGGGGCAGGGGCAGGAGGCGGAGGCGCCGGCGGGGCGGGCGGATGACCCTGCGAGCCGGGCCAAGGTGGGGCAAGGGGGGGTGGGGGGTGGGTTGCTTGATGAGTGGGGCGTGTGGCAGGGATGGGGGCAGGGCGCAGCATGCGGTGCTGTGGGCCTACGCTGGGAGCTTGGGGGCCTGGGGGCCGCCGTCGCGTGTGGCGTGTACGGTCGGTGTGTCGCGGCTCGTGGGTGTGCGATGCTGCAAACTCATGTGCATTCGGTTGTCTCGATCGGCTGTCGGCCTCCTAATGATCCCCCCCTGCTGTCCCTGTCGTGCCCTCCCTCCCGCCCCCCAGGACCGTGTGCGGCAGCTGAAGAAGAAGGCCGAGGAGTCCAAACAGAAGGTTGGTTGGCTGGTTGGTTGGTTGGTTGGTTGGCTGTGACATGGCAGCGTGCGTGTACCGTTTTCAGGACGCATGACTCATGAGTAATGACTCATAACTTACTCCACACCCCATGGCCCCCCATGCATGCATCCCTGACACGAACCCCCCCGCCTCCCCCCCCGTTACCCCCCCGCCCCCGCCCCCCCTCCCCCAGGAGCGGCGCATCCAGGAGCTGCAGGGGGAGCTGGCGGAGCAGCGGCGGGAGCTGGACGCACTGAGGAACGGGGTGCAGCTCAAGGCGGCGGGGGTGGACGAGGTGGGGGGGAAGGGGGGGAAGAGGGGGGCGTGTGTGTTTTGTGACACGGTGGGGGCTGCAGCTCAAGGCGGCGGGGGTGGACGAGGTGGGGGGGGGGGAAGGGGGGGAAGAGGGGGGCGTGTGTGTTTTGTGACACGGTGGGGGCTGCAGCTCAAGGCGGCGGGGGTCGACGAGGTGGGGGGGGGGGGGGGGGTAGGGGGTGGCGCGTGGAAGAAGAGTTCATGCAGAGTATGCCATACATCGCGAAACCCGACGTATCTCATACTGGTTGACGGTTGTGTTTGGCTAGGGGATGGGGCGGCAGGGGGTGGTCAAGTGGATGGTGGAGTGGTGGCCGAGGACTGCCTGTCCTCCTGCACCCACCTTCACCCTCCCCCCCCTTCCTGTCAGGTCCGCGAGGCCTCCCGCCGCAAGCTGGAGGTGATGCAGGCCGACGTGGCAGACATGGCCCGCGTGGTCAAGATCATGAAGGCGGATCCGGATTCGGATCTGCGATTGAGCCCCGACGAGATCTTCGCGGCGCTGTCCAATCTGGCGGCGGAGAACACCAAGGTGCGATCGCAGGAGACTGCCGTTCTCGCGTACTGCCGTCCTGACAGAGATGGGGCACTGATCAGGTTGGGGTGGGGGGCAGGGGAGGTGGTACCCCAGACCACCAGGACACGCGGTGTATCGCCACAGGATGGCCCCTCCCCATCGCACCCCATCTCACTCCGTGCCATCCCGCCCCCTTACGGCACCCCCGCAACCCCGTACGGCACCCCTATCCCCGTTCCACCCCTACCAATACTCCCCCCTATGCCCCCCACTTTCCCCCCAGGTGGCCGAGGCCCGGGAGGCAGACATGCGGGCCGAGGTGGCAGACATGGCCGCCCGCCACCTGGAGCTGAAGCGCAAGTACCACGCGATCTGTACGGCACACCGCAAGTGAGATGCCGTACGCTTACGCACGGCGGCACTCCGCCGGAACTTCAGCCCTTGCCCCCCTCCCCTTCATAGCCTGCGCCTCAACCCCCTACCCCTTCCTTCCCCCCCCTTCCCCCCCCTTTTCTCCCCCCCCCCCAGTCTGCGCTACCTGCTCGAGGACCGCTGGCCCCCCTCGGGCGGGCCCCCCCCGCGGGCCCCCACGGAGGAGGAGGTGGTGGGGGCAGCACTGGAGGGGCTGGACAGGTGGGGGGGTTGGGGGGGGGGGGGCTGGAATGGCGTAACGGGTGGTTGGGCAATGGGCTCTCCTTCTGCTGACTTCTTCACACATACGCCGGCCGGCTCTTCACCGAGCCTATGACTCCCTGGCTAATACGAGCAGCCCTGCACACACCCCACTGCCCCCCCCTCTAAGGGACGAGGAGGAGGCGGACCAACGCACCATCCACAAGCTGAGGGAGCGGGTGAGGGGGGATGGGGGGCTGCAGGAGAAGGGGGGCTGACAGTGCATGCCATCTCTCCCCCGAAGCGTTCCCGCGGGTAATAGGCCCCACCGTCTTTATGGTGCCACCGCTGAGGGAGTGGGTGAGGGGGCGGGGTCAACTCAGCTCAACCCGAACCCCCTCCCGACCCTTGACCTCTCTTCCCCCTGCCCCCCCAGGGTTTTGAAGCTGGAATCCCTCCTTCCCTCCTCTCCTCCCCCTTCTCCCTAACCCCCCCCAAAGATTCCCCCCCAACCCCTCTCCCCCTTGCCTCCCCCCTTCCCCCCCTCAGGTATCGGAGCTGGAGTCCCTCCTGGCCTCCACCCGCCTGGCGCAGGCGGCTGCCGACCACGGGGCCTCCACCGGCCACAACCCGGCGGCGGTGCCCCTGGTGCCGCTGGCGCTCAACACGAGGGACATGAGGGCCAGCAAGGGTGGGGAGGGGGGGAGGTGAAGGGGAGGGGGAGAGGGGGGCGAGGGGGGTGGAGGAGGGGGAAGGGGGAGGGGGGTCGGCGATGCCCCTGGTGCCGCTGGCGCTGAACTCCAGAGATTTTAGGGGCAGCAAGGGTGGGTAGGGGGGGAGGGCGAAGGGGAGGGCGAAGGGGAGGGGGAAGGGGAGGGGGAAGGGGAGGGGGAAGGGAAGGGGAGGGGGGTGGGGGAGAGGGGAGAGGAGGGAAGGAATGGGGGAAGCAAGGGTGCGTGGGTTGGGCTAGAGTTGGGCCCGCCCACCACGGGGCAGACAGGCGTCCGATCCAGATCTGCTCAATGACTCAGCCCCCCCTCCCCCTCTCCCCCCCTTCCCCCTCAGAGGTGCCCCGGCACGTGGAGCTGGAGAACGCCAAGCTGAGGGAGGAGCTGGACGCCATGCGCAGGAAGCTCAAGAGCCAGGAGGGTGGGGTGGGGGACAGTGGGGTGGGGTGCGGTGGGGTGGGGAGGCAGCCTGTTCCTCATGCCCTACCCGGCCCGCCGCCCGCTCGCCTGCCCCCGTCCTCCTCCTTCCCACGTTCCCTCTCTTTCTGCCCCGCCTCCCCCAGCCCTGCGCCCCACTCACCCTCTCCCTCCCCCTGTCCACTCCCCCCCCCGCCAGACCCCGCCGTGGTTGCCGCCAAGGCCGGCAGCGGCAGCCTCCGCCCCGCCGCCGCCGCCGCCACTCACGAGGCCATGCTCAAGCAGCTGAGGGAGCACAACGCCAAGACGTCGGTGGGTGACCGTGGTTGTTGTTGGGGTGTTGTGGTGGGGTGGGGGTGGGGTGGGGTGGGGGATAGGAGGTGGGGGGGCAGGGGGGGCTGTGGGGGGACATTGATGGGTTGCTGAGGTGGTGGTGGGGTGGGGGAGGGGGCGATGGGGGCAGGGACTGTAAGGAGGGGGAGGCCCCGGCCTCAGACCCGGCAGGGCACGTTGGGGTGTGGGGGGGGGGCGCACGACCTCAGGGCCCCACCCCTCCACCCAATCAGCCTGGGGAGCGCTGAATGCATCCCGGGAGCACCCTCATCACCCACCCCTCTCCCCTTTCCTTTCACCCCCCTGCCTCCCTAAACCCCCCCCCCCCTCCCCTCTCCCTAACCAACCCCCCCCCCCCCCCAGGGCGAGCTCCAGCGCAAGGCCCAGTCCGCCGAGTCACGTGCCGCCATGGCGGAGGAGCAGCTGGCGCAGCTGCAGGTGGGGGGGCAGGGGCGGGGGGGAAAGGGGGGAAGAAGGCGTGTGTATTGGCACGGTCATGGCGTATGGCCAGTGGGAAAGTCCCGGCCTGGGCAGCTGGTGTCCCCCTCCAGCCCTCATCGATCCCCCTCCCCCATTGCCCGCACCCCCTCTCCTCCCCCCCCCCAGGCCTACATGGCCAAGGCCAGCGTGAGCTACCAGAAGGAGATCGTACGGCTGAGATCCGTGATCGGGCAGATGGAGGTGTCCATGGGGGTCAAGCAGGTGGGGGGATGCGGGGGTGGAGGGGCTGGCGTGAAGGGGGTGGAGGGGTTGACGGCGTGGAACTTGGGCCCAAGCAGCGGCCAGGCACGGGTGAGCGCGGTCGCCAGCGGAAGCCCCCGCGGCCCACGGCCGCTGCCCTCGAAGAGGCATCCGCACGGATTCCCCGGCCGATGCCCGCGCGCTCCCACACTTGCCCCTTGGCCCACCCAACCCTTCCCTCCCCTCTCCCCGCCCCCCCGCCCCTCAACCCCCCCCCCCCTCCTACCCCCCCCCCCCCCCAGGGCACGTACCTCAACATGAGTCCGCTAGAGGGCTCCGGGGGCGCCCCCGGCACCACCCTCCGCCCCGCCGCCGAGGTCCTGGACGAAATGATGAGCCGCGGCTCCGCCCTGCTGCGGCCGCCGTCCGTGCCCCACGCACAACCCCACAGCGGCGGCCACGGCCACGGGCCCGCGCCGCAGCCAGCGGCGGCGGTGCCGGCGTCGCCTGGCGCCGCCGCCGTCCACGGCAGCGGCGGCTCCTTCCGCGCCAGCGGCGCCGGCGCCACTGACGCCGCCGCCGCCGAGCTCGCAGCCGGCGGCGGTGCCGGCGGCTCCCTCCGCGCCAGCGGTGCCGGAGCCAACGGTGCTGGCGGCGGCGGTGGCGGCGGCGGAAGCGCAGGCCACCGCACGCCGCCGCCGGCGTCGCCGGCCCCCGGCGGCCCGCCGCCGCACGCGCCCAGTCCGGGCCCCGGCCCGGGGCCCGGTCCGGGCCCCAGTCCGGGCCGGGACTCGGTTTCCGGATCGGACCGGACTTCGGAGCGGAGCTCCTCCTTCACCAGCTCCGTCGGCGGCAGCGCGGCGGGGGCAGCGCACGGGGCCGCGGCGGGGGCCGGGGCGGGGGCGGGGGACCGGGGGGGCTCGGCGCAGAGCGAGCGGTCCGCCCAGGGCGGGGGTGGGGGCGGGGGTGGGGGTGGGGCGGGGGGCTCGCTGCCGTCCGTGTCTGCGTCCCGCTCCAGCAGCATGAGCTCGCAGCAGCGGGGCGGGGGCGGGGGGCGGGCGGGCGGGGCGCGGTGAGGGGGGGTCGCGGTGAGGGGGGGGGAGGGTCGCGGTGACGGGGTGTCGCGGTGAGGGTGCGGGGCGGGGGCGAGGGGCGGGCGGGCGGGGCGCGGTGAGGGGGGGTCGCGGTGAGGGTGCGGGGCAGGGGCGAGGCGAGGGGGTGCACGGAGGTGGAAGGGTGTGCTGGGGGCAGCGCAGAGGATGCGATGGTTACGGCCGGAACCGCCTCCACAAGAGGAGGGGTTGGGCGTGGGCCATCACGGGGAACGGTACAGAGGCGCGGGGGTGCGGCACGTGGCGGGTGGCTGCAAGCGCGACGTCGTAAGTGCAGGGAGTCAGGGACGCTGCGCTGCGGCATGGCACTTGGGCACGCTGTAAGCACTGAAGCCGTGCAAGCGAGGCCTGCGAGGTCGGGGCGAGGTGGGGGCCGAGGGGCCAGGGGCTCGGGCGTCCAAAACGCGGGTGGACCCGGTCTTGTGAGCCGCCCCTTCGCCCTCGGGGGAGTCGGGGCTCGGGGGCTCAGGCCCGAGGCCTGCAGGCAGTGTCGCTCAAAGCCCAAACCCGGAATCTCGGCCGTTGCGTCAACTGACGTCCCTGTCAGAGCCACTTCACACTTTACTGAGGCAGCAATACAGGACTGTAAGCCCGGCTTCAGTACAGCAGTCCTCCTCTGTCCACAAAACAGATCCAGGATGTGTTGCCCTTGAAGGCGCATCCCGTCAACTTGCGGGTCACCAGAGCCAGCCCGTGCCCCCTTCGCGCCTCCTTGCCCAGTGCACCCGACCCCGCCACTCTCCGGCACCCTTTGGCGTGTGTACCCTGCTAAGACGACAGGGCTGGGAGTGTGGAGACAATCCGGAGCCGGAGGGACAGCCCTTGCCCCGTTCGCATCGGGTGGGGGACGAACTTGACCCTCCAGTTGCGGCCCGCCCTCCCCCAAGGCCTTCCCACCAAGTACCATCCTGTGTGTCGCCTTCTACAGCCGAGCCCTGTCCCTGCACACCCTGCCAAGCAATCGTCCTCCCTTCCCCGTCATCTGCAAAGTGAATCCCCGACCCCACCCCACCCCGAGGCCCGCGAGGGTGGTGTTGAGAAACACCGGGTTGTTTGGGGTGCGAACCAGGGGGCTGCTGACGGCTTCACGCCCTTCAACAGCCCCCCAGCTCCAGCACAGCGCGCTTAGGCACGCTCGCCGCGGATGCGACGTGCCAGCTGGATGTCCTTGGGCATGATGGTGACACGCTTGGCGTGGATGGCGCACAGGTTGGTGTCCTCGAACAGGCCCACCAGGTACGCCTCGGCAGCCTCCTGCAGAGCCAGCACGGCCTGGCTCTGGAAGCGCAGGTCGGTCTTGAAGTCCTGGGCAATCTCACGGACCAGGCGCTGGAAGGGCAGCTTGCGGATGAGCAGCTCGGTCGACTTCTGGTACTTGCGGATCTCGCGCAGCGCCACGGTACCGGGGCGGTAGCGATGAGGCTTCTTGACACCGCCGGTGGCAGGCGTCTTGCGAGCAGCCTTGGTGGCCAGCTGCTTGCGGGGCGCCTTGCCGCCGGTGGACTTGCGGGCAGTCTGCTTGGTGCGGGCCATCTTTGCTTGTGGTTAATGGAATGCGAGCGGAAGACTTGGAGATGTTGGCTACTCAGCGAGAACTGCGTCGCTTCATAAGGCGGCAGCAGCAGGCGTACGGCGACCGTTGGACGAGCTGGTCCCTAGGTCGTTGCCCC
This sequence comes from Edaphochlamys debaryana, assembly GCA_016858145.1. Classification (NCBI taxonomy): domain Eukaryota; kingdom Viridiplantae; phylum Chlorophyta; class Chlorophyceae; order Chlamydomonadales; genus Edaphochlamys; species Edaphochlamys debaryana. Next base: position 82,737 of record JAEHOE010000124.1, read on the forward strand.
GGCTACTGCCATCGCGTGCTCGCGCGACTTTTGCGACCTCGCGGCTCTACTTAAGCCGCTGGGGTGTCACAGCAACACAAACGAGTCATTCCACGAACCCCCCAGCTCACAGCTCGCAAACCCCTCCACCCCCCACCTCGCAAACATGTCCGGACGCGGCAAGGGCGGCAAAGGCCTCGGCAAGGGCGGTGCCAAGCGCCACCGCAAGGTGCTTCGCGACAACATCCAGGGCATCACCAAGCCCGCTATCCGCCGTCTGGCTCGCCGTGGCGGTGTCAAGCGTATCAGCGGCCTCATCTACGAGGAGACCCGCACCGTGCTCAAGACCTTCCTGGAGAACGTCATCCGTGACTCGGTCACCTACACCGAGCACGCCCGCCGCAAGACCGTGACGGCCATGGACGTGGTCTACGCGCTCAAGCGCCAGGGCCGCACCCTCTACGGCTTCGGCGGCTAAGCGGGCAGACCCCCGCCTGCCTCGGCCACGTGGGCGGGTTCGTGTGGGGGGCTCCTACCCGGGCCCCCGATTCCTGATCACGCTGTCAGCGCTACCAACCCGGTGTTTCTCAACACCACCCCCCCTGGATGCGCGCCTTCAGTGATTTGCCGGGGTGGGGCCGGCCCCGTCCGAATGGGACACGGTGTCTGAGGACCACCCCAGGGAGGTGCCCCACGTAGAACTGTTGGATGGTCTTCACTAGATCTTATCTGGAGCCCGGGTAGGGGCCTTGCCGATTGAAGTGAAGGGCGGCGTGCTGGCTTGCAGGAGGCAAGCCCGTGAGGCTGGCTGCCAGGCCACGGCGTTCAGTTGCCGTGCACCCGTGCGACCCGCTTGCGCTACCAACCCCAGCTCGGGCGCTGTCCCATCCGCAGCCCTAGCTGCAGGGCCCCTGAGCTCCGTGCAGGCTCCCCTGATTGCGGGAGGGCCGAGGTAAGCCAGGCTGTCCCCTTACGCCCTGAGAATGTGGGCAGTGGCGCCCTCGCCCCTCGCAGCCGCACCAAATGGGGCCAGCCTCAAGCGTGGCGTGGTCCTTGTTTCGTTTGAGAGGCAGGGGGCGCAGGTTGGGTTGGGAAACATGATGCCCTTCAACCCTTTTCCCTGCTCCGCTAGTCCCCCCCCCCGCTCCACTAGAACCCGCCCGCCCCGTGGTTAAGCACCCTGCTGCACTGTGCTTTCACCACAGCGCCTGGAAGCTGTGGTGCCGTCACCTCAACTCGGTGGCAACAAGGGTGTCTGTCCTCCTCAGGACAGGGAAAAGGGCCGAGCCCCAACCCCGCGAGGCCGGGCAGCACTGGGGCCGCGCAATCAAGCACTACGCCCCACAGCGCACGGACTGAACCCACGCCGCCATCAGTTGGGGGCCTTCGCAACCCCGCAATGCCGGACTTCGCCGGTTGGGTTGGGCGCACACATGCACCCTCCAGAAGATAGAAAGAGAAGATGTCCGTCTCCCATCCGCTACTGCCCACACGCCACCCGCTACATCTCTCCCCTCCGCCGCCGCTGCTCTTTTGGCGCTCAGCCCGGGTCCACGGCCGGCGGCCGCTCCAGCGCGACCGGCCGGCTGAAGCCCAGCAGCTTCAGCAGGAGGAGGATGCGGATCACGTTGGCAGCGTAGACGTCGCGGTTCTGAGGGGACGTTGGAAGGGGTGCGGGTCAGTCCAGCCAAGTCCACCCAAGCAGCCCTCCGCACACCAACCCCGCCAAGCCCCAACGGACCGTCCCCAATCCACCCACCCACCCCCACCTACCCAGGTTGTGAAGCAACTGTTGCAGTCTTTCACCGACCAGGCCCACTGGCCCATCCGCAGGCCCACCAGTCCGCTCCTCAGCACCATGTCCTGGTGCCCTCAGTTGTAGCACGTCTGCGGTGTGGGTGTGCGCACGTAGGAAGGGCATCGGTGAAGGAAGGTGGCGGCAACGTGGCGACAATGCGAGCAAACCCAGTGATGCGCCCGTCTCACCTTGCTAGTCCTGTACTCGTCGATGATCAGGACGTGCTTCACGTATCGCTCGCGGAGAAGCTTAATCAGCCGCCCCGTGGGGGCGCCCCCGCCCCTGGTCGAGATTGGCGAGCCCCCCTTTCCCCCGCCGAAAGCCCACGACCCCCAGCCCACCACCACCTCCTCCTGCCGCCGCCCGTGCGTCAGCTGTTGGGCCACGCGGTGCAGCGCGCGGTCGCGCTGGATGAAGGCGGCCCAGCGCTTGCGGCGGAACATGGAGGTGTGGTAGTGCCACAGCATGTCCACGACGCCAAGCCCTGGTGGGCTCGCCGCCGCAGACGGCCCCGCGCCCGCCGCCGCTGCCGGCTGGCCGAAGAGATAGCGCAGGTGCGCCTCATACTGTGCTGAGGAGGCGGTTGCTGCCGTGGGGATGCGCGCAATGTAGTCCTGGAGCTCCGGTACAGCTCCCGGAGGTCACCCGTTCGCAGCCGCTGCCCATCTGCCGCCAATGTCCCATGGACATGTGATAGAGTTTGAGGCTAGCAGCGGAGCAGGTAGAGTGCCTGGTCTAGACTGGGCCGATACTGGTCTGGTCGATCACAGCTAGCGCAGGGTCGATAACTTTCCACGCTCTTAATCACAAGCGATAGGGATAAGGGAACTCGAGCTTGTGGCGTCGCGGGCTGGGCGTGAATCGCAGGTTCATGCGTGACGCAGGCACACACGCACGCACGCCCACACGGCTGGCAAAAAAGCCCCACCTCAAGACCGGTTGACCTGGATTCAGGGAAGCTGGCGGCCCCGATGAGGAGGAGCTTTAGCCATAATGCTCAGCAGTATGGCATTCGGGACGGAAAGGTGTTCTGCGTAGGGCTGCGGGTATGCGGCCCTGTCTCCGTTCCCCAAGCTCTCGCGCCTCGGACGGCCTGGGCTCATACCCTGATGCGCTCTGCCTTATCCCAGGTCACCGGACCACCCTCGTCATTCCGCCCTAACAGGTTATGGGGACAGTTGTGCGAAGCCACCACCCTCGTCGAGCCGCTCCTTGTTGGGCGCAATACCGCAGTTCCCAGAATCCCGTGCCCCACGCCATGTCATTCGGTGTGTCTGGGCTTGGGCTACGGTGGGTGCGGGTTGCACGCCTGGTTGTGTTCCACCCCGGGCAGATCCGGAGTGAGGGCCTACGCTCCCAGCCCTCATCGTCTTCCCCCACATGGTGTCACTAAAGGGGTGGTGTTGAGAAACACCGGGTTTTGTTGGTGGCACGCGCCTGGGGCCAAGGCGCAGGCGCCTAGGCCGAGCCCTCCTCGCCCTTGCCTCCCTTGGACTTCTTGGGCAGCAGCACGGCGTGGATGTTGGGCAGCACACCGCCCGAGGCGATGGTCACCTCGCCCAGCAGCTTGCCCAGCTCCTCGTCGTTGCGGATGGCCAGCTGGATGTGGCGGGGGACGATGCGGTTCTTCTTGTTGTCGCGGGCGGCGTTGCCGGCCAGCTCCAGCACCTCAGCGGTCAGGTACTCGAGCACGGCGGCCAGGTACACGGGGGCACCGGCACCGATGCGCTCGGCGTACTTGCCCTTCTTCAGGTAACGGGCGATGCGGCCCACGGGGAACTGCAGGCCCGCCTTGGAGCTGCGGCTCACGGCCTTCTTGCCGGAGGTCTTGCCCTTGCCACGGCCGGCCATCTTGTCAGGTGGGGATGTCGAGTCGGGGGAACTGAGGTTGCTGCGAAGATGTTTGGGGGTACAGAAAGAGCGATATGCGAGGTGTGCAAGTCCGCGGGGCTTTACGGGTTCTGCGGCTGGGCGCCGAGGAGGTAGCGTTGACCGGTGTCAACGGTCAGGCGGTTGTCGTGCGGGACGAGCGCCGGACGGTGTCGCCGGTCCTCTTCGCCCGAGCAGCGCCGCGACCTCTTAAGCCCGCATTCCGCAACGCAGAGACATCTACTACGCTCACAGACACTCGCCGATTCCTGCCTCGCTCTCGCCACTCAAACAAGTCACAATGGCCCCCAAGAAGGACGAGAAGCCCGCGGCTGAGGCTGCCGACGCTCCTAAGGTTGAGGCCAAGCCCAAGGCCGAGAAGAAGGCCAAGAAGGCGGCTGCTCCCAAGAAGGAGAAGAAGCCCAAGAAGGAGAAGCCCGCTGGCGAGGGTGCCGAGGGCGCTGAGAAGAAGAAGCCCAAGAAGAAGGCCAGCAAGGTGGAGACCTACAAGCTGTACATCTACAAGGTGCTCAAGCAGGTGCACCCCGACACCGGTATCAGCTCCAAGGCTATGTCCATCATGAACAGCTTCATTAACGACATCTTTGAAAAGGTCGCCACCGAGGCGTCCAAGCTGAGCCGCTACAACAAGAAGCCCACCGTCACGTCCAGGGAGATCCAGACCGCGGTGCGCCTGGTGCTGCCCGGCGAGCTGGCCAAGCACGCGGTGTCTGAGGGCACCAAGGCCGTCACCAAGTTCACCTCGGGCTAAGCTCCCCGCCCCGGCTCCACAACCCAAACCCGGTGTTTCTAAACACCACCCATACGTGACGCACGCTGAGGGGTCAGGCTCACCCCCTCGAGATGGGGGCAGAAGGGGTCGTAAGCCGGAGGTAACATGCCGGGGGAGTCGTAAGCCGGAGGGGAGTCCTTACGCCGGAGGTGGCATCGTGGTCGAGGCAAGGGTCGAGGGGAGTCCTTACGCCGGAAGTGGCATCGTGGTCGAGGCACAGACCCTATACTTGCTTGGACTCAGGGACTGCGCTTCCTCCATGACCACCTGGGGCAATCCGGGTCAGCGCTCGGCAGCTGGCCGTAACGGCGTACGCAATGACACGAATGCCTGGCATCACAGGACAGCCTTGCCTCTCCCTGGCCACCTGCCACTGCGCACTATCGTGTGCACAGCAGCCGACCCAGGCTGACCCCCTACGTTGCTGCGTTTCTTCGGCCGGCCGGCCGGCCCCGGTCGCGGCCAGTGTCTGACCCTGCGCTCCCTCGCCACCTGCCTCCCAACACCATCAACAGCGCTCACACCGGGCACGGCGGCCAGTGCGTTCCCCACCCCGATCATGGTTCATGTCCTCGCCAGTTACTACGCCAGCCGGTTCCCGCCATGCAGGCACGAGACCTGACTTCCCTCTGCCCTCTCAACCAAGCATTCGGCCATTGCGCAGCGGAGGGCAGGCTGCCCTGCCCAGCCGCGCCTGCCGCTTCCCGCCTACCCAGCGCCACCGGCCGTCCCTCCTAAAAGCATACCGCTCGATTCCCCGCTTGCTTCACCGCCTGCTCAAAGCCACATGCATGAGATATTCCAGCGTCTCTGGGTCCAAGCCCTCCAGTAGGGCCGCCCCTGGGGAGGCCGCACCGGGGTGGCGCTGCTGAGCTGGAGCGGGGGCTGGGTCGGGGGCGGGAGGGCGCGCCCGCTGCCGCGGCTGATGAGCCTGTTGCGGGGGCGAGTGCCGTTCCAGCGCCCGCCCCTGCCCCGCTCCCTGCTGCCCCTGCGCTTCCATCAGCGTCCGCAGGACGGACTGGCCGCTCGCACTCGTGCCGGCGCCGGGCTGCGCGCCCTGCCGCTGCCGGCTGCTCGCCGAATGGGCGCCTGCGTGGGCGGCGCCCATCCTCAGCAGCAGCTCTGAGAGCTGGGCCGCGTCATGCAGCTGCCCCCCCGCCACCGCCTGCAGTACCGCCCGGTCCTGGGCGTCTGTGGCTGTGGCGGTGGGTGCCCCCCGCGCCGCGCCCTGCTGAGCCAGCCGGAACGCCCCCGGGGCACTCCGCTGCTGCTGCTGTCGCTGCTGCTGCTGCTGCTGCTGCAACAGGAGTTGTTGAGCCCGCTGCTCCCGCTCCCGCTGTTCCCGCTCCCGTTGTTCCCGTTCCCGTTGCTGCCGCTCCCGTTGCTGCTGCGCGATTGCTTCCAGATAAACCGCCTCCGCCGCCGCAACCTCCCTCTGGTGGAGTGCCTCGAGCTCCCGGGCGCCCACGTCCGGGCCCAAGCCTTGCCCAGCGGCCGCCAGCCCCGCCAGCCCCTGCGCCTGTGCGAGGATCCGGGCCAGCAGCGCGCAGCTGCCTGCCTCGCCACCGGCACCACCGCCACCGCCGGCGTCAGAGCCACGAGACGCGGTCCGAAGCCGCCCGCCTCCTGCTCCTCCTGCTCCTCGTGCTCCTCCTGTGGCCGCGGCTCCGCCGCTGCCTCCGCTGGGCCCCCGCCCAGCCCCCAGCGCCAGCACCTGCGGCAGGGCCTGCAGCCCCAGCGCCAGCACGCGCTCCCTCTGACGCTGGAGACCAAGGTCGTCCGTGGATTCGTCCGTGGGTTCGTCCGTGGGCTCGTCCGTCAGGTCCACCGTCTCCGGCACCCCTGCCCCTGCCGGTGACACCGCCTGCGCCCCTGCCTGAGGCTGAGGCTGAGGCTGAGGCTGGGGCTGGGCCTGGGGCTGGGCCTGGGGCTCGTGGTGGGTGAGGCCAAGGGCTGCGGCCGCAGCCAGGGCCAGCGCCTGGTCCGGGGAGCTGCGGGCGGCGGCCTGGGCCTGGGCCTGGGCCTGGGGCTGCAGGCTCTGCAGGAGGCCCAGGCCCACGGCGGCCGACATGCTGTGCTGCGCGTGCTGGGCTCCGGCGCGCGTGCGGTGTGAAGACGAACCGGCGCGCCCGCTGCGGCCCTGACTGCTCCCGGCGTGATGCCCAGGGCTGCCGAGGCCGAGGCTGCCGTGCCCCACGTGGCTCCCTTGGCCGCCCGCGGGGCCGCCTCCGGGCCCGCCTGGGCCCGCGCTGGGCCCCCCGCCGGCGCCGGCGGCGGGGCGGGGGCTGGTGCTGCTGGGCTCGGCGGAGGCCAGCCGCCGCCGCGCAATCAGCGGCGGGCGCTGCTGCGGGGGCGCGGGCCGGGGAGGCAGCTCGGCCGGAGCGCTCAGGTCCAGGGTAAACTGGCCCAGCCTTCCGCCGGTATCTGCACCAGTATGTATGGCGGGGTACGTGATTGCATCTACGTCCATGGCCTCAGTCTCGGCCTCGGCTCCGGCCTCGGTTTCGGTTTCGGTTTCGGCTTCAGTTTCGGTTTCGGGCTCGATCCCAGTGTCGCCGGCAGCAGGCACGGCGCCCACAGCCGCGGACGGCCTAGCGTCGGTGCTGGGGCCCTGCTGAGCAGACGCCGAGCGCTCCAGTGGAAGGGACCGCCGAGCCTCCTGCGTCAACGCCACAGCACACGTCGAGCCCAAGCCCGTCGCTACGTCCGCCTCTTCGGCCGTCTGGAGCGTTATGGGATGGGGGAGCGGTGCTTGCTGGGGCGCGGATGCCGGAGGCACGCCTGCGGCCGACAGCAGCGGCGGCTGCAGCAGGGAGGCAGGCAGCGGCGGCGCGGGCAGGGCGAAGCGGCGGCCACTGCCGCCGCCGCCGCCATCCCTATCACCGCTGCCAGTGCCAGCGTTGTTGCTACTGCCAGCCGCTGTGCCCACCCTCGCACGCTGGTCTGCCGTCCCCCCTGACGCATGTGGGGCCACGTCCGCGGGTGCCGATGCGGACTGTGCCTCTCCCTCGCCTGCCGGACGGGGCGCCGGGGGCGCGGGCGCGACTCCCCTGGCCTCCGGATCGGCTGGCGGAAGCAGTGCCGTTGCACGTTCGGACACGTCCATCGCAGCGACCGGCTCCGTCGCCGGCGCCAGCGCGGGGGCCTGAGCCTGGGCCTGGGGGCCCTGTGCCGCCGAGGCTGGCGGCTGCGCTGGTGCTTGTGCCGGTCCCGTTGCCGTTGCCGTTGCCGGGGCCGGGGCCGCTGCCTCCAGCGCCGCCGTCAGCTGCCTGAAGCCCGGCGGCGCCAGACGCCCCTTGCGGCCGCGCACCGGCAGACGGCCCGCGCGCTCCCGGTACAGGTCCGGCGTCCGCTGCAGCGCCTGTTGGGTCGGGGGGGGGGGGACAGAGTTGTATTTCTTTCGAGCGGGAAACGATAAGGCGGCGGCCGCCGACCCGGGGAGGACAGGGTCTAGAGGACGGAGTAGGGGGTGAGAGGGGGGGGATACCGGCAAGTGATTGGCGAGAAGGGCAGAATTGTAGAGGGAGAAAGAAATACGGGTATGCAACAGGAGTTGGCTGAGGCGTCCGGTGCAGCCAGTCCGCTGTCGTGCTGTGCACAAGCAAGGCTCATTTGACTCTCCCGTGCGGGCAGCTAGCACTAGAGGACGGCCCGGTGTTCACATCTCTACCTTCTTTCTTCCCTCACAACGCCATACCTGGATGTAGGAGAGGCTGAAGCAGCGCATGAGCGGCTCTGCCAACAGCGCCGCCGCCGCCTCCCCAGGCACCTCCCGGCCGTATCCGTACGCCCTGCCGACGCGGGCCGCCGTCGCCGCCGCCGCCGCCAGCCGGCTGCCGCCACCTCCGCCGCCGCTCGACCCCGCTGGCCTGGCGGCAGCGCCGCCGCTGCCGCCGCCACCGCCGCCGGCGGCGGTCCAGGGGTAAGGCTCAACCCAGTACTCGAAATTGAGAGCGCAGAGGGGATGCAGGGCATCTAGAAGCTTTACCCAAGTGGGGGAGAGCGCCAGGCCTGACGGGCCGGCGGAGGCAGCAACCGCGGCGGCGGCGGCGACAGGCGCCGGGCCGCCGCGTGTGGAGACGGCGGCGGGCGCGGACGCCGACGCAGGAGCGTTGGCGGCGGCAGCGGGCGCGGCGGCGGCCTGCTGGGCGTGCCGGGTCTGGACCTGCAGGCCGCCGGTCGGCGGCGGCGGCTCGGCGGCAGCGGCGCCGTCAGGCGACGCGCCGCCAGCGTCGGCGTTGACACCGTCATGGTCGGCGGCGGCAGCAGATCTAGATCTGGATCTGCGTCCGTCAGCATTCCCTGGAGAAGCGTCCGCTGCGTCTGACATGGCAACGTCCGCCGCCGCAGCAGCCTCGCCTGCCATCGCCGCCACCGCCTCGGCTTCTGCCGCCGCCGCCGCCGCTACCGCCGCAGCTGCCTCGGCGGCTTCCGCCTCCGCGGCGGCGGCGGCCTCCTCGGCGGCCAATCGCGCCGCGGCCTCTGCCTCCGCGGCCTTCGCTGCCTCCGCCTCCGCCACCTCCGCCTCCGCCTTTGCCAGCACCTCTTTCAGCCGCTCCTCCAGCGCCGCCGCCAGCCACGCCTCCGGCGCCGCCGTCGCTGCCGCCACCGTCGCCTCGCTGCCCGCCGCCGCCGCCGCTTCCGCTGCGGCGGCGGCACGGGCTGCCACCTCCGCTGCCAGTTGTTCCAGCGGCAGCTCGAGCACCGCACACGCTCCGCTTACGGCGGCGGTTGCCGAGAGCCCCAGGCATAGTACGGCCAGATCACGGAGGTACGGCATGCGGTCGTGCATGCCGTACAGCACGGGCGCGGCTGCCTGCAGGGTGGAGGCCTCTCCACGCTCCCAGCAGACCTGCAGAGCGGTGCACCCGGCACGAGAGGGCAGAGTGAATGCACTGACTACGGCACCCTGACGCCACTGCCGGTAGCTGCAACTCAGACACCATATGACGCCAAACCGCGGCATCCACGGTCCACCCACTGTTGGCAGCCCCCACGCCGTGGTGCCGCCTGACCCGCCTCGCGCCTCGCCGCGACCTCCTCCAGACCCCCCACCTCACCCGGAGGTACAGCGCCTAGGCCCTCCCTCAGAACTCCGCACGCCATGCTGTTGCCTCTCGCGCCGAGGCCCTCCCCAAGACCCCCCACCTCACCCGCAGGTACAGCGCGAGGCCCTTGCGTGTGGCCCCCACGAAGGCCCGATCGTCCTCCTCCAGTCCGCAGCCCAGGATCTCCTGCACAAGGGGGGCACAGGGCGGGGGCAGGGGCACGGGCACGTGAGCTGCACGGTCTGATCAGGAGAAACCGAGGCAGTATAATGGTAAGCCGGCAGCGGCCAGCCGCGGGGCGGCGGAGGATCGTGGGAACGGCGGTGACGGGGATCGAGAGGCCAAGGGTGAAAAGGAAGGGTTCCCGCGGAGGGAATGGATGTGCGCCTGGGCCCGAGCGTCCCACCCTACCCGCGGCTCCGCGCCCCACATGGCCGTTGGGAGGCCGCGGCCGAGGCCCCGAACGCCCACGCCGGCCAGCGCCAGCGCCGGGCCCGCCCCAGGCCCCACGAAGGCCCCACTAGGCCCAGGCCCAGGCCCAGGCGCAGCCGCCTCGGCCCTCTGCCGCTTGGCAGGCCGCTCGCCCGCGGCCCCAGCGCCCTCGCCGCCGCTGCCCGCCGCCCCGTCCGCATCGTCGCCGCTTCCGCCGTCGCCGCTGCTCCGGCGCCGTCTGCCGCCGGCCGCCGTGGCTGCGTCCGGGTCCGGAGACCCCTGCTCGTCAGCCGTCTCGGGCTCCGGAGCGGAGGCCTCCCGCGCCGCCCGGCCCCTGCCCCGCCCCCTGCCCCGCCCCCGCCCCCTGCCCCTGCCCCGCCCGCCGCCGCCTCGGCCCTCCCGCTCCGCCGCCGCTGCGCCCGCCGTGGCTTCCAGCCGCGCGCCCGCCACGGCGGCGGCGGCCAGGTCGATGGCGGCGGAGCCGCCTCCGGCGGCTGCCTTGGCGGCGCGGGCCGCTGCCGACCTTCGCTGCTGCGCAAAGCCCTTGTCGCTGGTTCGGGCCAGGGCGCTGAGGCTGAAGGCGGCGCGCGCGCGGGAGCCGCGGAGCGGAACGAAGAGGGGTCGCAGCGCTGCGGCGGCGGCGTCGAGGTGGCCCAGGAGCAGCTCGCCGCGCGCAAGGGCGATCCTGCGGAGGACACGGACACGTCAAGACGCGTGGACCGAGGGGTTTTGCTTACGGAGAGGTGTAATGTGTCAGGCGCTATTGGCGCTCCGTCCAACACTGCATCCAACGGTGGTCCGGGTGCAGTGCGAAGGGCTGGTTTGATGTGCCGACATAGCGAGGGAGCCCCAGGACTGCTGACGTGGCGGCAAGCGAGGGCAATGCACCTCATTCCATATACCGGTACGCAGCTGGGCGGGGTCCATCGCGAGGCCGTGCATCCCCCGGGCCGCGCGCGCACCTGGCCGGGTGGTAGGGCGAGTTGTCCTTGGCGGGCACCCGGTAAGACTGGGCGGCGTACTGCAGCGCGTGGCGGGCGTCTGTGAGCAGCAGCTCCTGCGGGCAGGGGGGGGGGTGAGGGGGTGAGGTGAGTGAGGGCGAGGGATCTAAGCCCAGAGCTGAGTGCTCACAGCCAGCACACCTCGAGCGCTCTGGCTGCCCACGGGGGGGCCGAACACTTGCCAGGGGTCCACCAGCGCTGCCAGCGCACCTTGGGTCGGCTGCCCTTGAGACAGAATGCCCCCGCTAGCAGCCTCTTCCGCACCCAAGCGCATGGCAACCAGCTGCACACAACCCCACCTTCAGTCAGCTGTTCCCACTCCGGGGACCAACCATCTGACTGTTCTCGCTTTTGCAAGTACTGAGTGCTAAACCAGTAGAGGGGGACGACCCCCGGGACACCACCCCACCCCCCAGCCCCCCGACCCCCGCCAAATTTGTACGACAAGGTGTCAATCGATAGCTTTCGTGGTCCTCTATTATATGCGGGGGGTCCGGAGGTGCGGAGGGGCATATGGTCTGAAGCTGCAGAGGCGCCACCCCCCTGGGGACGCGCTCCGAAAGGTCAAGAAGACCACAATGGAGCCCGCGTTACCTCGAGAGTGTCGGCGTCGAATAGCTCCTCCGCTGCGTCGCCCGCCTGAGCCGCCTCAGCCTCCGGAGTGGTCAGCGCCAGCCGGAAGCCGCTGCCCGCGTCCCCGGTCGGGTGCAGCCGCGACCAGTTGCGGTGCCGGAAGCAGTACCTGCGGTCGACACGTCAATGGGCAAGCGTGTAGCTTCACATAGTGAGCGTGGCAACAGGAAAGGTTCCGACGCTTAACACCCAACCCACTGCGCGAGGGAGGTGTGCCATGAAGGATCAGGCATGTGAACAGACCGGCCTCCGCAGCCTCACCGCCCCCGCCGGCCCCAGCCCGCTCCCCACCTGGCGCACAGCCGCAGCGTCTCAAGCCTCTGCGCCTCCGCCTCCGCGCGCTCCCTCTCCCTCGCCCTCGCCTGCTCCTCCCCGCCTCCTCCACCACCACCTCCGCCACCGCCTGCACCACCACACGCCGCCCGCCACCGCGCCGCCGCCTTGGCCAGCCAGGCCAGGCGGCGGCCGTGCAGCGCCACCAGCGGCGACAGCAGGCCGCCGCCGGCGTGGTCCTCCACCGCCGCCGCCAGCGCACACGCCAGGGCGAGGCGGTCCAGGCACAGCGAGCGCCAGCCGGGGCCGCGGCGGCGCGCGGCCGCCAGGCCGCTGAAGTAGACGTACTGCCACTCGTCTGAAAGAGGTGTGAGGTGCGAGGGTGTCACGGGCGGGTTGCAAGAGAGGGTGTTGGCTGGTTAGGGCAGCAGATACCGACGGGCAATCGTGGGAGTGAAAGGAGCGATGCACGCACCTGTGAGTTCGGCCGATGCGCGGCCCCACATCTCCTCCGCCACCCGGCACGCCGCCTGGAAGCGCCAGTCAGCCCGCAGCGCCGCCGTCAAGGCGCGGGCAGTGACGTCATCCGCGCCGCCGTCGGCGTCGGCGTCGCCTCCGCCAGCGGCGGCGCCGTCGACGTCGACGTCCATGGCCACCGCCTCCGCTGCCTCCGCCAGCGTCGCCAGAGGGTCCGGCGACGGGGACAGCAGCGCCAGCGACGGCCAGGCCCGTACGACGTCGGCGAGGCGTTGACCGGCGTTGACCGGCGGCGGCCGTACGACGAGCGCCAGACTGTCGTACAGCGGATGGTACGGCGCGATGAGGTCGTAATGAAGGATCGCGAGGTCCTCCCAGCGGAAGCAGCGGGAATCGGAATCTGGATCCAGAGCCGCGGCGGCGGCGGTGCAGCGGACCTGAACGGGATCCAGCCAGGGCGGAACAGGGGGGCGCACGCAACAGCCTCAGGCCTGCCGGGTATGCCCCGTGGCCCTTGCACCCTAAGGCTACCCAGACTTGCTGGCCGATGTGCGTGCACGGATGTCGATACACCGACACGGTAGCAATGCCAGCCCGCAGTTTGCAAGAATGCCAACATTCGTACTCTGCCCATGCAGCCTCCGGCTATCCTCGCTCCCAACGCCCTGCCCCACCGCCGCTCCCATCAGCAGCCTCAGCTCCGCCAGCGCCTCCGCCGCGCCTGGCGCGTGCGGCTGCCGCCACAGCGCCCCCGCCTCGAAGCCCAGGGCGGCCTCGCGCAGCCACCGCCTGCGGGGAGGCGCGCGGGTGAGCCTTTGGCAAGAGACAACACACAACTGCAGCACTGCTGCTCTGTGCAATGTGACTAGGGCGTCAAGGCTAGCGCACGGCGGCCTAGTCACGAAGTCCGGCGACTGACCCGGTCCGTCCCCCCTGGCTTGACCTCAAAGGCGAGGCCTGCGGTCCCCAAGCTTGCCGTCTGCCCCTGACGGTAACCCGAGTACGGCACACGCTTACTTGATGCAGCCTGTATAGGTGGCCTGAAGAGCTGACCACGTGGCCAGCCGGCACGGCGCCGCCGCCAGGTCAGACATGGCCAGATCCACATCCGCCGCCACCGCCGCCAGCACGCCCCCGCCGCCACCTGCGGCCGCCGCCGTCGCGCCGTCGGGTGCCGCGCCGCCGGCCCAGAGCCGCGCTGCGGCGGCGGCGCCGACGGCGCCGGCGGCGGTGCCGGCGGCGGTGGGCTGCGGCGCGGCACTCTCCTTTGTCAGGCGGTATTGGTCCAGGCGTCGCGCCCTCAGGAGGCAGAAGAAGAGCCAGGCGTGGGCCTGTGGGTGGTCGCAACGCGGCACGCAGGTATCCGGGATGGTTGCACGGTAGCGAAGATGGCAGCAGACGAAAGGTTGAGGACAGAGCTTCTTGGGTATCACAGTTGATAAGGTGGCAGGCAAAATAGGGAACGGTGCAGGTCGAGGACAATGGTTCTGTGGCAGTTGACAAGTTGACAACGCAGTTAATGAATTGCCTGCGCCATCCAAAAATTACCTCGCGTAGCTCAGGTGAGCTGTCGTCAGCCGCACCGGCGTTTGGTGCTGCCGCGCCGCCGCTGCCAACAGCCGCCGTCCCGCCCCCTGCCTCCACCATAACGAAATCTGCCTCGGCTTCGCCAGCTGCTGCCGCCGCCACCGATGTCGGCGCCGCCGCCACTGAAGGCCCAGCCGCCTCTGTCGCTGCCGCCGGCGGCGGCGGTGCGTTGGGGCGGAGCACCCAGTCGGGCAGGTGGCGGTTGGGATCCAGCGCAAGTTGGAGATCGTCCAACCGCCGGTCGTTGAGGAAGCGGCGGGCGGGGCCAACCGCCGCGGCGGTCTCGTCGGGTCGGGGCAGGTGCGATGCCAGCAGCTGCAGCGCGGGCGTCAGGTCCTGCGGCGCATGCACAGCACGCAGCGCACATGGCAACCGCCAACCAACCCTCCACCAACCCACAACCGACACAGCCGTGCGACAAGACAGACCAGCCGGATGACGGGAAAAGCGCTAGCAGTCTCGTAGCTAGCACGCCTTTTACACCGAAGACCGGACCCTCCCAGCAACGGGACCGCAGGCGGTCATGCACAAAGGCAGCGACGTCAAAGCCAGGGACCCCACCCACCTCGAGCTGGTCGACGAACCCCGCGCCCACAGCCTCCAGCGCTTCCGTCAGCGCCTTGGACACCTCCGGCCCCGGCCCCTGGCCCGCCGCCGCCGCCACCGCCGCCGCCGCCGCCCCGGCGTCCTCCGTCATCGGCGCCGCTCTGCCGGACTGTTGTCCGGAGTCCGGGCCTGGTCCCGCCGGGAGTTCGGCCGGGAGTCCGGACGCGGGTCCGGCCGGGAGTCCGGACGCGGGTCCGGCTCGCAGCAGGGGCAGGGGCTGTCCGTCCGGCGGCTCCAAGGGTGTGGCCAGGACCCGGGCCATGGGTCCCAGGGCGGACCAGATGCGGAGCAGGTCGGGGCGGCTGGGGGCCGGCGCGGCGCCCCCGCCCTCCGCTGCCGCTTCAGAGGCGGACGCATCCGCCTGCGCCTGCGGTGGGACGGGCGGAAAGCAAGAGCGGGGTCGTCAGGGAGCCCCGTTAGCGGGAGTGTTGCATACGGTCAAGGGGAGGGTTGGTTCGGGTTCGGGAGGGAGGGATCTTGTGGCGGGGCGCTTACCGCTGAGGTGAAGAGGCCGAAGCCCCACTTTGTGTCTCGCCAGGGCGCGTGGACTCCGAACAAGAGCCACAAGATCTGCGCGACGGCGCCCTGCAGCCGGCGGAGGCACTCCAGCGCCTGCTCCGCCTCCGCCAGGGCCGCCTCCGTCGGCGGCGGCGCCGCCAGCTCCGCCGCCGACGTCGACGTCAGCGCCGTCAGAACGGTGGCTGCGGCGCGCACCGGCGGCATCAATGCAAGGTCCACGACCGTCGCCTGGAGGGCGGCAGCGGCGGCGGAGCCGTCGGCGCCACCGCCGCCGCCGCCTTCCGCGTCTTTGTCATCCGCCGCCACGGAGGCCTCGGCTTCCGCCGTTGCGCCCGGCTGCTCGTCTTCTTCGTCACTGGATGACTCATCGGAGTCAGAGTCGTCAGCCTCCGCTTCACGCCACGTCAGCACCGCCAGCGCCGCCAGCCCGGGCCAGCGGCGGTGAGCCGCCAGCGGCAGCGCCGCTGCGCTGCCAGGGGCGCTGACGGCGGCGGCGGCACTTGCGCCCCGACAAGCCCCGCCGGACGCCAGATACGACACGTGCGGCTGGAGCATCTCCAATGCTTCCCGAAAAAACGGCTGCAGCTCCCAAGGCGCCACTCCGGCCGCCATCGCAGCAGTGGCGGCGGCGGCGGCGGCTGCCGCGGCGGCGCTCCCGCCAGTCCCCGCAGCGTCGGCAGGCTGCCGCGGCGGCGGCGGCGGCGCGGACGCGACGGCGCCAGCCGCTACCGCCGCCGCCAGGCCGGGCCGGCTACAGCTCAGGGCCGTGGCGAGGCCCGAGACGAGGCTGTAGCAGGCCTGGGGCCCCCTGTCGGCGGCTGGGTCGAGGCGGTGTGCTGCCAGAACTCCTAGGGAGCAATCCACCATGAGCCCTCGCAAAGCCCGGATGAGATTGACTCTGGGGTTGAGCCGGCCGCCGCCGGCTGTTTGCGTCGCAGCGACGGCGGCAGCAGTGGCTGCGGCTGCGCTACCGCCGGCAGCGGCGCCGGCGGCACCGGCGGCTCCGCCGCCGCTGCCAGCGGCAGCGCCCGCCGGGTGGTGACCCGGCTCCGCCGCCGCCAGCACCACCTGTAACGCCTGCAGGTACGACAGCAGCCGATGCTGCAGCCGCCGTACCCACGGCAGGCAGGCGGCGGGCAGGACGTCGTCCGAGTCAGCGTCGGCGGGATCGGCGCCGGCGGCGCGGCGGCAGTGCCGCAGCGCGGCGACGCACTCGCGGACGTCGGCGGCGCAGCCGCGCAGGACGCCGCCGGCCGTCATGGCGGCGGCGCCGGAGGTGGTTGCGACCAGGGCTTGGGCGGCGTGGTCGGTGGCGGTGCGGATGGAGTGGCAGGCGTGGGCCAGGGTGCAGCGGAGCAGCAGCTGGCGGGTGGGGCGCAGCGCCTCGTGACGCGCCCGCTGCGCCTCCGCCGCCGCGGCTGCGGCCGCTGCGGTGGCCTCCGCAGCAGCAGCCGCGGCCGCTGCCTCAGCCTCAGCCGCCGCGGCAGCAGCAGCAGCTGCAGCGGCGGCGCCGTCGGCGGCTGCCGTCGCCGCCGGCTGGTCCCCGCAAGGTGCAGGCTCCGCCACCGCCGCCGGCGCGATGCCAGCCTCGCCAACATCCCTCTCGGCAGCGGCGGCTGGCGGCGCAGCTGCCGCCGCTGGCGGCGGCGCGGGCCTTGGCGGCGGCGGCGGCAGCGGCGGCGGCGGCGGGGGCTTGAGCAGGGCCACCAGGGCGGTCTTCAACAGCCGCACCGCCTGAACCCGCACCTGTGCCTGCACGCGGGCAAAGTCCGCACTGCCAGCACCCTCACCGCTGGCACTGCCCAGCTCCTGCCCGCTAGGAAGGTCCTCCACGAGCGGCGGCGCCGCCGCCG
Organism: Edaphochlamys debaryana; assembly: GCA_016858145.1. NCBI lineage: Eukaryota > Viridiplantae > Chlorophyta > Chlorophyceae > Chlamydomonadales > Edaphochlamys > Edaphochlamys debaryana. Next base: position 99,605 of record JAEHOE010000124.1, read on the forward strand.
CCGCCGCGGCTGCCGTCGCAGGGTTACCGCCAGCGGCGGCGGCGTCTGCCGCCGCATCCGCGGCCGCCTGCGCCGCCTCCGGCGGCGGCGGCGGCGGAAAGGCCACGTCCCTCAGCAGCTGCACGACGCTCTCGTGCTCGCCCGCCGCCTCGAGATCCTGCGCCGCCGCCATGGTACGGAAGATCTCGAGCTGCCGTACCTTTGCCTCCGCGCCCGCCGCCGACGGCGGCGACAGCGCGACGCAGCCCGGCAAGCCCCAGCACGGCTCACCAGCTGCCGCCGCCGTAGCTACGGCTGACACGGCTGAAGCCGCTGGGTCCGGTGCACTGGCGGAGGTGGCGGCGGCGGCTGGCGGCGGCGCCGGCTGGGTCTCCGCCAGATTGTGGCATTGCAGGTAGCTCTCCTGCGCAACCAGGACCTGAGGAGCCAGTCGGGGCAAACAAGAAGCACGTGAGCCATTCTCGCTCTTCCCATCTCTCCTTGCCGCGTCGAGCACTCTCTCCCATAGGCCCTTCACCCGGCTGCACTCCCGCTGCCCGGAGCTGTTTGCAGCTTGGGGCCTGCACCATTCCGCCCGCCCGCCTCCTACAGGTGAGTGCGAAACCGCAAGCCCTTGCCCTCGTGCCTCCACAAGACCCGGGCCCCTTCGCACCTGGCCCCGTAGCTCCAGCACGTGCCCGTACAGCCAGTGGTACATGCACAGCGCACGCCTGTACGACAAGAAACCTGTACGACCGCTCGTACCGCCGACCGGCGCCGCCGCTGCCGCGAGCTGTTCGACATCCATTGCGGCCGCCTCGGCCCCTGCCGCCGCCGCTAACGCAGGCGCATGCGGGGGGGCTGCGTCCGAGGCCTCTGCACCGTCTGAGGCGACCACGACGTTAGCATCAGAGACCTCGGAGGGTGCAGCGCCGAGGTTCGACAGAACAGTCGTAGTCAGCAGCCTCTGCACGAGCTGCTCAGCCCGACAGAGGTGCTCCTCGTCTGACATGGCGCCGAGGCCGTCGGACGTCGCCGCCGCCGCCAACGCGCTACCACCGCCGCCGCCATCGGCGTCGGCGCCGCCAACGCCGCCGTCAGCTCCTGCCGCCGCCGCCGCTGGTCCCGCGGCGGCTGTAGTAGAGCCTGACCCAGCCGCCGCCGTCGCCTTGCCCTTGGGGCCTCTTTGCCGGCCGCTGGCTGTCTGCGCTGCGCCGCCGCCGACGCTGTTAGGGTCTTCTGCGAGGCTGGTGGCGGATGCCGATCCAGAACTGGCCTTCGCGCGAGCCGGATGGGCTGAGTGCTTGGGGACCGGATTGCTGCGCTGGCGGATTGCGCTGTCGAGATGCAGCGCCGCCAGCAGGGCCCAATGCGACGCTTCAGCTGCCGCCGCCGCCGCCGCCGCGCTAACGTCGCTGCCGCCGCCGCCGTGCAGCGACTCAGGGTCCACGTACGGCTCGAGCAGCAGTACCTGCCGTACAAGTGCCGTACGACCAACCAGTACCGATGGACGAGCGAGCACGTGCCGGACGAGCGCCGCAGCCACCACGTGAATCCCAGCGCCTTCGCGCAGCACCTGCCCCAACGAACCCGGCTCCACGAATTCGAAATCCAGGGCCAGATCCGGATCCGGTGGCGGCGCGGGAGCTGCCGGCGCCTGTGCAGAAGCGGCGGCGGCGCCTGCACCTGCAATGCTGGCGGGCAGCTTGCGCTGCCGTGAGGGGCTGGGGTTGGGGGCTGCTAGGTGGATCCTCCGGGCGCCCAAGGACGGTGGTCCGTTCGGGAGGGGGCGCAGCGGCGACTGAGCGACCGGCGCGCCCGCTCCGCCGCCACCGCCAGCGGCCCCGCTGGCGGCATGCTTGGAGGGCGACGGCGATGCCCGCATCAGGCCTACGGCAGAGCCGAGCCCGCCGCCGCCGCCGCCGCCAGGGGCAGAGCCAGCGCTGAAACCGCTCGCAGCAGCAGCCGGCGGCGGTGGCCGAGCGGTTGCAGCCCTGGAGGGCGACGGCGTGATGGCGAGCGGCAGCGCGTCTTCTTGGGGGCAAACCATGTACTGCCGGAGGTCCTGCCACAGTCCCCGCCAGGCGACGGCTGCCGCCGCGGCCTCCTCGCTCGCCGCCGCCGCGGCCGCAGCCTCCTTGCTGCCGGCTGCTGCCGCCGCCCGGCCCCGCAGGGGCGGCGCCGCCGCCGGCTGCCGCTCTGCCGCCGCCGCCGGCTGCCGCTCTGCCGCCGCCGCCGGCTGCCGCTCTGCCGCCGCCGCCGCGCTGGCGGCGGCGCCGGTTGTAGCCGCGCCGCCATCCGCGCTGGCGGCGGCGGCGGCGCATCTCGTGGTCCGCCGCAGCGGCGCCGCTGCCCCCACCGGCTCCTTGGCGCCGCCGCCGCTGTTGCCCCTCCCTTGCTCCCGCTCCTCCCTGGCCGCTTGGCTCAGCGGCTGACTCGCCGGTGCCTCGCCTGCAGGGTCCTGACTCGCGGCTGGCCCCTCCTCGCCCGCGGCCTCCACAGCCGGCTGCGAAGGAGCGGCTTCCGCAAGGCCCCCCGCCTCTGGCCCACCCACATCCATGGCGTCCGGACCATCCTGCGCAGCCGGCAGAGGCGGCTTGGCTGGAGGGGACCCCACTGCCCCTTGGGCCGAGGCCTGGGCTTGGGCCGGCTCGGGCTGTGCCAATGGCACGGCACCCGCTGCCACCGCAGCCTCCGCCTTCGCCTCCGCCGGTGCTTCCTTGCCGGCCGCTGCAGCTGGGGCCCCCCTCAAGGGCACGTCTGCAGCAGGAGGGGCCTCACCTGGCGCCAAGGTGGGGACCGGCTCGGCCGCCTCCGCCGGCGGGTCCATCGGCGCAGGCACTGCGTTGCCGTTGGGAAGTTGGAGGGCCGCCGCCGGCGCCGGAAGGGGAGGGGGCGCTGGCGGGGGAGCAAGCTTCAACGTCGTCCCCAGCAGCCGCGCCCCGACTGCCCATGGCACTGCCAATGCGCCCGCCCCACCGCCGCCCCCGGGGTCTGGCGGCAGGCCGCGTAGCAGGCGGTTCACTGCCACCAGTACGGCACTGATGTCGTACGCCTGCTGCGCGTGCTGCCGTACTGCAGCATCCCGTACATCGCCAGCGGCAGCGCCGACAGTAGCCGTGACAGCGGGCTGAGAGGCAGCTGCAGCAGCCTCCGCCGGCAGCTGGGGTGGGGTCAGAGCTGCCAGGACGGCTTGCACGGGCGAGGGAGGTGACGGAAGCGGTGGGGGCGGGGGCAGCAGCAGCATCGGCTCTGCCGGCCCAGGCTCCGGCAGGTCCTGTACGGCACATGCGGGCTCGGCGGAGGGCACGAGAGCGCCAGCTTCCGCCACCTTCCGCCGCTTCGGCTCCGGCAGAGTCCCCTCCAGCACCGGGCAGTGGAGCGGCGGCAGCCCCGCCTCAGCCGCCGCTGCCGCAGGGTCCAGCTCCTGCTCGGCAAGCCAGCTCTCCTCCCCGCCGTACACGTGACCGCTGTCGTACGAGCCGTACCCAACACCGCCGCCGTACATTGCCTCGGCACGCTGGCGCTCCAAGAACTCCTGCAGCGCCGCCGCCTTGGGGTCTACGACGCGCAGCAGCGCCGCTGCCAGCGCGCCGCAGCCGCCGCCACCCACGCCGCCGACGGCGCAGACGGCGCCGCCGACGCGCAGCCAGGGGTGGCAGGGATCAAGCGCCGCCAGACGGCGGCAGCTGCTGAGCGCCCCAACCAAATCGTCCGTCCGAAGCTGAAGCTGTAGCAGCTTCTCCTGCAAGATCACGTGCCGCCCGCCGGCCGCCGCCAGGCCCGCCTCCAGGGCGTACCGCGCCAGCCCCAGCCGCCCGTCCTTGGCCGCCACGTCAGCAAGCCGGTGCCACAGCACGCTGTCGCCGCACGCACCGCACGCAAGCGCCGCGTCGCCCGCCGCCCCGGCTCCAACCCCGCCCGCGCCTGGGCCTGACTGGGCTTGCTTGGCAGGGGACAGCGGATGCCCGTGTGGGCGCGGCTGGGAAGCGGCGGCGGCGTTGGCGGCGCCGCCGGCGGCGGGGGCGGCGGGGGCTCCCGGCGGGCCAGCGGGGCCGGCCATGGCGTCCGCGTACGACTGCAGCACGGCCTCGCCGTACAGCTCCAGTCGCAGCGCCGTGCTGTCGTCGTGCTGCGCCCCTGCCGCGCCGTGCTGTGCCTGCTGCACCTCGCCCAGCTGGTCTGCCAGGTTGCGGGTGGCCAGGAAGCGAAGCTCGCGGAGCGTGCCGCGGCTGCCTGCGGAGGCACAGGGTGATGGACACCAGGGCGGTGGATACGAGGGATCAGGGACGTGGGTGTGGTGTGGAAGGCTTGCTTCGGACGCGGGTTGTGGCCCGTTGGCAACCGCATACGCTCGCACACACAGCGCACACGCAGGTGGAGGGGCACAGGACGGCCCTAGGGAACAGCATGGAAACAGTTTGGGCGGCTTGCGCGCGAGGCTGCCATCACACGGGGGCAGCCATCGGGTCTGGTGGATCTCACTTGGTGCGCCGTCGGGGCCCAGGGCGAGCAGTGGATGCGCCAAAACGGCCTGGGGAGGGCAATAGCGAGGGCTGGCGTGTCAGGCTCGGGACGGCGGGGTTCCACAGAACGCCACACGGTTGCGCCGCTGAACGGGTGCCCATTCGAGAGACCTCTGCTGCATGCCACGTCAGGTGTTTTGCCCTGCCTGCCGCTTCGCGACACCTCCCGTGCCCGGCAGCCCCCCTGGCAGCCGGCTCCGCCATTCCCACCCTCAGGCCCTCCACCGCTCGTGCCGCGTCGCCCTCCGCTGCTGCCAGCAGGGCTGCCTGGTACTCAGCAACCTGCGCCGACACGAAAGAAAAGTTGATTGAAGATTGACAGGAGACCTGCAGAGCTATTGACTTCAGTCTGTGGGCCTTATCCTACCACCTGCCCATACCAGACAAGAGAGCTACAGACTGCCACAGCTGGGCCGCGGCCAAGACCAGGTCTACTGCGCTGACGAGGCCCCTAAACAGCATTCTAATTGACGAGCCCCGCTGCTCCGATGGAGCATCCCCGACCTCACGGCCCGGCACCCCACCGGGTCACCACCCACCAGCCGAGCCTCCTGCGCCTCGGGCGTCTGCCCTGCCTCCACGACGCCCCCGCCGCCACCGGCCTGTGCCACCGCAGCCTCCTGCGGGCCGAATCGTGTGGTGCATGCAGCAGGGAGAAAGAGGAGGATAATGGGTTCAGTTGAGTCTTGACTGCACTAGCATAGTGGCAGTGCTTGCGCCCACGGGGCTGGGGGTGGCGCCTTCCAGGAGCGGCCCCCAAAAAGTGCAGGTGCGTGGCCTTCAAGGCGTGAGGTAAGAGGAGGGAGTAATTGTCATCAAGGCATGTGAGACAAGACGCTCGTAGACCGGAGAAGGGGTTGTCTCCGGCTGAGTGCCAGGGACGCCGCGGACCCCCAAGCCACACAAGGGGGCGAAGGTGAGAGGGTCGACGGGAAAGGGGGCGCACCTGAGCCGGCGGTGCGGCATTCTTCGCGGTAAAGCCCGCTAGGCGAACCATCACCGCTACTGGCCTCCACCTCCCTCCTGGTGCTGGTTCAGGCTTCTGCCCGCAAGCACATTGTCCTCATCTCCGAGTTCAACAGGCTTCCGCTCAGAAGCCAGTTATAGTGGTCATAACGCAAGCTTTTTATGGTATATTGCGATACGCATGAACAGCGGGGTCGGAGAGCGTGCCGAGCGGGGGTTCCGCACCCGAGCCGCGAAACTGCGCACCGGCCGCTAGGTGATTGACTGCAAAAGTTAATGTTCAAGCTCCAGGACATCTAGTCTACTGTCGGTGATGGGACAAGTCGGGGAACGCAATGGGTGGAGTTTTGGCGGGCACGCCGGGATCCCTCAGCGCACACGGAGCCTGTCGTGCATAGACAGCCCAGCCCCTCTGCTCATACACACCAGAACTTACTTCCGGAGTCGTCTAACCTTGACCCTTACAGCAGAGCAGCGCAACCCAGCTGTTTGCGCTTCAACTTGAGACCAACACCACAAAGCCCTGCAACTCGTCCCGAAACAAGCTACGTAGGAAGCAGGGGGGCTGCTACCAAGGTGACAGGATAGAACGCTGCGCAGAGGACAGCTGAGCGCATCGCAGCCCCAGCGTGCGCACGCTGGGCACTGTCGTGTCGCCGCACTCAGCAGCTTGCACAATCTTGTGGCGATTGGACTAGCTTGGTGATGGCACGGACAAAGCAGACCAAGCCGGTGCGTGAGCGTGGCGGTCAACGCACCGCTGACCAGCGGGGTCCATCCCCGGGGCCATGGCTTCGCGGGGCGGTCCCGTCTTCTCATGGAGCTCCTGTCACAGCACTGATGGCATCACACAGCTGTCGCGAAGTGGAGCCTCCAAGTCTCCGCTGTGTTCTCTTGTGTGTCAAGACACGGCTCGCTTCGGCAGCCGGCGCTGCGTGCATGGCGTTTTGACCCGCATTCCCCCTGCCTCCCGCTTCCAGGGGAAACAAGGACACGCAGCGGGAGCAGCAGCAGCCAAGGCGACTCCAACAAAGCGAGGCGTCGCGTCGGGTTTGCCAAACCCGAAGAGCCCAGTCCGGAGTCCGGGAGGGACCAAGAGTGAGGCTGCACCTCCCCGTACCTTGCTTTCTGCAATCCCGCCCTAGCCTTCTTCGAACGGTTGCTCACGCCAGTCGTCATGTTCCTTTTCCTGGACGCAGAGGCCCACCGGTATCGGCCAGGCACGGTGGCGCTGCGCGAGATCCGCAAGTACCAGAAGTCCACCGACCTGCTCATCCGCAAGCTCCCATTCTCTCGACTGGTGAGGCCTACAGGGGCCGTCACCCCTCCGCACTCGTGTCAACCATGAGTTGACCGGAGCGTCACCTGCAGAGAGTGTGTCCTGTCCCGCTGCACCCTTAGCTTGGAGCCACGGCATGCTGTACTGTAAAAGAGAACCGGATTCACACGCTGGCTTGCTGCGCCGAAGTCACATGTTCGTCTGCGCTGTCTGTCCGCAGGTCCGTGAGATCTCCAACCAGATGCTGCGGGAGCCCTTCCGGTGGACCGCGGAGGCGCTGCTGGCATTGCAGGAGGTGAGCGGGCTTGGAGCACTGAGCGGCAAGGCTCTAAGTCGGGCAGGAACGCACTTTCCACCTAGGAAGGGAGAGAGGCGGGCAGATCTGACCGATAGCCAAGCGGACGGGGCTGACAGGCTCGGTCCCCGGTCATGGCGGCCGTGTATACCCGCCCCATCCCCACGTCCCTTCGAAGGCCAGCCGCAATTTGCTGTTGCACACTCTCCTTTCCTTCCCCTGTCCCTCTAACCCCGCGCTCGCCCAACCCTCTCCATCCCACCCTGACCCACATCACCTTTTCCCCAACTTCCCCCCCACCCACCCAACCCCAACCCCCCAGGCCTCCGAGGACATGCTCGTCCACCTGCTGGAGGACTGCAACCTCTGCGCCATCCACGCCAAGCGCGTGACCATCAGTGAGTGCTGGGGGGCCTTGGCTGGGCTTGGGCCCCTGTGTTTCTTGGGGGGTCTGTGGCCAGAGGGTTCCTGGAGCGGATTGTGTTGGCTTCCCAAGGCGGAGGGGGAGAGCGACACGGGCCTCGAGGCAGGCCGGACCCACGGACCGAGGGAGCGGAGCAATGGTCGCCACGACGGTGCAGCGACGTGTCCGTAGGCAAGAGGCCCCTGCGAGGTGCCTCAGGATTAACCTTGAGACGATGGAAGATTCCTCCGACTAGGACGTTGTGCCCGACGCTGCGCAACCGCAGGGGCTGCGAAGACCAACATCGTGCTCGACGCTCGTCCCCCTTGCCCGGCCTGACCCCTTTTCTGCCCCGCAGTGCCCAAGGACATGCAGCTCGCGCGGCGGATCCGGGGGCCCGTGTACGGCATCTCCAGCAACTAGTACGGTGGCTGGAGCGTGGATGCTAATCCAGGAGTTACCTTAGGGATAACCTTTTGCGCTCAAAGGTGCTGGGGTGCCAAGGTGCAGCCACAGACGAGCCATAGACAAGGTAAAAGTTGTACGCAAGTCATGGGTGTTGGCAGGGCTTGCCGCACAGGTCGCGCTGGGCCGCTGGGGTGAACTTGACTAAAAGAGCTGATGGACTGACCACGTGGCAACAGCGGTGGCACAAGCAGCACGCAGGCCAGGGTACGATACGGGAGGGGGGCGAGGTTGCCACCGCAACGCCCGCAGTACGCTTGGCTCCTGGGGGGGGTCAGGGGTAGGTCCGCGTTTGGAGATCCTGCGTCTGCATCCAAGTAATGACTAACGGGGGAGGGGGTTGGAGGCGCGCATTGGGGTCAGTTGAGGTGTTGATGGGGCGGCATTGGAGTCATCAAGGTGGTAGCCAGGGGCCTCTTGGGTTCTCTACCGTTACCTCGCGGAACGTATCCGAGCCAACCCGCGGGCGAGGGCAGAATCGATGCCCGGGTCAAGCCGGGCAAGCGCCGTGAAGGCTTGTGTACTGTACAGGATGCACAGAGCGGTATCTCGGCATACCTGTGCTGCATTTGCATGCTTGTTCAAGGATGAGCCACTTGTACATACGCTCGCCTTCAGTCACGGATGCGCAAACGCACATCAGCCCTGCAGCTCTGGTACTGGCTGCAGCCACTGGGGGCATCGCACGGATCCGGGCGGGCCTAGGGCCGCTGTCTTGGGCAGCAGTGCCTGTGGGCAGTAGCGGATTGGACACGGACATGTACTCTTTCTATCTTCTGGAGGGTGCATGTGTTTGTGCGCCCCCAACTTATGGCGGCGTGGGTTCAGTCCGTGCGCTGTGGGGCGTAGTGCTTGATTGCGCGGCCCCAGTGCTGCCCGGCCTCGCGGGGTTTGGGGCTCAGCCCTTTTCCCTTTCCCGGGGAGGGACAGACACCCTTCTTACTACCGGTATCGTCCTGACTGCTGGACGCATCAAGCAATGACGCGTTACAGGGTTGCGGCCAGCGGGCAGACGAGCTGCCGGCCCCACATGAGGGGGAGAGAGTCAACTTCCCCCGACAGCATCTGGTGCCGCCGCCCGGCCCGCCGCCCGGCCTGCCGCCTGCGCCGCTACCGCCTGATCCGTCATTACGAATCGTTGCGAAGGCCAAGACCCTGGGGGTAACAATTGCCAACACCGCCGCTCTGTGCAAGCCGGTCATCGCCTTGGAGGGAGTCTACTCGGCTCTAACCAAGCTGGTGTCCCTAAACCTGTCAGGCTTTGGGAGAGCTTCGTCGGCTTCTGGCTACGCAATCTCCAAGGTCCTGTACCACCTGGAATTCGCCTTTCCACCCCCGCCCGAGCTACAGCGCCTCTGCAGCACGGTCGCAGCCATGGTGGACCGCAGCATGACGCCGGCGGCACACGCCAGCAACCCTCACGCTCGGCTGCCAGGCATAGGCTACAAGGCAATGTGCATCGCCCCGGAAGATGGCGGCCTCGGTCTCCTGACCCCCAAGAATGCCTTGGTGAACTCGCAGAACACACAGACCATACCAGAAAGTAGCACGCATCGAGGAGCGACCGCGGACTGACACCTCCTTCGGCCAGATGAGCTTCATTTTCGCTTGTTGGATGCTATGGACGGCTAGCGGAGAGACTGCATGTAAGGGCGAGCTCTGGGACTCAAGCTTAAAGGCGGCGTACTATGTTTCCTCGCACGTCCGGTCGTGGTTGCACTACTACGCTCGTCTGAGCCATAGGGTGTCAGCTAAGTTGGCTGGTAGGCGGGCCTTGTGCCGCGTCAGGCCACGATCGGCAGCCCTCGTGCCGCCGCATAGAAGGACTTCCCAACCATTCGCACGCAGAGCTAGCATGGTGCGGCATCTGCGGGGCTGTCCGGACGAATGGCTTTGCGGAAAGGTGTGATGTTGTGTTCGATGTCATACATGCTGCGGGTGGTGCTCTGCTGGATGTCTTGGTGGCCCTCTGGTTGCCCGTGCGACGCTAGGGGCATTTTGGTGGGATGTTGTGACGCTGTGCCTGGTGGTGTGAGTCAGTGGTGGCCCTCGACGTGCCTGAACGTGCCTTGGCTCTTCACAGAACACGGGCCCGCTTGCGGGCCTAGACCGCTTCCCAGACATTTGCGCTTGGTAGGCCAAGCGCCAGAAAAGAAGTATTGAGGGGTCTCCCCTCGGCGACCCCCTCGTTGTGGTTCAACGACCAACAGTTGGCTGCAGCTGAGGGTGGTGCTGGTATGGAGGCCCATACCCTGTAGGTGGCGCTTTACGCTTAACCCCTCTCAGCTGGTGCTCGGAGGCGGTTCCTGCTGTAACCATCGCATCCTCCTCCCAGTGGTAAAACATGTACGGGGCCCGACAAGCGGTGCTGGCGACGCGCTGCGTGCTGGGCAGCTGCCCGAACCTCCACCGCTTCAGGCCAGTGTGGCCAACGGTCGCAATGGAGCTGCTCCGGCGAACGCACCCTGCCGTACACCCACTTTGCCTCTTCACCGCCCAGCGGGCAGGCCCCAACGCCGCCACCAAGGTGCTGGGAACCACGGTAAACAGCCCCTGCCCGACGCTGAACATGATAACGGGGGCACTGCTCCATCTCCCCCGGGTTGAGGTCATCAAGAGCCCCGCGATGGGGCCGTGGGCTCACAGCGCGGCGTTATGGGGAAATCCGGCCCTCAGACCCGCAGCAGCGGGCCGTGGGGGGCTGGAAAGCATGTTTGCGGACCTGATGGGTATTAATGAACTGAGGACAGTTGGCCAGTTAGTGAGGGCCTACAGGGCAGGGGTGGGAGCAAGAGCTGGGCTCAATGGAGCCCAGGGGGCAGGCTGCCACCTATGGCTAGGAGCGAGTGCTCAAGAAGGGTGAAAGAAGACATCATCGTTGGCCTGTGGGGACGAGGGGGTTATGAGGCACTACCCGCAGCGCTCCGCAATGGCCCTGCGCTCCTGGGGAGGCTTGATAGCTTGATGAGCCATATCCCCACACCGTGGGTACAAGCAGCAACGGAGGTGATAGAGAACCCGGACTTGGCCTGCCCAGAGGAGGAGGCATGGAAAGAACTTTTGGGATGCAGAGGTTGGCGGATCGGACAGACACTTGTGCCAGCGGCTAGGCTGTCGGTGAGCTTGGCCACGGCCCTGCAGATGGAGCCCGCTTTTGAGTATGTGAAAGGCAAGCATTTGGATTTTGTGGCAGAGGCTTTGAGTGGCGGGGCAGGGGACGAGTCGGATCTCTTAGATCTACAAGCCACCTTCCGCAGGCTGTGGGCCCTGTGCTGGGAGAACGTGTGGAAGGAAGCTTTTTGGCGCTTGGCGCTCAACGGTTTTACTGGCTTTTCAGCACATGAAGGGGGGGCCACGTGCCCATGTGAGATTGCAGTGCACGGAGGTGACAGGCTGCACCACTTTTGGAAGTGTTAATGGCACAGGGCTTGGTTGATGAGATGTGCGCATGTCTAGGGGGCGAACAGGGCATGCCGTGGACCTGGCTGCTTCGCCGGCTCAACCTTTGGCTTGCTCGACCTACGGAGGGAGTGGATCAGAGGGTCTGGGATGTGGTGTGTCTTGCAGCCACCACAGCCATGGAGAAGGGACGCCGATATCTTCACGCGACAAGGGAGAATGGGAACCGGCTCGGGGTGCTGAACCGAGGACGTGTGCTGGTGTCAGCTGAGTTTTTGGGGGCGCTTCACTCCTTCGCCGCGCTCAGGCCACCAAGAGGTTGGGAGACGATACCGGCGGACCACCCTTTCTTGCGAGTCTCCGATGGTAGATTGTATGTGCAGGAGCCCCCAGGCGTCCTGGCACTGATTGACGATGGCTAAAGACACGATGGTAGAATGATGAGGGGGGTTCTACGGGCCCGGCCCTAGCGACGTGGCGTGATGACCGAAAGTCAGGCACGTAGCGTGGGTGTCGGTGTGCAGGTGGCACACCCAGTAGGTGGCGCTCCCGCTCAACCCCTCCCCTTCTGGAGGCGGTTCCTGCTGTACCCATCGCATCCTCATGACATCAGAGGCTGCAAGAGTCCAAGCCTACGGGTCTAAGCCCTACACATCCTGTCTTCCCGCCTAGCCACCCACAGACCCACTCCGCTTCACGCGCTCCACCATTCATGGCAAAAGGCACGGCACATACCGGCACAACCCAGTGTCACCGTATAAGGCTGGCAACCCGACGTGGCAGGGGATGCGGGACGAGGGCTTGGGAACTGCAAGTGACGAGCGTCGATAACCAAAGACGAGCGCGAAGCGGCGGTTTGCACGTGCGTAGGCACAGTGTTGAGACTGCTCGACTCGCCGTTTGCTTCTGTCTCTCACTGGGGCTGGTGTTGCCTCCTGATATGGGCAGGTGATATTAGCAGAGGCGCGCCTGACTTGCTCGCCGTGACTGACCCCGAGTCTTTCCTGGACGAGTATCAGCCCCTCCTGGACCGCTGGCCCGGCCCGAACGCTGACACGATAGATGGCGTGTAGTTGAAACACTCGAGAGGGGCAGGGCGACTGTCGCGCAGGGCGGAAAGTCGATCCGTACATGGGGCTCCCGCGGAGAGTGGGAGCGTGGGAGAGTGGAGAGTGCTGGAGATCAAAAGTTTTATTTGCACACACGCATTAACATCAAGTACTCTGCATTCCAGCAATACGCGGTGCTCCGCTCTGCAGCGACGCGTCCAGGGACGTTAGTTCCGCGCTCCGAGTTTGCCATCAAGTTGGCCGCTGTTCGCCATGAAAGACGAACACCTGCTGTAGAAGAAGTCAGCCACAGCCGACGCCCGCCTACCTGGAGAAGGCATCCTTCCATGGCTCCTCGGCTCGGGCTACTGGCCATCGCGTGCGCCATACTTCTTCTTCGGTTCTGTGAAGGTGCTCGTGTGGCCGCCGAGCATCGAGCCGCGTTACACTCGACTGGAGCGCGGAGGTGGGACTGGGTCTGGGAGTCTGGGTAGGACCTTGCAGCCAAGCCTGAGCTCGCTGAAAAGTCCGCAACACGAGGCAGGAGCTGCTGGCGGTGGGGCGTTTCGGCAGGCGTCCTACCTCCGTTGGCAGCTACCTTGTCCTCCCAGTGTTCATGCAGCTGCCCCCCGCGGCCTGCGTAAGCCGTTCGTCCTGCTTCAAGGCAAACAACTTGCAACTCGGAACGCAGCCAGCGCGCTTACCCGGCGCACGCCACCCAATTACTAGACACTTGGCGAGATACGAAAGCGCTGCCGTGCCTCAGAGTACCGCTCTAAGCGGTCTCAGAGCAGTAGCTCCAGCTCTAGGGGTGGCGGGACGCGTCTTGGGGTGGTTGGTGTCGTGTGCAGCGGCCACCCGCCTTGCCGGCCCGCTCGGCGCCTCCGCCGGCCCGCCGAGCAACCTTATTCGGTCCGCTTTGTGCGGCCATACGGCCATACGGCCACCACGCGGCTGCACGTATTGATGTGACACACGGACTGCTGATGAAGGGGTTGTAGCTCGGCCGCTCGGCGCCAGTATACGCCGTGACAAACTTCTCAGGCGCAATCCATCCTGACGTCGGAAACCCTCTACCCTCTGCACAGGTCGCTGCGAGCAACCGAGCAGCGACGACGAGGCGACTGTCGGCGTTGCACCGTCGACCACGTGCCTGTCTGCACAGCAGACGGCCTGGAAGTCCAGAATGCCTGCATTGCCGATTGCCAAGGCCTAAAGGCATCGACAGAGCTTTGCGGCCACCCCGACGCTCGCGCCGTTGACACGTCAGCCACAGTAGGCAGCTCGCAGGCTCAGGCGGAGGGCGCCGCCGGACGTAACGGCGCCAGGGGAACCCCTCCCGCTGCTGCGCAGCGACGGACTCTGTCGGGAGCGTCGGCGGCGGCGGGCGCTACGCAGCCACAGCGTCGGAGCGTCCAGCAGGCCGCTTCCGCCGATCCGGCCCTGGGCGCGGCAGCGTCGGCGCCCCGCGGCGGCCAGGGCAGCGCGGAGGAGGACGGCGGCGACGCTGGCGGCGACAGCGCCCGTCGCCACGTCAGCTTCACGGACATGACTCAGTTCTCCAACGAAGGCTACGCGCTGATCGGGGTCCTGGGCGACGACGGGCAGCGCCGTTCCGCGGGACAGCCTATCGACGTCTCGCGTCGCCGCAGCGCCCAGTCATTGTGAGTTTACACTTGTGCGCGCCGTCTTTCACACCTCCGTCGCACGCTCCCGTGCGGGTTCTGCTTCTTCCCGAGCGTGCTTGAGCCCTGTGTCTGACGGTCTCTGTTGTTGCTCGTCCGTGCGCCTCTGCCCCGTGGCCCCGCAGGCCGCCCCATGGGTCGCCGTTGATGAGGGTGCCGTTCACGCTGGCGCAGCAGGGCGACCCCACGCGACGCTGGAATCGGCCCGAAGACCTGCCCAACCTCATCTTCTACCGCGTAACGCCCGACGGTCTGCTGTACGCCAAGGTAAGGACACAGAGTTAATCTCATCGGCGTCTCATCCGAACCTCGAAGGCTCATGACTGGAGTGCAGTGTCTGAGCGCACGGTTTCCCCGTCACCCACCGCCACTGAACGCAGGCGCTCAACGATCGGGAAATGGGCGAGTACAGGTCCAAGGCGGCACGCGGCTCGGCATTCAGCCCTTCATGGAAAGGCACGGTACCGTCGGACGGCGAGCCGCCCCCGTCGCCCCCGCCGCCGCCCCCGTCGCCCCCGCCCCCCTCGCCCCGGCCCCCGTCGCCCCGGCCTCCGTCGCCTCGGCCTCCGTCGCCCCGGCCACCGTCGCCCCGGCCTCCGTCGCCCCGGCCTCCATCGCCCCGGCCTCCGCCGCCCAGGCCTCCGTCGCCCCGGCCACCGTCGCCCGCACCCCCGTCGCCCCCACCCCCGTCGCCCCCGCCACCGTCCCCTCCGCCCCCTCCCCCGCCACCGTCCCCTCCGCCCCCTCCCCCGCCACCGTCGCCTCCACCGCCCACCACACCCTCACCGCCCATCGCGCCCTCGCCGCCCTTCCTGCCCCCTCCGCCCAAGGTCCCCCTCACGCCCAACACGCCCTCCCCGCCGATCGTGCCCTCGCCGCCAAACGCGCCCGCTCCGCCCCACTCCCCAGTGGCTGAAGACGACGACGATCAGTCGCCCCCGGAGCCTGCCGAGGCCGAAGAGCCCGGGGAGGCCGAGGAACCCGAGGAGGAGGACGAACCCGAGGAGGAAGGCGAGGGTGCCAAGGCCGAAGCCAGCATCGCTGCCGGCATCCGTCGCGCGCTACTGCGTGCCCGCGCCAGCGCCAGCGCCGGGGCCCACGGCTCCAGCCACCCGGGCGAGGACCAGGCGGGCCCACGGGTCGGTGTCGAGATAGGCGACGCGGGCCTGGGCGCCACCCGCCGCCGCAAGCTGGGCTGGGTCCTCGGGATGGACAACCGCACGGAGGAGCTGTCCACGTCGGATACGAAGGTCAACTCCCGGGTCAACGGCCGCCTGGCGTTCCGCAACCCCGCCACCGGGGCCAGCGGCTGGTGCAGCGGCTCGCTCATCAGCGCCAACGCCGTGCTCACCGCCGCGCACTGCGTGTACAACATCGGCTCCGGTGTGTGGTACGACATGATGACGTTCACGCCGGGGCAGCGCAGCCCCAGCGGCTCGGCGCCCTGGGGCACCTTCAACGTGCGCTACATGGTGAGCCCCCCAGCCGGCCCGGGTTTGGCACGCAGCCCCTGCCACGCCTCGGCCCTCGCCGCCTGTCGGTCCCAGCTGACATTCCACCGCCTCAGTACCGATGCTCGTGTACTCGTGTGACGGTGCATAGCATGAGTGGACCCTGTCAGCCGCAAACTCCTCAAAGTTGACGCTCTCAACGGGTGCTTCCCTCCCCCTCGTGCTTGCGCCCTGCAGACCTACACCAACCTCTTCACGTCCACCACCCCCGGCTACGACTTGGCCGTGGTGGTGCTCCTCAACACCAACATTGGCAGCAGCCTCGGCTTTCTGGGCTACGGATACGACTGCACGTCCACGGCCTTCCAGCTCGTAACCATGGGCTACCCAGGTGCGCGGCGGGCATGTGGACAGCGGCTGGGGCCGCACTGACGTGGGTTGGAAGGTCGCTGAGTTGGGTCCGTGAGGCTCCGTGGAGCCTTCGTCACAGCCTCGCACCTGGCCACCTGCCTGCCGGTATTGCAGCCCTGGCCCCGTCTTGATACCCCGCTTCTTCTTACGCGCTGGCCTTTTCTTACGCGGCCCTGTATCTCCCGGTCTGCAGGTGACAAGCCGCTTGGGAGCCGCTGGAAGAACAACTGCACCACGCCAGTGACCAACGTGTGCACGCTGCCCAGCTCGGGCCTGCTGATGACTTGCGACACGGTCGAGGGACAGTCCGGGTCACCCATGTTCATGGCAACGAACAACGTTGCGCGCTTCGTGGTTAGCTACGAGACAACGAGCGGAACGCTGATGAACGGCGCGGCGGTCATCAACGCCAACACGTTCCCGTTCATTCAGAGCACATGCATGACCTGGACCCCCTCGCCGCCGCCGCCCCCGTCGCCGCCGCCGCCTCGGCCGCCGCCCCCGTCGCCGCCGCCGCCTCGGCCGCCGCCCCCGTCGCCGCCGCCGCCTCGGCCGCCGCCCCCGTCGCCGCCCCCGCCTCGGCCGCCGCCGCCGTCGCCGCCGCCCCGGCCACCGCCGCCCCGACCGCCTTCACCCCGCCCACCGTCGCCTCGGCCTCGGCCACTTACCAAGACAGGCCGACACCGAACGAACAGGCGGCTCGGGTCCTAGGAGCTTCTTCGAGATTGCAGGGAGCCAGGAGTTTCGATACCGAAATTGTTGTGCTGGCTAAGAAGGCTTACGGCTTGGCAACAACGCCTTAACCACCTGCCTCTCCCATCCGCCAGTCAAGAGGGGCCTTGGGGCCCGTGTGCGCTCCGCGTACTCTGCGAGCGTCGGCTTGCTTGACGGGGTTAGCCAGAGGCCAGGGCAGAGGAGGCAGCAGCGGCCCTTCCTGGTCCTTGCTCGTGTTACGGTTATGATCATGGTCTTGGAAGGTTGCCTAGAGATAGCAGCTTTCCTATATCCACTTTCACCCCTCAAGGCGTGCTAAGGCGCGACCTCAGAGGCGATAGCGCTCTGCATGCGCCCAAGTCGTAAGGGCTAGCAGAGCTTGCAGGACAGGTCGCGCTCGTACCGGGCAAATATTCATCTAGCGTTCTGGCATTCTTGTTGTGACCGTTGTCATCGTTTCAGTCCTTACCACACGCCCACGCCTGCGTCCGTCTTGGCTATCGCGTGCTAAGCTCAATCGGTCCTTGGCGGCAAGGCGCCGAGCGGTCTTTGAGCCTCAATGCGGTTTCGCAAGACGGGCGGGTGTCCCGTGGGTGTGACCTCACTCTTCACTTTCATTGTGCTTGGCCTCGTTTAACGGGGCCAGTTTAGGCTTATCCTGAAGGCATCAGACGAAGGCATCAGACGAAGGCATCAGACGAAGGCATCAGACGAGCTTGACCCTGGCAACATTGTGGATTCCGTCCGCGGTCGGCGGCTTACGGAGGCAGCTCGGGGAGCTGGTGGGTAGGGTGGACCGTGTTTTGAGTGACTGTGCATGGCGCATTGAAGGTTGGGGAAGTTGGGGAAGCATGTCTTGCAATTCATGGGACGGGCAACACTTCCTCGTATGAGTGGGACATGCAGCTCCTGAACAAGGGCAGTTTACCAAATGGCTCCTCTCGCTGAAATATGCGACATGGTGCGGGCCGACGGCGGTGGGTACCGGTACTGCTCAGTGCCATCTAAAGACAGTGAAGGCAAGGCAGCGTGGTTTCTTATGTGGGAAGGGGGCATATGTGCTGTTGTGCGGATAACCGCACGTAACTAAGCTTGTCGTGAAGGGATTTAGGAATTAAGCAGGGTGCTTCCGAGGTGGAGCCTCGATGGACCACCTCTCTGGGGCGGTTGTGACGGGAGCACTGGTGCGATAAAGAGGCTAGCCTCAGGCTATTCATCCTCGTGTGTTTTGACGTTTGTGCACGTCTCCTTTCTTTGGCGGGAAGGCTCTGGGCGGCTGGGCTCGAGCATGCTGATTGGGATGAGGCCCGACTGTACCGCTTATGTGGGACGTTGGGGCCATAGAAGAGACTTAATTGGGGGGCTAATGCTGCGGCTGGCCCATGGCGTCGAGCTTAGATTGAGTGCTGCATGACGTACCACTCTGCGGGCCGGAGGGCCTTGGACGATGAAAGCGGCTGCCATCGCACTCGCAAGCATGGTGTGGCGTGGCGCAGTCCTTTGCCGTCCGTTGCGGCATGACGGGGTCCGCCCTCCCGAAATCGAAGAATCGAGCGGAAGCACAGGGAAATGACAGGGCCCAAGTGAGGGCGGTCCTGGCCGTGGGTGGTGCCAGTCACCTGGCAGTGTCTGACCCCGTGTGCCTAGGCCCGGTCTGTGGCTGCGTTTGACGTTGACCAATCCTTGAACTCTGCTGGTCGCGCGCTTGCGCTTGAGGCGTGTCCTTTCGGGAACGTCAGGAGGGAGCTGTGGAGGTTGAATAGACCGCGACATATCGGTAATTGGCTCAAATTGGGGGTCTTCATTCGGCTGTCATTAGCTCTGCACAGTAGCCCTTGGCGCAGTGTCGATAGCGGCTAGCGTGGTATCACGTACCCCGCCGGTGGTGTGCAGTGGTTCGTTGTTATAGGCGTGTGCGGTTCACCGCATCTGTAGTCTCGAAGGGGGTTCTTGCACATTCATTTTGGACCAGCTGGCATTGCGCAGCTGACGGCCACCCCGTGCCATTCTGGCGCTGTATTTCTCTCAGGTCCACGCTCTGTCGTGCCTGTCCGGTTGACTGTAGGACCTAGGGCCCATTGGCGGGTTGGCGGTCCGGAGTGGAGGGAACGCGGCACTCTGCGGTTCTCGTCTGCGGCGGAGCATCGCACCCTACTTTAACAATAACCGTGTTTGCTTCTTTCAGACGCTTTGTGCCCTGTGAGGCCGCGGCTTGAGCCCTTGAGGCTTGAGCCCCGGACCCAAGCGCCGGACCGAGCCCCACCGGGCCTGCACCGCCAGCACCGGGCACGCGAGCTGGACAGGCACATACGGTAGGCACAGCTGAAGCAGTAACCGGAGAGACCGACTCTGTTGGCACCAGCTCCCTCGCCGCCCAGCTACCAGCGTTGAGGGCTTGAGGCCGAGGCGCTCTTAAAAATAATAATAATAATAATAGGCTACGCCGGGTGAGACCAGAGTTTCCTCAGGGGGGCCCTGGCGTGTGTTAAGGGGACGGCCCTGTGGGCCGTCACCGAGAGCAGGCACAGAAGTACCCCTACCCCTACCCCCCTAGACGTCTGGCGCTCTTAGGCATACTCCATGCAGCAAGGCCATGTCTGCGTCGGCTCTCGGCTGGTCCGCCGGGCGGACTCCGCCCCCGCGTTTACCCCGCGTTACCGGCTGGGGGGCCAGATCCGGCTAGCTGCACGTTGCATTGGCCCCCGCACTTCTGTGTTTCAAAGCGTCGCCATTGAAAGCGGTGGGGCGTGGGGGCCGCACACTGATATGAGCAGAGCCCGTTGTGTCCTGGCCTGCCCGAGTGCCTGGCATGTGTCAACCAAAGGCCAGCCTCTAGAGCCTACACCAGCCCCTGACAGTCCTACGCGGCTATGCACCGTCGCCTACCCTGGCAAGCTGAGCACACACCGTAATCGGCTTCAGGAGTCCAGGATCCCCGGGCCGTACCCTCGGGCGCTCGCTTGCACTGGACATCTGCTTCACGACCCTCAAGGTTCGATTGCTGTACACACCTTCATGTTCGCACATCATCCCCTTGCTCCGGCTGAGGAGCCTGACCCAAACAGCTTCACATCGCACAGGTCCCCTGGCTCCCTCAGACTTGGTCAGCCCATACCACTTGGCGCGCTTTCTCATTACTAGTAACGTCTACAGAGTCTACAGACAATCCACACAAACGGATGAAGAACCGGCGCGTTTATTGTCAGGGCCTTAGCATTAGGCTCTGCACGGCAGCTCCGCGTGCGCCGCATTAAGATAACCTTGCCCTCCATAGACCGAGCATTCTGGGTGCTCCCGGGGTGCCCGGCCCTTAGCATGCCGTGCAGCGCAATGCACGCCGCCCCCGATCACAGCTTCATCCAAACAGCCTGTCTTGCTCCATGGCACTGATACTTGCACAGCGAATCCCCCAAACACACAGCGAGTCCTGCCGCAGACAAGCACGGCATGGACACGGTACGGCCGCACGGCCCACAACCCATACCTCGCGCTCTGCGCCTTCTCCAGCCCATATCTCTGCGGTCTCCCGCAAGGCCAGACGCGCCCCGCTGTTTCCCCACCACACTTCCGCGGCAGGCTGCTTGTAACATCTCTGGGCCACACGTCAAGGGGACGGTCAAGCATACGCAAGAACGGCAAGTGCCACCTGCCCGCTTGGAGGCAACAACAACTTAAGAGCTATAGAAGCAAGGTCGAGGCAAAGTACATAGCACAAGGTTGACGTAGTAAGGGACAAACCGCGCGACAGTAAGCGCCTAGGCACTCAACACCCCCACACCTAGGTGCCTGCGCCTGGTGAAGACTCGAAGGCCTCAAGGGCCAAACTAAAGCGACGCACATCCTAAATCACTGCCACCAGGTTAAATGAGCCGCCGCTAAACGACAAGGGCGGCGGCGCTGCAAGCCTCATGGGGGCCAACCACTTGGTTTAGGGAATCTGGCCCCAATGCTTCCGCCTTGATGAATTGCACCGCTGCCCTGAGTCCGCTGGAGCAAGCATACAGCACGCGATGGCATCCAACAGCCCAACACCTGTTCCTACTGCACCCTGGCCTGACACCCGCCCACACCCCTGCTAGAGATGGCACACGACCAAGAAGACACAAGAGGCCAGCATTGTCCTGCTCATGCATCCCGCATTCTGCGCTTCACACAGCGCGAGCGCTCCCACCGCGAGCCAGCGCGGCACCTTCAACCCCGCTCCAGTCTGCGAGGCCTCCTCCTCCCCTGCACGACCTCCCACACACGCATGCTGCGGCAACATTGTCTTTCAAGGGCATCGCTTCAAGCCGACCCGTACTACCGGTATGCTTGGCACCATACAAACACCCCCTTGCCACACGCCAGGGTCGCCAATGCCAATGGCCATGGCACGCGGCCCACGCCCAGATGATGACCAGCGCCCACGCCTCGCCAACCTGCGCTCCAAAGCTGCGGCGGTTGCCATTACCGGCATCCCGCAGCTGCTGCGCCGGCCGCGAAAACCTCCTGGGCCCAGGGTAGCGGCCCCTGGGCCTGCCTGGGCCTAGGCCTTGGTCGAGGCCTCCAGGTCCGCCAGGGCGGCTGCCACGTCATCGTCGTCCTCGCCCTCGCCGCCCGGCATGGCGTCCAGGAACGAGTTGAGCAAGTCCTGCGTGGTGGCGTGCGCGGGGGGAGCCTTGCTGCTGGGCGGCTTGGCCAGCGCGGGCGCTGACGCGGCCGCGGCCGCGAGCGGCTCGGGCGTGGGCGAGGCGGCGGCGGCCGGGGCAGCGGCGGCTCCCGCGGTGGAGCCGGCTAGGCTGGGCTTCTTGTCGGGCGCGGCGCCCAGGCTGAGCCGCGTGCCGAGGGCTGGGGCGGCGGCGCCGGGGGACGAGCCCGAGGAGCTGGGCTTCTTCTGGAGCGAGCCCGACGCAGCGAGCGCGCTCGGCTTCTTCTCGGGGGCCGAAGCCGGTGCCGCAGCCCCTGCGCCCGAGACGGATCCCGCCAGGCTGGGCTTCTTCTCTGGCGCTGCTGCCGCCGCCTGCGGCGGCGGAGGCGAAGTCGCAGCAGCAACCGCCGATGTGGGTCGGGAAGACGATGGCGGCGGCGCGGGGGCGGCTGATGTGGGTCGGGAGGGCGCCGCCGGCGGCGCGCTGGCGGCGGCGGGGGCAGGGCTGGCGCTGCTTCCTGGGCGGGGAGAGGCAGCCGCTGCTGCGGCTGCTGCGGCTGCCGCTGCGGCCGGCGCGGCGCTGGTAGGCCGTGACAGGGTGAGGCCTGAGAAGGGGCAGGTCCGCACGCGGGCCGAGCCGCTCGATGCGGGCCGCTCAGCCCCCGGCGCCGGGGCGATCTCGCCTGCGGCCGCCGGGCCAGCGCCCGGGGCCGGCTTCTGCGCCTTGTCTGCCGCCGCCGGTTTGGCCTTGGCCGCATCCTGCTCTGCGTGCGCGCGGTCCTCCGCGGCCCAGCGCGCCTCCTCCTCCTCGTCCTTGCCCGGAATTGGCGTGAAGATGACATCCTGACAGCGGGGAAGAGCGTACGACCACAGTGAGACACCGGTACGCCGCTCGCGATCCACACACAGTCCCGCCTCCCAGTCCCGTCTCCCTCCGCCGCCGCCGGTCCCTCCGGCCAGCTGCCCCCTCAGCCCCCGCACCCGAAGGCCCCGCCTACCGAGAAGGGCCGAACTTTGGCCAGCACCTCCGTCACCAGCGCGTCGGGCGCCCCCAGTTCTACCATGGAGTCAGCCAGGGCCTGCATGCCGGTCTGCAAGGTGGGAGGGGAGAAGAGGGGAGGTATAAGAGGGGGGGAGGGGTTCGCACTGAGCGGGCACTGAGCGGGAGGAGGGCAAAGGGGCGGCGGAGGGCCGGGCTGCAAGCTTGGGTTGGAAGGGAGGCCGGGTGGGGCTCGGCCGCTGCTTGCCCTCGGGACTATGCGTCTCCGAGCTGCAGCGGCCGGACACGGTGGGAGGCCTCCCCTGAGGCGACGGCCTTATAAGCCTCAAGCTCATTCCCGGTAGGCTGGCATTGAGAGGTGCCCCGAGCCAAGTCAACCGCTCATGTAGACAAATGCGTGGTTCCAGCTCAGCCGCAGCAGCCGCCGGACAGGGCGAACTTGGCAGATGAGACACACTGGCCCATTCTGGCCACATGCTGGCCCCCGCGGCACACGCTTCGGCCCAGGTCCAAAGTCTTACCTCGAAGTCCTCGGGGCTGAACCCGCGCCGCCTAATCAGCTTCAAGTGGACGTTGCGCAGGTGCCTGCCCGTGTACGGCACGTTGGTTGGGCCGAACAGCCATGTCATGAAGGCCGACTGCGGGGCGGAGAGGTGGGGTCCAGAGGGCGCGAAGTAAGATAGGCCCTGGATTATAGGGCAATGGCAATGGCTGGGGCTATGTGCCCGGGGCACGGCAGGGAGAGACCAGCACGCACCTGCTTGGCCCGAAGATAGGTTTGCTCGACATCGTAGAGATACTTGATGACCTGGCGAGTGAGGCAGCAGCGTGTAAGGCGGTAGCACGCGCAGGCGGCCACGAGGCGCCCAGAACTCTGCACGAGTGCCTGCGCGGCCCAGCCCTAGCCCTGGCAACCACACGGCAAGCCGTGCAACCTTTTCCTGCCTGCCTCAGCCTTACCCTCTCATTGGCGTACAGCCGCCGATAGAACCCCTCTACCACCTTCTTCACCACATCCGCGCCTCCAACGCGGTAAAGTAGGGGCGTGTTGGCAGCATTTGCATGCTGTGGGAGGGGCGTTGCAAGGGGGTTGCTGGGGTCGGGCAACATTCTACGGAGGGGAGGTTGGAGAGGGGGCTCCAGCCGCTGGGATTGAGGCAGGGGCAGCGGGTACGGGGGCGGAGAGGCCGTGTAAAGACGGCAGACAGGGGTCACTAGCTCCGCGCAGTCGGCAGGGGTCGGGTTCGGGCTGCCGGCGTGTCACACCACGTCTGCCCGCGTGGCACTTACCGAGAAATTGCCGGCACGACCAGTCTCCTGAGCCTTCTGCCAGGCATCTATGCTTTTCACGGCGGCCTTGATATCGTTCTGCAGGGGGAGGGACATGCAGCCCATTCGTCAGCCAACAAGCGCCCAACATTATCTCGGCCTCTAGCTGTGCTCCTGGAGTTTGGCAGCTACCCCCAACGTGGTGGATGTGTCACGACTGTCGCTGCGAGGCGTGGGCACAACACAGCCGAACCCAAGCAGGAATGCCGATGCAAGCACCTCAAGCGCCCCGCGGCCAACAGGCACGGACAGCGCTGATAGCCTCCAAAGCTGAGCCCCGGTCCCCGGTGCACAGCCTCTTGCCTCCGAGACCACATTCACAGTGCCGTCGATGCAGGAGCTTCCAGCCCCCATCCGTTCGCCTTTACTTGTCAACTACTTGAGAGCAATTGGCACCGGGACAAGGTGAAGCGCGGGCAGCAGTAGGTAGCGCGAGTTTTGGATTCTTGCAAGGTGGAAGCTTGGCGTCGAGAGCGAAGCCCGACCCTGTCCGGTGCGCGTATACTGGCTCTCAGCACTAGAATAGTGACGAGGCTTTGCGTGGCCGACTTGTAAGGTCAGTAGTACGACGGCAGTACAAGACCTGTGCAGACACTCATGTGTGAAGGCAAGCCCACGCCAGCTACCCTTCCCGCCGTAAGCTGCATACGCAGTGTAGCTCCGTGCCCCGACGGCACTGCTCTCCCCTGTCGGCTGTCCCTTGCTGCTCGGGGGCCCCGCTGTCCAGGAGGAGCTGTCCTCCTGCTGCTGTCCATGTGACACCCGTACTGCCCAGGGGAACCCCTGGTACTGCCTGCCCTCTCGGGTGCCCCTTAGCCTCGCAGACCGTCCTCTACACGTCTACAGCCCTCCGCCATCGCCCGAGTTCCTAGGACCTGCTAGGATTGCGACGTGCCTCGCCCGCACCCAATGTACTTAATGTCAGTTCTCTCCCTCTTCTCGGACAACACCTCTCTATCCCCAGGTTCGGCACGTGGGGACACTTAGGCTGCCGTGGGCACTAGCCGCGCCAACTCGGGCGATCGCGGACCTGTGCGGAAGTAAGCCCGCGGTAAGCTGGGGTACGGCGTAGTGTCAGACAGGGCTACGGGCGTTCCCTCTGGCTCTGCTGTGCGCTGGCACCCTGACGCGAGGACTGGCCAACCCCGGCAACTCGCTCTCCCTCCCTTTCCGTAACTCGTGTGCGCCCGCGAGCATCCCTGCCCCTCGCCCTTGCGAGCCTTGCCGGTTCACAGGCGACAATGACAACAAGGTAGGTCGCCCCTACGCCCCTCAACCAAGCGCTACACTTCGGTGATGTCTTCTTCCCACATACAACCACGCCGCTACAGGCCTTCGCAAGGCTGCACCCAGGTGGGTCAGCCTGCCCCGTGTCCCATCAATACAGCAACTTCCTGCTCGCCTCCGCTTCGTGCCCTCCCGGAAGTGGGACAGCTCCGGCCCCGCAAACAGCGCATGAGCTGTGGCACGGAGCACTAAGAGCAGCACATTTCGGTGTTCAGGTCCCTCTGAGAGTCTCGCCTGCCAACCCCTCCCAAAGATGCTGTAAGGCCCCTCTCCCTTGATGCCCACCTCCAGCCAGCTTCAGCCTGATGTACCATCCCGCCACGCCGAGGGCACACGCAGCGCCTCCGCTGTCCGATCCGCACGCAAACCCGTTAGCCCTCACATGCAAGTCCTCATATTGGGGAACGAATGAATCTCCATCAGCAGCACACGGACGGATCCACACTTGTCGGCTAGCACGACTGCAGTCACGTCAAACTTACGTTCCGAAGATGCGCCGGGAATGCTCTGGCTCGAAGTTGGCCTACGCGCGCCGTTTCAGCGTCGACTGTACTCTGCTGATGCCCTTCGTGCGCGCATGCCTGCCCCCGGCGGGCTAGCAACGCCGCCGCCGCTTGCGTCCGCCGCCGTGCCATCCGGCAGCATGTGCACTTCGATCTCCTTGGATGACGAAGCTCGCAGCCCCGTGCCGGCACGTGACGGCGGCGGCATTGTCGGCGGCTGTCGGGCGGGGGAGCCGACGCCCAGTGCTTGTGCTGCCGCTGCTGCTGCGGCGGCCATGCCCGTCCCGGCGTCGAAGGACGAGCTAGCGGACATGGGTCGCGAGTTGCTGGTATACGGAATGGGAAGGCCACCAGATGCGCTCATGCTCCCGCCGGCAGACATGGTGGCCGCAGGCCGAGACGGTGTGGCGGCGCCAGAGGAGCCGTACGAGCTCATGGGCGCCAGCGCCAGCGGCGGCGGCGGCGGCAGGCCTGCCAGCGACGGCGGCAGCTGCGACGCCGCCAGTGACGGCGGCGGCGGCGCCATGAACGGCATCGTACCGGAGGACGGGCGGCGGTTGGGCGGCGTGCCGTATGTAACGGGCGACGCCGACCCAGATGCGTAGCCGCCGGCGGGGGGCGGGGGCATGGCCAGCGGGTGCATGCCGCCGAAGGGGCCGCCGGGGGAGATGCGGGCGAGGCTGCCCGGCGTCCCCGGCTGGGCCATGGACAGGAGCGATGTGGGTCGGTTGAAGCTGCCGCCGCTGGGGGTGACGGCCGTCGGAGTGCCAGCTTCGCCCGGCTCCGAAGTGGAGGCCGCGACGGCACGGCCCGCGGCGGAGCGGGCGGGGATGGACAGCTGGCGGAGGTGGCTGCGGGGCGGCGTGCCGACGGGCTCGCCCGCCACGCCCCCGCTGGAGGACACGGGCGGGCGGGCGGACGTGAGCGCCTGCCGTGGGGAGCCGGGCGGGGGCTGCATGGCCAAGGGGGACAGGTGGTGCGGCTGCAGGGGCGGCAGGGCGATCTGGGAGGCGGACATGGAGCCGCCCGAGGGGCGCGCGGGCGATGGCCCGGGCGCCGGCGAGGCGGTCGGGTGGTGGGGCGTGGTGGGGGTGGGCGTGGTTGCTGACGTGGCGGAGGTTGACCGCGCCGGCGACACCGGCACGACCATCGGCGGCGGGGGAGCCGCCGCCGCCGCCCCCTCGGCCCCGCCGCCCACGGTGGCGGGCGCACGGGCCGACACGTCGCTAACGGAGGAGGGGGCGGACGGAGACGGCGCCGACGCAGCGTCATCGCCCCGGCCCGCCGGCGGCGGCGGCGAGCCAGGCCTGCCGCCGCCGGCGCTGCTGCCGCTGGGCCCCGAAGCCGCCGCCGCCGCCACGAAGGCGGCGCGCTGTGCGTCGATGGAGGCGCGCGCGGCGGCCTTGGCGACGCGGTGGCGCTCCCGGGCGTCCGCCAGCTCCTTGGCCATGAGCGCCCGTGCCTCCGCCTCCTCCTGCGCCTTCTTCTCCTTGGCCTCGCGGTCCCGCGCCTCCTGCTTGGCCTGCTGCGCCTTGACCAGCGCCTGTGCAGCGGAGCGGGGCGCAGCGGAGTGGAGAGGGGCGAAACGGGGTGCAGCGGAGCGGGGCGGAGCCGAGAGGAAAAGTATCCCGCCCTGCAGGCCAGGGTCTACATGGCAAAGCCCCCCTGCCCAATGGCGCGCCCCCACCTGCAGCTCCTTCATACGCTCCTCCGAGGCCCAGCGCGCCTCTTCATCTGCGTCCCGCTGGGAGGACATGAACACCGACGTCTGAGGGCGGGCAGACGAGCAAACGTGTGAGGGACAAGGGACGAGCACGTGCTTGGATACGGTAGACGAGCACGTGATGCAAAGCACTTGGCGGGGCCCAGTAGCAGCCAGCGAATGGTGCTCTTGTCAGCCTCAGTCCCTGGTGTTCGCCCTGCTATGCCAGCTGCCCACCTTGAAGGGCCTGAGCCGGGACATGATCTCCCGGGCGATGCGCTGCAGGGAGGTCAAGGGATCAAACGCGCAGGTTCGCGTTCGGCCTCACATGTCCTCGCCAGGTGGCCCAACGCAGCCCTTGCGCCGCTTGCCACCCCAGCATACCCCAACTGGCCACGCAGCCCCGATTTCAACTCAACCAAGGCCCTCCTCACAGACCGGCGGCTCCCCGCTCGGCTCACCTCGGGCACCTCCGCCTCCCCCATGGCCTCCAGGAAGTACTGCATGCCCACCTCGAAGTCATCCGGGGACAGCCTGCGCACGCAAGACCCGAGGCAGGAGGTTGGGGTTTGAGGACTCTAAGAAAGTGAGGTCGTGAAGGGGGCTGGGGTGAGGTGAGACTGGACACGGAGGGAGTGGGCACCGTGTAGGGGCTCATGCGCTGGGCTTGGCGCGAGACAGGATCAGGTGGGGTTGGATTCGTCCGGTGTAGCCCCTAAGTCCAGATTTCGGCCGTCGCCCCTGCACGACGCCGGCTCACTCTCGCTGCCGGATGGACCTTAGGTGGGACAGCCGCAGCGGCCGGCCGCCGTAGGGCACGGAGGCAGGCCCGAACAGCCAGTTGCAGAAGGCCACCTGGGCAAGGAGGCGGTGCATGAGAGGGGGGTTCAGGAGCTGCCCGAGAGTGTTGATGATCAGGAAGAGGACGGCCTTGCCAATCCCTTCCACACCGCCCCTGACCCGCCACCCGCCTGCTTGGCCCGTAGCCGTATGATGTCCACATCGTGGAAGTACTGTTCTTTGAACTGCGGTTGGGGTAACGGCAAAGCGGTGAGAAGACTCGAGCTAGGAAGAGTGGCTGCGGGAGGGTTGAGGCGGCCCCCCGTCTTACGCGCTGGTTGGCGTAAAGCTTCCTACAGAACAGCTCGACGATGCGTTTGATCTGCGCGAAAGTGGGAAAGGGGGCCACGGCCTCGAAGCAGCGCCATGGAAAGGCTGACTGCATGGAGCGCCGGTTGCGTACCTTGTCGGAGCCGCCTACTCTATGGAACAAGGTGCCGGTCGTGGGGTTTGGTTTTGGCTGCAGAGAGGGGGGAGGGGGCGGCACGGGGCTAGGGTGTTGCGCTTGCCAGTCCCCGCGCCCAAAGAATCACGTCATTCGACCAGGTTCCAGAGCTTGTGCCCAACGCAGCAGCTCCGGCTGGTGAGGCCGGCACACCTCTTCTGGAGCTGGATTTTCCCGCCGATACTTCTCCCAGTCCTCGAAGCCCTTCAGTGCGTCGGCCAGCTCATCCTTTGATGGCACGTGGGTCGGGAGGGCGCGGGTCAACGACTGAACACACCAAGAAGTACATGCTCGAGCGGCACATGCCGCAGCGGCCCACTTCCGGCGAAGTACCAAAGCCGCCTAAATTTTATCGCGCATATTTCTTCTGCTAGACACGTCGTCCGAAGCCCGCGTCGTTCAGGGCCGTGGAAGGCCGGTTCCGGCAGCTGCAAGCGCGCACAACGTCCCGGGACAGCCCAGCTCAGCCCGCACCTTAGAGGCGGCTTCATGGACAGCTCCAAAGGTGTCAAACCAGAGCCTGATATAGTAGCTGACGTAGCTGGAAAGGGTTTGGCCCATTCGCGCTCCGTCCAGACTCTGTCCCAAGTTTTAGGGCTGCTGTTGCATAGTGGTCGCAGCGATGTTTGCGAAAATGCGTTTGGTAGCGCGGTCAACGCTGCCGCGCCGCGCCCATGACGGCAGGGCACACGTACCCGCCCGCCCAGCCACCTCCATCCCCACCCGCTCCAACACAGCAGGGTGCCGGTGCACATCCTCCGCTGCAACTCCGTACCGCGAAGCGATGTTTGCTGAGCACCTGTCGCTTGTTTCATCTGAGTCGACGTGTGGCCGCGCTGCAGAAGGGTGGTTGCCGAGCGGAAATCCCAACGCGCCCCCCTCCGGACGACCGCACGTCTCCCCCCGCCCCGCCCCCCCACAGACAAGCTTGGCTGACCTCCGACATCCCACCTTCTCTTGCCACGTGCTGCAACCCTGGAACATGCCCCCTTGGAACCTTCCTACTCATATGCGGCCAGCATGTGGCAAGCAAGCCGCATCACACGGCCGGAAGCTCCCCGGCAGACGAGTGAGAGGACGGCAGCGAGCCTCCCATGCCTGATGAAGTGGGTATCCATGCTTTGAGGCTCGCGGGGCATGCATATCCCTCCTTGGTGTGATACATGTCGGCACCCCCTAGTTCTGGAGGGCTCAGCAGAACAGGGGCGTCTCGGCGGTGCAATGAACTGCCTGCGCCCGGGCGCCCCTTCGCGCCCTACCTCAACATGCCTGTTTACTCAGGTCTGCGTGCCTTCAAAACACTCGCGCTCCGCAGTCCCACAACCGCTCAGTCCCCTTTAGGTAGGTCTGCGACCGTCCAGCTCATCGTGTGGACCACATCACCACACCCCTCACAACTCAAGGATCCTACGGCGGTGGGAGGCTCGTCGCCCGCCGCAACATACCGCCCACTCCATCAGGTTCCGCCACAAAGCCTAAACCTTCCTTCTTAAGCGCCCGTGGGCACCCTTCAAGTCAACCTTCAACAAGATAAGCCACGCTCACATGTGCCCAGACTGCCCACAGTAGGGAGCAAGCAGCGGTCACAGCGGGCCAGGGCAGGCGGGGCCCCGCATCCTGCGGCCGGGGCTCAAGCCCAGAGGCCTGGACCGCAACGCCCATTATTCAAGGCCCAAGGCCTAGCAACTACAAAGCCGAGACGTAAGCATCGTGTCTCATTATTAGCCCCAGGGGTGGGGGAGCCTGGGTAGAGCAGGCCATAATCTTCCCACGGGGACGCGGGGTCGGACGCGTCCCCTGCGGGGATTCACAATATTGTCCTTGATGAATCGGCTTACGATGATGGCTGGCACACACGCGGGAATCCCCAGGCCTCATCCGTGGATCAATGAGCAAATTTGAAGGACGACGAGAGACCCAGGCCTTTGACTTGATTAAGCAGAAGGTCACTGGGCTCTCATCAGCATGGTGACCACGGCAATGACCCGGCAGTTTAAAGCAATATATTGAGATCATTATTCATGTGGCCTGTGGCAAGTGTCACTTGCACATTGGCCGGTACGGCGGTTGCGTCTTGCAATGCAAATATGCTAAGCATGGCACCAACTCAACCGCCCATCACCCGACACTAAAATGCCTCAATTTGAACTCACGAAGACACACGGAATGATACATCTAGCCAGGAGCAAGCTGACGTGGTGCCCAGTCCCTCGGGGACCAGGGCATGAGCAATGCGAGCACAGATATCTAGCGTTTGATCCTTGGGGACAAAGCCCCTGGATCCCTAGCTTTAAGCTTTGGTGCGCGTAGCGGTGAAGCCCCCAGGCCATAAGGCCCAGGCATGCGGGGCCGGGCGGGGACAGCACACGAACACCACGCTCGTGGCACGCTCCGCACGTACACCTAAGCGCGGCGTGGGGTGCCGGGCGCCGTCGCCACAACACCCACCGCAGCGGAGGACTTAAGTACCGCCGAGTCAGAGGAGCCTGACCGGGGCAGCGACGGCTGCGGCAGGCACGCCGGCGGCTTGATGGCGGCGACGGCCGCCGCCGCAGCGCTGACGTCGGCCGCGAGCGAGGCGGTGCGGGAGACGTGCGAGGTGGTGCGGGAGGGTGCGGCGGAGGAGCCCCTCGAGGACCCCGCCGCGCCCAGGGACGGCGGGGCACAGGTGGAGGAGGCGCCCGAAGAGCCCGAGGAGGAGCCCATGCGTCGGTTCGCTGACGGCGCCGCCGCGGCGGCGGAGCCCGAGGTCATGGACATGGCGATGCGGAACGGCAGGCTGGCGGCGCCGCGGGAGGAGCCGGGCCGGCGGCTGCCGCTGGCCGTTTCTTGCTTGGAGGCGGCGGCGGGGGCGATGCCTTGGAGACCGGGCTGGTTGACGAAGGGACTGAGGTCGTCATCAATTGCATCGAGATCTGCCGCCGGGGCTTGGGCAGGGGCCGGGGCGGCGCGGGCGGCGCTGGAGGAAGGGGAGGCCTGAAGGGGCTTGGGGGAGGCCGGCTGCTGGAAGGAGGACGGGCGGGGCGAGGACGCAACTGCGGAGGACGAGCCGGCGGCCGCAGCGGCGGCGGCGCCGGGGCAGGAGGCGCCGGAGCCGGACTGTCCCGAGAAGGGGCACTTGAGCAGGCGGCCCGAGGAGGAGGGCGAGGCGGGTGCCGTCACGCGGCCGGCGACGACGGTGGCGGTGGCGAGGCCCGTGACAGAGGCGGGGCGGGGCGTGGTGGGCTGGGCGGTGGTGGGGCGGGAGAGCGAGGCGCCGGTGAAGGGGCACGGCCTGACGCGGGCCGAGGCGGAGGAGCCCGGTCGCGAGACGTCCCCGGAGGCCTTGGCGAATTCCTCGTTGGCCCAGCGTGCCTCCTCGTCCACGTCACTGGAGCGCGGCGTGAAGATGACGTCCTGGGGGGAGAGTGCGGGGGAGGGGGAGGGTCGTTGAGGCAGGGATGCGGTGGGGGTTCAGGCAATGAGGGCAAGGGCAATGAAGTGGAAGGGGCTGAGGTGGTGCATGGGCCCCACTATCGAGCATGAAGTTGCATTGGTGCGGAGTAATCTCACCTTGATGGGCCAGATCTTGGCCATCACGTCGTAGAGCACATGCTGCACAATGAGGTTGGCATGGAGGAGGGGGTTAGCTGCTGGTAAGGTGGCTCTATGTGCAAGGCAGCTACCCCCCCCCTCTTCCTGCAAGCGCCTGCCTCGCTGCCTGTCCCTTCTGCCCGGTCCCTTCTGCCTTGCAGGGCTCGCTGCCTGGTCCTTTAGTCCATGCCCTCCAACGACCTCCGCGCGGACGAAGCCGGCCCGACTCGCCCGAGGGCACGTACCACGCCCGCAACCCCGCAACCCACCCTGCTCACCTCCTTGACCCCCACCTCCCGCATGGAGCTCTCGAAGGCCGCCATGCCCGCCTGCGAGCGGGAGCACGGAATGAGGTGTGGAGTCAGGGCAAAAGGCCGGGTCACCACCAGTGCATTTGACTGACAGACTAGGCATGCTTTCGCTGGCTGCCTTGGTGCGTGGTCCCTACGACTGGCCTCCCTAGTACCCATTGGCTAGCTTGCGTTTGTCCGTCCCTTGCCCTGCACGCAATGCCGCCGCACCTCGAAGTCTTGCGGCGCGAAGCCGCGCTGCTTGATCAGGCGAAGGTGCACGGAGCGCAGGTGCCGGCCGCCGTACGGCTTATCGTCGGAGCCGAAGAGCCACGTCATGAACGCCGACTGCAGGGCGTGGGATCGGGATAAATATTCAGGTACCGTCCGTCAGTTGGCCCCGAGCCCCTCTCCCATTGTACCGGCACTCTTTCTCCCAGTCTGCACCCCTCCGTCCCCTCTTCTGCCCCCCCCTTCCCCTTTCTGCCTCCCACCTGCTTGGCCTCCAGGTGCTTCAGGTCCACGCCTTCCAGCAGCTTCGCCAGGCGCTCGCTGGAGTAGAGCTTGCGGTAGAAAAGCTCCACAATCTTGATGACGTTGGCGGGACCGCCCACGCGAGATATGAGCGGCCCGGTCGCGTCCTTGTCGGACTTGTTGGAGACGAACTCGAGGAGGGCCTGGGGGCGGGGGTGGGTGGGGCGGGAGGAGGTGGGGACGTGCGTGTCGGGGTGTGTGATGACCGGCCCGCGCAGGAACGGTCAATGCCGGCGACCGTGAGAGCGAGTGGAGAAGGAGTCTGGAGGTTTGGGCGAGGGCAGGCTGGTTGCACAGCACCAGGCGACGAGTTGGGGCGGTCGGCGAGGCGGCGGGCGAGCGGGTAGCGGGCCGAGAGGTTGGGGTGGAGGCGTGGCCCGTGGGCGTGGCCTTACTAAAAGTGCTCGCACCGAGGCGGACCGGGAGGCACGTGACGCCAAGCGCTCAACCCCGGGCGCCCAACAGTGAGCGGGATAGCTGGGTGGGCGTATGGAAAGCGGCAACACGCGCGCGTCGGCCCGGTCAGCCCAGCCCACCTCCATTTGTGCCATGTTGGACTTGACAACGGGTTGATGCGCGACCTCCCAGGCCCGGATGCTCTCGGCGGCTTGATGTATATCGGCCTGCAGCGGCAACGAGTTGCCGAGCAGACTCGTTGACGGCGACATGTATGCTGACAACGCCGGCCGCGCTTCGTCACCCAGGGTTAACCCTACAAACTCTGTCCTCTCAAGCAGACATCTCAGCTACTTCGCAAGCAAGTCAGCTGAGTTCGTCGCCTGTCTACATCGCTCGCCAGACATGCATGGCGACACGCCCACGCGCATCAACTAGTTAATGACGCACCGTCGTTGCGAGGTGCGCCATAGATTCCATCGAGACACTGCAAGCGCTCCCCATTGTGGCGACCAGAGTGTGCGTTGATTGTGCGGTCGACTGTTGAACGCGCAAGCGGGGGAGTCGCCCAGGAGAGCTTGGACAGTGTGTACGATGGAAGCTGTTATTGATGGCAGTCGCCGAGGTCTTATAGGGGGCGATGGCCACCGAACGGCAGGAACGATGATGGGGGGGCGCCCACGCGGCAGTCCGACTACGTGCAGAAACCCGCAGGACACACGAAGGGCCGATGGCGCCGGTCCGTTCCCCTGCTTTCAACATCTGCATGTAGGAATTAATCATCTGAACACCCCGCACCGGGCGATGCTGGCGCCGCACGCCACCGTAGATGCCGGTCACGCGATGTGAAGTGTTGCTCCAATACCCGCATCGCCAGTCCCGATTGATGCAGGTTATGTGCTGGAAGACATTGCGGCACTTTGCGGGAGGGCCGCCGTGTTGGCGCGTAGGGTGTCACCGCCCGTCGCAAGGACGCCTCGTCACCGCTTTATTTGATGACGTCCCGCCCCAGTCAGGCCCTTCACGTGCCACCCAAGTCGCTGCTGTTAAGTGGCCCTTGCTCGCCGTGTGATAATCAGAGGTCGGGCTGGCTGGGGATGAACGGGATCATGCGGCAGAGTAAGCCTTGCGACAGGGACGGCCGTAGGGGCTAGACCCCCCTGTCGGCGAGCCTGGCTTGTCATGGCATATTACCGAGTCACACCATGCCTACTTTGCTGAGGACTTCCATCGTTTGCGAGGCATCTGAGAGCTTCCAGCGCCTGACCCTCAGACCGGGCCATGCCATCAGGTGCCGTCTCAGGAGGGCCCCGTGCTATGCGGCGGGCCGCGGGCCCCCTTTTTGTTTTTACATTCGGATGCACAGACTGCCCACAGAGTGGGCATCTCCCCTCTCTCCCCGCACTCCCTGTGCTGTACAAGCACCGGTGGGAAGCAACAAGGAAGCCCACGTCCTGCACTTGTCTCCTAGGCAGACGCGGGCGGGAACGCTATGGCCTGATCCCAACCTCTTGCCTGCCTATCGAGTTGAACTGGTGAGCTCCCCTTGTCCCTGTCCTCCATCACGACCTGTCAGCTGTCATTACAACCATATACCCCGAGGGAGGCTCGAGAAAGGGCAGGAGAGGGCAGGGGAGACGGGCCGGGTCCACTGGGTTCAGCGTGTTCCGCCGCGGGAGGGGTCTCGTCCCTTCTCGTCAGCTGTGGTCAGGACATGCAGGTGGCGGCCCCCGGCTGGCACCGCGGCCAGTACCCTGGCGCAGTCGATTTGCATCGAGGGAAGAACACATGCTCCTCCGGGCCGGTTGCAGAGGGTCCCGACGTCAGGGTAAACCGGGTGACGAGGTGCATTAGGGCACGGGGCGGGGGTCACGGGGCTCCGCACCTAACGCGGCAGTAGTCGAGCGCCGAGTTTGATACCGAAGCAGTCGCTTTGCGCGTCGTCGGATTGACAGCTACTACTTCCATCTCAAGCGACCAGCGGCACGGTCCGGCGTGGGAGGTCCGCGGTCGTGTTCGAATCATGCTGCTGACTGGCGCACTGCCTGAGCCGCATCATAGTCGAGCACCTCATCCACCTATAAGCTGGGTGCGAGTGGCTCATTCTCGCAAGTACTCTTTTCTGTCAGCGTCTCGCGGGGCTGAGTTGCTCGGGACGCGTCCTCGCTTGTACGGCCTCGTAGCCGGCCCCATCTAAAACTGCCTACGCTCGGCGATACCAGCCCAGGGACGCACATACGCATACTCGAGCATGCTCATCTGATGAAAGAGTGGCTAGCTACGCTGGCCTCGCCACGGCGCGCACACGCGGATATGGGGAACGCCTGCAGTCTTTCTATGGAATCGCTCACCGCTCTCGCAACAACGGCAAGTTGACGACTTAGACCTGCGAGGTGCCTGTGTTTGTCGCCCTCGCAAAATCGACAGCATTGTTATTCTGGCAACCCCTAGCAGCGACTGTGCTCGCTTCACCCTGCATGATCGAAAGTTTGAAAAATGGTACAGCCTGCGATGGTTCAGCCTTGTCGAGCTCGGCGTGCCGTGTCCGTTGGTGCCTCAGCGTTCAGGGATGTACAGTCGCCCTCCGCCCCACCACGCTCAACCCTGCAGGCTGACATCCACCAAGCCGCTGCTAGCATACGTGCGTGGGAGTCTGCACACCAGCCGGTCATCCGGACAGACCCAGCGCAGCTGGAGGTGGGGGGCCACCTGGCCAGACCGCTCCCGCACGAATGAACCAGTTCCAGTGGGTCTGTCCCACCACGCACACAAAGCCCGCCGAGAGGCGACCCCTGCTGTGGCCCGACTCGCCCGAGCAACGCCCCAAGCACTCGCCTTGCCTAGACCTCCCACAAGTCCCCATCCTCGGCTCAGTCCCTCCCTCGCTCGCTCCCTTTTCCAACCACAGAAACTGCAAGAGTTTGTCTCCAACAAGTCTCAGCGGGATGCAACGGGGCCACTCATATACCGTGTCGGCGGCCCGGTCGTTGTCGTCAAGGTGGTGCAGCTGTTTTACCGCAAGCTCTACACCAATGACCGAATTGCGCACATGCTGCCTGGCGTGGACCTGGAGCGGCTGGAGGCCAAGCAGGTGGGCAGACGGGGGGAGGACCGAGGGAGGGGGGGAAGGGCAGAACGAAGGCAGGGGTGTCTAGGGTGTGGAAGACGCGAGGAGTGGCGGGGGCCTAGAGCACCTTGAGGCCGCGCAGCTGGCTGACGCTGTTGGGGCAGCCCCGGCCCGCGGGTGGGGGCATACGTGGGTACCGGTATACACATGCGTCTAGGGGTGCCCAGAAAGGGGGCCGGCGGATCGTAGGGCAAGTCGAGGCAGTTACCGTGCCGGTTCCCACAGAACTTCCGCAGTCGGCGTTCATGACGTGGCTCTTCAGCTCCGAGGACAAGCCGTACGGCGGCCGGCACCTGCGCTCCGTGCACCTCAAGCTCATCAGGCGATTCGGCTTTGGGCCCCAAGACTTCGAGGCAAGCAAAATCAGGAGGCCTGGTAGTGGTGGCTGTATTGGACCTGGCGGCAGAAGGCAGGATGAAAATGCGGGGACAGGACCTCTCCGTGCACACACGGGGGCCCTCACCTGCTGCTGCGTGCTGCCCCTGGCCCGGCACCTTAGTCCTCGCTCGTTCTTCTCCCCGACCCCGAGCCCCGACCCCCCTCTCTCCTCTGCTCCTACCTTCCTGCGATCCTACCTGCCCCTCATTCCCGGCATGGTCGCAGGTGGGCATGTCGAGCTTCCTGGCGGCAATGCGGGAAATGTGCGTGGCGGAGGGCGTGGCGGAGGACGTCATGGCCCGGATCTGGCCCATCAAGGTGAGATACCTCCGCACGAATGGCACCATGCACCTTTCATGCTCGCTAGTGGGGCCCATGCACCACCTCAGCTGCTTAGTCTTCATCGCCCTCGGCCTCTCTGACTGAGCCCCGCCGGCATTCCCCCCCCCCCCCCGGCCCTCTCCCCCCAGG
Source organism: Edaphochlamys debaryana (assembly GCA_016858145.1). Taxonomy (NCBI): domain Eukaryota; kingdom Viridiplantae; phylum Chlorophyta; class Chlorophyceae; order Chlamydomonadales; genus Edaphochlamys; species Edaphochlamys debaryana. The sequence continues at coordinate 136,729 of JAEHOE010000124.1, forward strand.
ACGTCATTTTCACGCCCCGCGCCTGTGACGTGGACGAGGAGGCGCGCTGGGCCAACGAGGAATTCGCCAAGGCCTCCGGGGACGGCTTGCGACCGCCCTCCTCCGCCTCGGCCCGCGTCAGGCAGTGCCCCTTCACCGGCGCCTCGCTCTCCCGCCCCACCACCGCCCAGCCCACCACACCACGCCCCGCCTCTGTCACGGGCCTCGCCACCGCAACCGTCGTCGCCGGCCGCGTGACGGCACCCGCCTCGCCCTCCTCCTCGGGCCGCCTGCTCAAGTGCCCCGTCTCGGGACAGTCCGGCTCCGGTGTCTCCTGCCCCGGTGCCGCCGCCGCTGCGGCGGCGGCCGCCGCCGCCGCCACCAACACACCCTCGGCCGCCCCTCAGCTGGCGGCGGTGCGGGAGATAATGGATGTGTTCGGCACGCTCGGCGACGACGTCGATGAGGACGAGAGCCCGTTTGCTCACGTGGCTATGGCGAGCGGCGATGACCTGTCGTACGACGCAGCCGGCGTGGGGGCGGCAGCTGACGCGTGCGCTCCTGTCGTCGTCGTCGGCGAGCCTTCGCCGGTTGCGGGGCCGCACTCGCTGCTGCCCAACCTGCTGCGGGCCTCGGGCTCTTCGGCGGGAGCGCCCAGCGTGTGTGAGCCGCCGTCGGCCTCCGCGCGCCCCTCCCTCACCGGGTCATCCTTCCGTACCTCAGCCTCCTCGCGCCCCTCCCCCGGCGGCCGCAGCTCCACGCCTCTCCTGCAATCCGGGGGCTCCCAGAAGGGGCCGTACCCCAGCTCGTACGGCCACCGCTTCTCCCCGTCGGGCGGCGGCTGCGTGGCCGGTGACGTGGCAGAGGCCGAGCAGATGGCCGGCTTAGTCATGAAGCAGTAGAGCTTGAGCCTGCAGCCGCCGTCGGGACCAAAGGCCAGCGCTCGGGTCCAGGCCTGAGCACTTACTGGTAGGCTGAGGCTCCGCCTCCCGCGGCTGAGCGGGGACAACGGGATGGAGAACTGGAGGACCTCACCCGGGGGCAGGGGTCGGGGTTGACCCCATCCCAGGACCTTACCCTATCTTACCTTACGTGTCTTTGTCGCTTTTGGAAGTGCTACGTTCCAAGCAATCGAATCTGGCAGGCGGCGCAGGGAGTGCCAATTCCTGCGGTGGCAAAGCATGTCAGGCGGTGTGAGGTCTGTGGGGGGTCACGGGCGGTACTAGAGACCGTCGTGTCGAGGGCGCGCAGAGCTTATCATGACTGATGGTGTGGTAGCCACAGAGCTGCTTTAGCTTATAAACCTGTATCGGGGTGCGTCTTAACAGGCTGCGCGCGTAATGCTGGCCACTGCGTGGCAGGTACAGGAGGGGGAGGAAGGGGGCTACTCATGACTGTACCGTACCACATGTTGAACGGCGGTCGAGGGAGCGAACACGGCTTAGTTTGTGGGGCTGGCTTATCTTGATTCATGGCAGGGTAGGGCAATGCGGCGCTGTGTCTAATAAATGCTTATACCGGTAACCTAACGGCCTTCAAACGGCATCAAGGCGTGGGGGCCCGTGGAATAATGTGGAAGAGTGGCTTGTTGCCCACACCCACTCAGGTTGCATCATGTCATCCCGTGTTCCTACAATTGTCCCCTTACCTCAGTTGAGGTAACCTCCATCTGTGTTGGTGACGTGGACCCTCGGCCCCCAAGCGGCTTTGGGGCATCAGACAAGACCCTTCACCCGTTGGTCATTGAGCTGCGTAACAATGACCCCACCTTGTCCGCGGGGTTCAAAAAGAGCAACCAACCATTTTGGGCGTGCTGGACTTGCTGGTATTGCGGACTCGTGGCCCGTACTGGCTGTACTGTACCTGTGCCTGATGCAGCGGAGGGTACGGCAAGTGGGCAGGGGCCTGTTGCGTTTTAACGGTTGAGCGGTCTTTATGCCCCCTTACTACAGACTGGTTGGCGCAATTCGGCAGCCAACCGGTAGCCTATGCAACCCCTGCCGTTTGGGGCAGGGGCGTGTACCCCTCCCTCGTGCTCTCTGCACGAGGCCGCCTGGGCCCAATGCGTCGACACCCGTGCCTGTAAGACATGGTGGAGCCCAGAGCTGAGGGAGTGGGGACGGGGAGGGGGTGGCGTGTATCACGACTCCAGTTGTCCAGTATTGCTGACATGGCAACGCTCCCACGGCTGAATACGGAGGAAGGGGCAGGGCTGCTCTGTAATGGACTGCATGTGGTATGAGAAGCAGATGACGCGGACGGCCGTGGGTTGCCATGACCAGTGTTACCTCCGGCTTACGACTCCCCCTGCCCCCTTCTCAAAGGGGTGAGCCCGACCCCTCAGCGTGCGTCACGAATGGGTGGTGTTTAGAAACACCGGGTTTGGGTTGTGGAGCCGGCGTCATGCCGGCGGTGCAGGGGCGGGGAGCTTAGCCCGAGGTGAACTTGGTGACGGCCTTGGTGCCCTCAGACACCGCGTGCTTGGCCAGCTCGCCGGGCAGCACCAGGCGCACCGCGGTCTGGATCTCCCTGGACGTGACGGTGGGCTTCTTGTTGTAACGGCTCAGCTTGGAGGCCTCGGTGGCGACCTTCTCAAAGATGTCGTTGATGAAGCTGTTCATGATGGACATAGCCTTGCTGCTGATACCGGTGTCGGGGTGCACCTGCTTGAGCACCTTGTAGATGTACAGCTTGTAGGTCTCCACCTTGCTGGCCTTCTTCTTGCCCTTCTTCTTCTCAGCGCCCTCGGCACCCTCGCCAGCGGGCTTCTCCTTCTTGGGCTTCTTCTCCTTCTTGGGAGCGGCCGCCTTCTTGGCCTTCTTCTCGGCCTTGGGCTTGGCATCAGCCTTAGGAGCGTCGGCAGCCTCAGCCGCGGGCTTCTCGTCCTTCTTGGGGGCCATGGTGACTTGTTTGCGTGTAGAGAGCGAGGCAGGAATCAGCGAGTGTTTGTAAACGTAGTAGATGTCTCTGCGTTGCGGAATGCGGGCTTAAGAGGTCGCGGCGCTGCTCGGGCGAGGAGGACCGGCGACACCGTCCAGCGCTCGTCCCGCACGACAACCGCCTGACCGTTGACACCGGTCAACGCTACCTCCTCGGCGCCCAGCCGCAGAACCCATAAAGCCCCGCGACCTTGCACATTTTGCATATCGCTCTCTCTGTGCTCCCATACGACTTCGCAGCAACCTCAGTCCCCCCGTCTCGACATCCCCACCTGTCAAGATGGCTGGCCGTGGCAAGGGCAAGACCTCCGGCAAGAAGGCCGTGAGCCGCAGCTCCAGGGCGGGCCTGCAGTTTCCCGTGGGCCGCATCGCCCGTTACCTGAAGAAGGGCAAGTACGCCGAGCGCATCGGTGCCGGTGCCCCCGTGTACCTGGCCGCCGTGCTCGAGTACTTGACCGCTGAGGTGCTGGAGCTGGCCGGCAACGCTGCCCGCGACAACAAGAAGAACCGCATCGTCCCCCGCCACATCCAGCTGGCCATCCGCAACGACGAGGAGCTGGGCAAGCTGCTGGGCGAGGTGACCATCGCCTCGGGCGGTGTGCTGCCCAACATCCACGCCGTGCTGCTGCCCAAGAAGTCCAAGGGAGGCAAGGGCGAGGAGGGCTCGGCCTAGGCGCCTGCGCCTTGGCCCCAGGCGCGTGCCACCAACAAAACCCGGTGTTTCTCAACACCACCTTACAATGACTCTATCTGGGGATAGGCGAGGCGGCGCCTGGCGGGGTGAGGGATTGGACCCAGGCGAGCGGAACCAGGGTCGGGACACACCCCTGACTGAACATTTTGCCCCCTGTTTACACTGGGCGGTAAACTGCGGCCGACCCTCCCAGCGTGCGCCTCTCGCTTTCCGGGGTATAACCCGGCAACTAGGCTTCCCCGGGGCGAGACGGTCAGGGTGCGCCGGGGTGCTAAGCAGTGTGGCCCCAGCTCCTTCGGGGACCCCCAGCTTGCCCGGATTGAAGTCACCAGGGCTGTCGCATTGCTGACCCCAGTGTGATGTGCCTGGCTGATGTCCCCTACCACCCCGGGTTGAGGGTAGGGTAACAAGGGTGACAAGGGAGGTGATGAGCAGCGCAACCGTGACTGTACTCGGCCATCGCTGGATTCGCTGCCCGGATCAATATCAAAGGGGCCAGCGGGCCTGGTCGGTGAAAGACTGCAACAGCTGCTTCACAACCTGGGTAGGTGGGGGTGGGTGGGTGGATTGAGGACGGTCCGTTGGGGCTTGGCGGGGGTGGTGTGCGGAGTGCTGCTTGGGTGGACTTGGCTGGACTAACCCGCACCCCTTCCCACGTCCCCTCGAACCGCGACGTCTCCGCTACCAACGTGATCCGCATGATCCTCCTGCTGAAGCTGCTGGGCTTCAGCCGGCCAGGCCGCGCTGGAGCCGCCGCCGGCCGTGGACCCGGGCTGAGGGCTCAAACAAAGAGCAGCGGCGGCGGGGGGAGAGATGTAGCGAGTGGCGTGTGGGCAGTAGACGATGGGAGACGGACATCTTCTCTTTCGACCTCCAGAAGAGTGTTTGTGCACCCAACCCAACCGGCCAAGTCCGGCATTGCGGGGTTGCGAAGGCCCCTGACTTGTGGCGGCGTTCCGGCGCTGTGGGGCGTAGTGCTTGATTGCGCGGCCCCAGTGCTGCCCGGCCTCGCGGGGTTTGGGGCTCAGCCCTTTTCCCTGTCCTGAGGACAGACACCCTTGTCCCCAAGGGACCTATGTGGCCCCTCCTTCCCTGTTGACACGGGGCAATGTGATGCGCCCATCGCTGGCCACAGCTCCTCCCCCTCCTATCCAACCGGAGCTATCTGGGGACGTGGAGATGGGGGGTCGTGGTTAGGATACGGACAGGGGGCATGGACAGGGTGCAGGGGTGGGGGGCAGGAGTGTCCAGTCCCTCCTCGATCAGCCGAGTAGTAGGTGGGTCCTGCTGTCAGGGTTGCCGATACGTATCAGTCCCCGTATTGATACGGATACGTATTAATACGGATACGGCCTCTCGCTGCCGTATTAATACGGCATGCGGCGCGGGGGTACCGGCCGGGCAGCCGGGGGCCGGCGGAGGGGGGGGGGGGGTAACGTGGGGTGCTGGGGTGCGTCGGTCGGCAGCTCAGCCGTCCGTTCCGCCGTAGCCGATGCCCTACGCATTCCCTGCGCTTCTACGTGAACGCGGAACGCATTCGCTCGTGCACAAGGCGGCAGTTTGGGCTGCCGTACACTGCCGTATTAGTACGGCTGGGCGCCGCCGTATTGTAGCCGTATTAAGCCGTATCAGCGAGGAGGGGGCCGTATTGCGTATTAATACGCGTATTGGCACCGGGGGCTGCCGTATTGTGCAACCCTGCCTGCTGTAAATGCCGCATCCTGCGGTCCTTCTGGGGCGGGTCCTGCTGTGAATGCCGCATCCTGCCTCGTCCGAACGGCAGAGCAAGTTGGGGCCCATGAGCAAACCGTGTGCCTCCAGCCAGGCTGCATATGGTGGTGTTGGGTGATGCGATAAACAGGGTGGCCCCTGAGATGGGGTCGGGAGCGCGGGTCGTGTTGAGGACCCGGCTGCAGAAATGCACGGACACTGCCCATCCCATGACAGCTGGCTAGGGCCTGGACCTGATGTCACTTGACACAACACCAGTCGAGCCCCGTCAGCGAAAGCGGTGCGAGGGGCCGGGGCTGTATGAATGCAAGTCGCAGGAGGGGTGGTGTTGAGAAACACCGGGTTGGTTGTGTTGCCAGCGTGTCGGGGTGGTCGGGGGCGGGGAGGAGGGACCAAACCCACACGAACCCGCACACGCGGCGGAGGCAGGCGGGGGTCCGCCCGCTTAGCCGCCGAAGCCGTAGAGGGTGCGGCCCTGGCGCTTGAGCGCGTAGACCACGTCCATGGCCGTCACGGTCTTGCGGCGGGCGTGCTCGGTGTAGGTGACCGAGTCACGGATGACGTTCTCCAGGAAGGTCTTGAGCACGGTGCGGGTCTCCTCGTAGATGAGGCCGCTGATACGCTTGACACCGCCACGGCGAGCCAGGCGGCGGATAGCGGGCTTGGTGATGCCCTGGATGTTGTCGCGAAGCACCTTGCGGTGGCGTTTGGCACCGCCCTTGCCGAGGCCTTTGCCGCCCTTGCCGCGTCCGGACATGTTTGCGAGGTGTGGGGTGGAGGAGTTTGCGAAGTGTGAGCCGGGGGGTTCGTGGAATGACTAGTTTGTGTCTTGCTGAGACACCCCAGCGGCTTAAGTAGAGCCGCGAGGTCGCAAAAGTCGCAAATGGCAGTAGCCGGGGCAACGACCTGGGGACCAGCTCGTCCAACGGTCGCCGTACGCCTGCTGCTGCCGACATATGAAGAGGCCCAGTTCTCGCTGAACAGCCAACAATTCCAAGTCTTCCACTCGCATCCCATCAACCACAAGCAAAGATGGCCCGCACCAAGCAGACTGCCCGCAAGTCCACCGGCGGCAAGGCGCCCCGCAAGCAGCTGGCCACCAAGGCCGCTCGCAAGACGCCTGCCACCGGCGGTGTCAAGAAGCCTCATCGCTACCGCCCCGGTACCGTGGCGCTGCGCGAGATTCGCAAATACCAGAAGTCGACCGAGCTGCTCATCCGCAAGCTGCCCTTCCAGCGCCTGGTCCGTGAGATTGCCCAAGACTTCAAGACCGACCTGCGCTTCCAGAGCCAGGCCGTGCTGGCTCTGCAGGAGGCTGCCGAGGCGTACCTGGTGGGCCTGTTCGAGGACACCAACCTGTGCGCCATCCACGCCAAGCGTGTCACCATCATGCCCAAGGACATCCAGCTGGCGCGTCGCATCCGCGGCGAGCGTGCCTAAGCGCGCTGTGCTGGAGCTGGGGGGCTGTTGAAGGGCTTTCAGCCGTCAGCAGCCCCCTGTCCGCGCCCCAAACAACCCGGTGTTTCTCAACACCACCTTTTCGGGCCTTTTGGGGGGGGAGTGGAGTCGCTAAGCAGACGACGGGGAAGGGAGAACGATGGCTTCCCCGGGTGCGCAGGGACAGGGCTGGCTCTTCACGGACGGTACTTAACACAAGCTGCTGGGGCTCCAGGAAGTTGATGGATAGAGAGACAGGACACCTCAACCCAAGGAATTACAGGCAGGCAGGGAAGGGTGGAGAAGATGAGGACGGCTCAGCCCCTCCCATTCGGCCACGGCAGTAGGAGACGGTATGAGGTGGGTTCGGTGGGGCCAAGCAATGCAGACAAACTTGGCGAAGTCACACCACGTGCCGCGGCCAGACCACCGCAATTCAACAACCCTTACACGGATGACAGGCCGAGACAGGCAGGCCCATCCCCAGACCCCCGGCCGCAACGACAGCAGCGCCCTCGACCACGGCTGGCCTTCAGTCTTAAGCCTCTTGAGCGGAGGCATCCGCAGCATGGCTCCCCAAACAATGCGGGCAGGGGAGGTCTTCATGGCTCTCCATAGTCCCCACACCCTCAGCGAGCATTCCATGCAGACCGAGCGGAAACAGCTATTGAGTGCTGGGCCTGCTGGCCGGTATTCCAACAGGGTGCCCGGTGAACGAACAGCCTGGGCTACTGCTGCATGTGCCATGAATCGTTGGGGCAATGCCCCCTGCCGCAACTGGCCGCAACTCACCCAGCAGTTATTGAGACAATCGCCCTGGCACGTGGCAAACTACCGGTAGGGCGGCGGACCGTTCACAAGCAAACACAACAAGCCCCTGACATTCTGCTCGACGTCAAACCTCCGAAGGCCACCAGCAAGCCTTGCCCTGCGTAGGCTGCGTTCCGCCCCCGGCGCCCACAGAGGGGATCCAACGCCCCTGCATAAAAGCCATTCACACTCATCGCGTTGTCCACAAAATCAAGCCATGAATGGGTATTCATCTGCATTCATAAGCTGCCATGTAAGAAAGGGCCCATCCAGGCAAGAATAACGATACAGGTCACCTAGCGGCTAGCGCCCCCCTGTAAAGCCCAACCGAGCGAGCTGACATGAGTAAAGGCGTCTCTTCTTCTCAGTCTACAGGACTTGACCTCAAACAAACGTGTTGTGGGCACCCATACCCCCCGGCCCCTGTCAGGTGTCAGCAAGAGGCTTGCTCGCTGCTGGCTTGATCAATCTGCACACCGCTGGGCCAGCAGCCCAAGCGGTCTTGGCGCAACATAGACTCCCGTTAATGTGTACGGCCGCCGTTCAGAACATCCTCTCGGCTCCCACCAGGTGGGGTCTCCCGTCCGGGGCCTTCCCTTGGCTGACCGTCTCACACACCGGGAGATGCCGCAAAGGGGCCTGTACCGGTCTTCAATCCGCGTATCCGCTGGGCACGTGCTATCGTAAAGGTCACGGCTGCGGTGCCACCGGCAGCTACAGGAGGTCAGGGCTGCAATGACCGGCAGCATAACGCTAAGGCCAGGGTCAGGTTCAAGGCTGCGGTGCCACGGGCAGGGACAGGAGGTCATCTGCGCCGCTGTCAAAGACGACGTCCTTGTACTCTCGGAGGTGCGCCACCACCTCCTCCGCCAGGTACTGCGGAGGATGAGGAGAGGGCGGGAGGGTTGAGGCAAGGGCGCACGGGGGGCAGGTGGGCATGTTGTGCAGTTGGCCGGGGGCCATACCCGTAGTCTGTTGCGGGCTGGCAAGCTACCAGCTTCCTCAGGCCTCAGACTCCAGATCCCGCCTCACGTCGGGTGCCCCCATCTCCCGCATCGTGTCCCCCGCCAGCGAGAGGGCGGCATCGAAGTCCTCGGGCGCAAAGCCCCGCTCCGCCAGCAGCGTATCCTGGGGGCGAGCGGAGGGGCCGGAAGGGGCAGTTGAGAAGAACTCGTGGCATGCGGCACGGCGCACGGTAGGCCAGACTGCACCTACGCCATTTCAACGCTAAACGTCTCCGTAGCTCCGCTACCATGCCTGAGACCGGCATGGCTGAAACAGCTGAAACAGCATCCCTGAATGCGCCCGCGGGGACGAGTCTTCCCCACCCGCTCCTCCCCCCCCCCCAGGCAGGAGCTGGGCTATGGGTGCCGCCCTGCTCTGCGGAGGGAGCCCCGCCTCACCCGCGCCTCCTCCAGGATCTGTACCGCGCTGCGGTAGTGCAGGGGCGTGGCCTGCTGCACCAGCATGCCCGACAGGCCCCGGCTGGTGAGGGCCCGGCTGCTGAGACCCGTGTTGGTGAGACCCCGGCTTGTGAGGGCCCGGCTGGTGAGGCTGGACGTGAGGGCGCGGCTGGTGGCGGCGTGCGCGAGGGAGGGGCTGCTGAGGGCGTGGTGCGGCAAGGCGTGGGCGCCGGGCTTGTGGCCCAGCTCGTGTTGCACGCACGTAAACTGCGGGTGGGGGCGGGGTGGACAGCAGGGTTAATAATGGGAACCGAGAGGAGGCAGTGAGGCAACCCCCACCCTTCCCAGTCATGTCGCCTGGCCCTGTGCAGCCCCCATGCCGGATCCGCCGGATCCCGCCGTCCCGTCAGCTCCCGGAGCGAAGGCAACACTCCCCACAGCCCCCCACACTCCCTCTCACACTCCTGCCCTCCCTCGCAATCCCCCTCCGCTCCTGCCCCCGCTCACCAGCGCCAGCCGCAGGGGCGCCGCGTCCACGCCTTCCAACAAGCGGCTGAGCCGGGGGTCCCCGACCAGCTTTTGGTGCCACTTGGCCTCCAGGATCTCCAGCATGTGCCGCCCACCCAGCCGCTGCAGATGCGTCTGTGTTATGTCCTTGGTCACCCACGCCTGGCGGGGGCGAAGGATACGTGTGGGGGACCAGGGAGCGAGTTTGTGCGATGCCCTCACCACCCGTCCCCTCCACGGTCCGGAAAGCTGGAAAGAGAGGGATACACGACAGCGTGATCCGACCCGGCCTTACCTTGCTGAAGTGCTCCTTGGTCTTTTGCAGGTTCTCCCACTCTAAGATAGAGGTTGCTGCGCGCCTTAGCTCCTCCTGCGTGGCGGTGGGGGGCGTGGGCGGGGTGGGTTAGAGCCGCCTGGTGGGTGTGAAACGCCGGCAGCGGCGCGAGAGTGGTTCCCCAAAACGGGGCTCCCAGGAAGATGATACATCACGGTGACCGGAGGAGCCAGGGGCGCCCACCAGCCGTGGGCAAGTTGCGCGCGCCAAACCGGATGGCCGTTTTTTGCCGCATGCCTTGCCTTGCTGACTGGCGCTTCCGCTACCGCTGCGCCCAGAGCTGAGCAGCTGGAGGCTTGGCCCATCGTTGGTGGCCGTCAGCGCACGAGCGACGGGGACGCGAAGCGACCGATGGAAGGCTCGCCGTTCCCGGACACAACGACCGTAACGCGGCGTTTGTTGGTATAATATGCGCTGTGGCGCGACTAAAGGTAGCAGAGCCCGCAGCGTGACGGACGGCGATGGCCGACGGGGACGGCCGAAATCGTGAAGTTACATAAGTCCGCGCTGCGAAAGGGCAGGAGCATCGTCAGCCAGACTCCACGTAGGTCGCTGTCCATGATTCATGAAGCACTGCGCCAGGAACCCCACGTCCCAACGACCAGCACACCAGGGCCGCCTGCGGACATCCCCTGGCATGTGCATCGGCACGAACCCGTTTTGCACGATTGCACCTCAGGCCGGGCAGCCCGAAGGCAGCCGACCGTCAATGTGAGGAGCCTGCGTCGATTAGCGTCATCACCCAAAAGCATGGGATGCGAAGCGCTCCGCGGGCCCGTGCTCAAGACAGGCTCAAGAGGAGCACACAGGAGCACACGGACCTGCCCGGGACTCCCTGGACCGCCTCCCCCCGCTGTCTCCTCTGCAGTGTCCCCTCCCCAGCCCACAGCTTCAAACAGTATGGCCCCATCCTCGATGAGACCAAGTAAGCGAGAAGACAGACTTCTGCAAGCAGGAATCTTTTGACACACTGAACCGGGCGACCTGAGCTGTCGAGTCGAGACATGAGAATGCAGTCCTCCCTTCCGCAGCCAGCTGAGCCAGGCAGGGCCATACACGGCCGTGCGTGCAGCTGCGCCCCGGCACAGCCAGGAAGGCATGAGTGCAGCCTTCCGTCACATAGCCCCGTGCGCTGGCGCTCTGCAATGGCTCCTCCCCACCCACTGGCTGCAAACGACGGCTGAGTGTACAATACCCCGACGAGAAAGTTGCCCCCCAGTCAGTTGGACCTGCACCAACGGGCAAAGGTTGCACTTCCACAGGTTCGAATTTTGGCTGACTCCCCATGACTGACACGCATCAGCTCCTCAGTTAGGCCATTTCACCTCCAGTCCGCGCTGCACCCTGATTCAGCTGTTGTCACCTGAGCTGCCCCAGGACACTTGCTGCGCTGCCTCGGAACGAGCACGAACTGCCGGGAAGCCCGATAGGCCTTGGAGAAGCAATCGGGTCGGGTCACAAGTGTCCCTCACGCGGTGAGCTTACATGGCCAGCCCCTAGCCCCAGCAGCTGCGTCCACCACCACAAGGCCGCCTGACGCCGTTTACTTGGACTTCTTCTCCTGGGCCTTCTGCAGCTTGAGCACCTACAACACACGGCATGGGCAGGGCACAGGCAAGGTCAGCGGGGAGCAGAGCGCATAAGCCAGTTCGGCTGCCAGAGGCGACACCCGATTCATGCGCTGCAGCTTCCGGCAGCGCACGGCTGCTTGGGCCAGCGCGCGCCTGGCTGCGGTGAAACCCTGGCAAGCTGGCATCCTGCTGTGCTGCCCGGTGTGCCACTGAGCCGCTGTGACTGCGGAGCTCCACGGGCTACCGCCACTGCCGCCTGACAGCCCGCCAACGGCAAAACAGCTGCCTCTGCTGGCGCCGAGGAGCGTATGGCCGCCCAGTGCAGAACCACGCCGGGCATGGCCATCCGGGTATGGCCGTCAGGCCGCCGCGGAGGAGCCCAGAGCCCATGCTGGTCGCCGCCTGACGGTTGCTCAAATCCTGGCCCCGGGCTGCGCGTCGGAGAAGTCCCGTGCGAGAGGCACCGCGGCCAAAAGCGCCCACGTCCACCGCCGAGGGCCGGCGATGCTGGTCTGCCTCAGGCGGCGAGGCGGCCCCGAGGTTGAGGCCAGGAGCTGCGGGGCCGCGCTCGTGGCTGGCTCAAGTACAGCGGGAGCCCGCTGCCCGAGCAGCTGCTGCGTTGGTTGGCAGAGCGCACTCCGAGGGAGGTCACTTTACTCCGCTCGCCGGTTGCAGACCCGGTCGCTGACGCCGACACCCCGCCGTAACTTCGCCGTGGGGTGCTGCCGGCAGCGCCCCTGCCGCCAAGCCCTCGCCCCAACGCAGCTCGCCGAGGCCTTGGCATCGGACCCTCCACAATACCGCAGTCGGCCGCCGTGGGGAGCCACGCCGGTCCTGGTGCATCGGCGCATGGGTCGCGCTGCTAGGCTGCCGGACCCAGCTAGGGCTGAATAGGTGCTGCAGCGCCCATCACCACGCCGCTCAGCTCGAAGTGACATGGGCTGCCACGACGCGACAGCACGAGTCACTCGTGGCCCGGCAGGGCGCGGCGCCTGCTGCACAACAGGCCTTGTCCGCTGCGCAGTCGCCGAAGCTACTCGCCGGGGCTGTCCGCGCGGCCAGGCCGCGGTGGAAGGGCAACTGTGCCGGGTGGTGATCTGAAGCGTAGCTCCTCAGCGCAAGGACCCGGGCTGGCTACGCCATACCCCTGCGCCTATGCCCCCAGAGCAGGGCTCCCCAGACGCGCCACGAATCCGAAAGCGCCGCTCAGCGCCCGGCCAGCTGCAACAGCCGCCCCGAGCGAGGCGTGAGGCTGCCGATCTGGCCCTGGCGACCACGACCGCGAACGCCACTAGCAGGAGCGGTCCCTGGGGCTGCGTACCCCGTAGCCGAGCTGCGCCTCGGCCAAACGAGTTCGCTGTCTGCCACCGCTGCTGGGATGGTCTGGGCTGCTGAGCTGCTGCGAAGTCCCCAGGGCGTGCGCCGGGGATTGCTGGAGGAGCGGTGCCGTGTTGGTCAGCGCCGGCGACTGCGCCAGCGCCGACAGCCGCGCCTCCAGGGCCGCTGCAGCATTCGCGTCCCGCCAGCGCTGAACGCCAACAGCAGCTCGCCTGGCTGTGCACCGCAGGAGCCCCAACGCGGTGCAGCCCTGTTTCCTTGCTGCGCCGACGCTGTGCCACCGAGGCGGCTGTGCGACCTCCACTGCTCTTGTGACCCCAAAGCCCTCGGCTTCCCAGGGCCCTCCAAGCACGCCCCGCCCCCCAAACCCGCGCACCTTCTTCACGATCTTCTGCTCCTCGATGAGGAACGCCCTGATGATCCTGCAAGATAGCACGCAGCGAGGGGTACTCGTGAGGCGCGGGAGCGCTGAAGGGCACGATGGCACGCGTCGAGCCTTGCCCACTGCCTCCTCACCTCTCCCGGACAACCTTGTGCGACAGGCACCCGCCGTAGACGCGGTTGACCTTCTTGGCACGCTTGGGGAGCGTGTGCAGCTGGGTGTGCGGCACAGCGGCGAACTGCGCGAGGCGACCCCGAACAACGTCATTTATTACATATTCTATGTTTCGGGCATGCATACAGCGTGCTCAGCCCTCCGCAGCGGTCGCCGACCCCAGATGGCCGCCGCCCGCGCGTTCTGCCGAAGTGGCCGCCGCCCCAGGTGCCCCAACTTACGCCGTGCAGGCGAGCGCCGGAGATAGCGCACTTGGGGTGCGACTCCTGCTTCTTCTTGTACTGGTAAACCAGCCGGCCGCCTGCACGCAGCGACGGCACGGTCCCGGTCAGCCCTCCCCCATACACGGCCTCCCCCTTGAGCGACTACTTCTGATCAGCTGTTTCAGCGCTGCGGGGCGGGCCGCACCTGGCGTCTTCACAATCCGGACGGCATTGCTCTTGGTGTGGTAGCTGTGACGCCGGCGGTAGGTGAGACGGGGCGCCATTTCGTAAAGCGTGCCTACACCTAGCGGAGGAGAAAGGGGACAACCACGCTCCCCGACTTGCCCATGGCATTTCCAAGTGGGCCCTATGCGTACGGCGTTCTGTGCGTTCTGCGCGCTGCTCGCTGCTCGCGCTCCGGCAACAAGCTGGCAACGCTCGAAATCGTTTCCCCAAGCTATTTCCGTGTTTGCTGTAGCTCATTCTAGGCCCTTGACTGTCGAGACCATCTTTGAGCTCAGAGCCGTTCAGGCTGGCCTCGGTCGTTGTGCTTAAGGAGAAGGCCTTTAGTGGTTAGCACAGGGCCCAGTCCACCAAAGGGCGCGACCTTCACAGTCTCCTCGGGCTCGAAGGAGCATGCGCTAGGAGCGGCTGGGACCCGCGCCGCTGCGGGCGCGGACAGGCCTTCCTGGTTGATGCTTGAACGATAAGGCGCTGACAGGATGAACAGGTGCGAGCGACAGGGTCGGGGCCGCGGCTGTGCCCGCTGCCCGTCGGGCAACGCGTGCAGCCAGCCCGCAGCCCCCCTTTCGCTTGGGACACCCCTGCCTCCCTCCCCCTGGAGCTCCCCCACCTGCTTGAGCAAGGGCAACGCGGTGCATTCTTGGGGCTGGGGCTCAGCCTGTGCGTAGCGCTCTGCGCACGTCGCCCACCGCCAGCCTGTGCTTTGCGCCCCGCAGATACAAGGTGGTGAAGCAGTTGGGAGATGGCACGTACGGGACGGTGTGGAAGGCCATCAACAGGCAGACGAACGAGGTGGTGAGCGTGTCCCCGGGCGGGTGTGATTCTCATCAAGGGTTCCAGGCGTGCAGGCCTCCAGGTTCATGCGAGGTTGAACGCTTCATGCCCGGACTTTGGCCGGCGGGAGAGCTGCAGCTTGCCGCTCTCTATCAGCTTCAGCTGGGAGCTGGCAGGACAGAAGCAAGAGGCAACGGCATGTCCAGCTCAGGCAGAGGCTTGGAAAGCTGGCGCTGCAGGCCGCCCCGCTGCCACGCTGCCGCCACGGAAGGCGAGCGGCTCACTGCGGCCATTCGTCTCCAGCGTGGGCCCACGAGCCCGCATGGCGCCCACAGCAGCAGGGCGCGTGCTGTCCGCGGAGCGGTCTCACGGCAGGGCTGACCGCTGGGCGTGCCCCGTGTCAAGGCCCTTGCCTGGGGGCCTCCCACGGTCTCCATGCTGACGACATCGCGTCAGCGTGCAGGCGTGTTGGAGGCATCTGCCTGACGGCTGGAGGCAGACAGCCTGGGCCATGCGGCGCATCGCAGCGTGCCGTCTCTGAAGCTGGGGCCCGCGGCTCCACACTTCCCGCAGCCCAGGCGCACAGTGCGGCGCGTTCGGATTCGTGGCGATGGCTGCTACCGCTGCAACCCTCGGCGGGGGCGCGGAGGGTTGTGGAGGGAACTGCGCTGGCGCTGCCAGCTGCGCAGAGGGTGGCGCTGGAGGACCATGGCAGGAGGAGCGGCAGCCATGCGCCCCCGCCTCGCCCTGCTCGGGTGCACCAGGCCGGAAGCAGCCGAGCTCGCCGCACAGCTGCGGCTCACTGTCGTGCGGCATTGCTCCGGCCACTGGCGGCAAGCCTTGCCTCGGCCCAGAGCACAGCGTTTCGGCTCACGGCGGACGACTGGGACGAGATGAATGTTTCTCGCTGCCGGGTCCACCTCCGAGCTCCAGCCTGGCCGCGTTGAGGCACACCCACGGAGTTCCCACAGCATCTACGAAGCATGGCCAGCGCCCGCGGTCCCACCTTTTCCGACCCGGCTCTCAGAAGCAGCCACGTCGCAAGGACACGGCCGGCAGTCCTGCCAGGTCCAGCCCCGCGTGTGTAACGGCCGCTGGGCTCTCAGCAGATTGCACCCCTCCGGGCTGTCCGATGCGCTCGTCAGCTCTGCCGTCCGGTGTTCATGTTCGTGCGCGGCCCATGGCGGCCATGGTGCTCACGCGCCCGTCTGCACGCGTGCCGCCTGCCAACCACCCCACCCGCCCTTTCCCCCACAGGTGGCCATCAAGAAGATGAAGCGCAAGTTCTACTCGTGGGAGGAGTGCATGAACCTGCGCGAGGTCAAGTCCCTGCGCAAGCTCAACCACCCCTGCATCGTCAAGCTCAAGGAGGTCATCCGAGAGAATGACGAGCTCTTTTTTGTGTTTGAGTTCCTGGTGAGCATTGGAAAGCACCTCTGGCCGAGACCCTGACGGGCGTGACGGACCTCCCCGGTCCACACCCGTTGAGCGTGCCCTATACCACATGCTCCTTGAGGCTCCCCAGTCCACACCAGCATCAGTCGAACGTGCCCTATGGGCCCTGCGTCGTGAGGCCTTGCGGCGGCCTCCTGACGCCTCTTGCCTTGCGATCCTTGCCCGCGCAGGAATGTAACGTGTACCAGTTAACGAAAGACAGAGACAAGTTCTTACCCGAATCACGGGTCCGCAACTGGTGCTACCAGATATTCCAGGGCCTAGCCTACGTCCACAAGCACGGCTTCTTCCACCGAGACATGAAGCCGGGTGCGGGCAATGCGCGGCGCGGCACGGCCCAGCCCTGTGGCCGCCGGGCTGATGGGTGCTCCGGGGGACCGCGGGGGGGTTGCTAGCAGGCACGCAGCAGGTTACGGGTGTTGGGAATTGCAGTACCGGTGTCGCACTGCCTCGACCGACCCTGACACCTGCTACTCCCGCCCCACTCCCGCCCCCCTCCCAGAGAACCTGCTGGCCTCCAAGGACAGCGTCAAGATTGCGGACTTCGGCCTGGCCCGCGAGATCCGCTCGCGCCCGCCCTACACCGACTACGTTTCCACGCGGTGGTGAGCGGGGCGGACGGAGTTGGAAGGGTCAGCCAGCACGTGGGGAAGGATGCTCCTGAGGGCTTCAAGCAAGGGCATGTGATGGTGTCCGCGGCCTCGTCGGCCTAGATAACAACCCCTCGCCACGGAAACGACAAGCAACGTTCGTGCCGGGTTCCGGACCTCGCAGGTACCGCGCGCCCGAGGTGCTGCTCCGCTCGCCCTACTACAACGCGCCCATCGACCTGTTCGCCATGGGCGCCATCATGGCAGAGCTCTACATGCTGCGACCGCTCTTCCCGGGGACCAGGTGCGCTGCTGGCCCCACCCCTGTGTCTGCACCCCTTGCTGCCACGCCGCTGCTTTTACCTCCACCCGAGCTCGGGCTGACCAAGTCTTCCAGGTTGGCAGAGTTCTCCTGATCTCCAGTCCCTCCCTCCTTCCCTCCCTCCCTCTCCCACCCCCAGCGAGGCGGACGAGCTGTACAAGATCTGCTCCATCATGGGCACCCCCACGCAGCAGAACTGGCCCGAGGGGCTCAAGCTGGCGGCCGCCATGAACTTCAGGTGTGTGTGAGAGAAGTGCTCTGGGCAGGGCCGCGCGGGGCAGAGAGACGCGGAGGCCTTTCAGAAGGGCGCAAACGAGCGGGCAGGCGCAGCGGTGCACCCAGGCGTAGACATGCGTAGACTTGCCTGGTCAGGCGGAGACACGCCTGACCCCCGGCCCCCGCCTTCCCGCCACCGCGCTCCCCCCCACCCCCCGTCGCCGCAGGTTCCCGCAGTTCGCGCCCACGCCCCTGTCCAAGATCATCACCAACGCCTGCCCCGAGGCCATCGACCTCATGACGCAGCTGTGCCAGTGGGACCCCAACCGGCGGCCCACGGCCGTGCAGGCGCTGCAGCACCCCTACTTCGCGGTGAGGACCCCGGCGGCCGCCCGGCATGCCGGAACACGCTGCTGCACTCGGGTTGCGATCAGTATGCCATGTGCTTTAGGCACCTGGGAACAAGTGCTGTCGTACCGTGCTGACGTGGCCGCATGGCCTTTGTGTGTGTGTGTGCCGTACAGGTGGGCGTGCGGCCCGCCATGCCCGTGTCCACGTCGCCCATGTCCATGGACCGCCCCAACTCGCACGGCGTGACTAATGGCGCCAAGGACCTGGCGGTGCTGGAGGACCGCAACGGCCTGCGCGGGCCCAAGACCTGGGCGGAGACGGCGCCGCCGCTGCAGCGGCAGCAGGGTGGGTCGGGGCCGGGACCGCACAGGCGAGGGCAGGGACCTCTGTTGCCGGCTCACTGTCGCCTCGATATGCCCTCCTCCTGCGTGCCCTGCACTCTCCTTCGCCCCCGACCCTTCCCCTCCCTGTCGCCTACGCCGATACGCTAACACGTTCATTGAAAGAAACCCTCCCTTCACCCCTCCCCCTTCCTCCACCCCGCCCCGCAGACAACAACTACTCGGACCAGGAGAAGCCCCGTGTGGCCAACGCCCCCGCGGCAGGCCCGCTGTCCACCATGCAGCTGCAGCTGGGGCACGGGGGCGGCGCAGGCGGCGCCAACGGCCCCGGGCCGCTGTCCCTGGGGCGCGGCAACTCGTTCGGAGGCGCCGGGCCCCTGCCGTCGCTCAACTCCAACACGGGGCCCTTCAAGGGCGACCTCACGCTCGGGCCATCGCTGTCGCTCCTCTCGCCGCCGCCCCTGCGTGGGCCCAACCCGGGCGCGCCGCTTCCGCCACCCGGGCCGCTGCGGCAGCTCAGCACCAAGCCGGGGGGCCCGATGCCGCCGCCGGGGCCGCCGGTGGGGTCCGTGGGGCCGGTCCGGCGGCCGTCCAACTTCGGAGACGGCTCTGGGCCGCTGTCGCTCGGGGGAGGCCACGGGGTCGGCGGCGGGGGTGGTGCGAGTGGGCCGAGCGCCGTCATGGCTTCCATCAACTTCGACCACCTCAAACCGCCCGGCGGCGGCCCCTCGCAAGTGCCGGCCGCCGGCAACCTGCCCCCCGGCGTCACGCGGTACCAAGGGGGGTCCAACGCGCCGCCCATGCCCAACCCAGGTGCGCGGTGCGGGAGCAAACGTCCCAAAAAGGGCTAGCGTGGGACGGGGCGCCAGTTTGTAAAGGGTGCCTATCTAGCGGAGGAGAAAGGGGACAACCACGCTCCCCGACTTGCCCATGGCATTTCCAAGTGGGCCCTATGCGTACGGCGTTCTGTGCGTTCTGCGCGCTGCTCGCTGCTCGCGCTCCGGCAACAAGCTGGCAACGCTCGAAATCGTTTTCCCAAGCTATTTCCGTGTTTGCTGTAGCTCAATCTAGCCCCTTGACTGTCGAGACCATCTTTGAGCTCAGAGCCCTTCAGGCTGGCCTCAGTCGTTGTGCTGTCCACTGAACTTGAGGCGCTGCGCCTGCCCCGAGAACAAGAGTTCCACTTGCAGCTCGTCGCTCACTCCATCGCATGTTTTTTCATGTAGCAGTAGCCGTAAACAGCCCTCCCTCCCTCCCTTTCCCTGTTGCCCCCGTCCAGGCATGGCCAAGCTCGGGTCGCTCAACATCCGCGGCGGCGGGCCCGTGCACAACAACGGGCCGCTGTCCGCCATGCTGCACCAGCAGCAGCAGCTGGCGACCGGGGACCGCCAGGGCGCCGGAGGGCTGCTGCCGTCGCTCAGCGGGCGGCTGCTAGGCGACCCACTCAAAGGCGGAGGCGGGCTCGGCAAGCGGTAGCCGGCCCCTGGCCCCTGGCCTGGCTGCCGCCGCGGCTGCTGTAGGGTCTGGACGACAGGGGTCGGCTGCTTTGGGCGCGGCGGAGGCGCCGTGCGGAGCACAGGCGCGATGCGGAGGCGGACGCGGCTTGGGGCAGCGGGAGCTTACGGGCCCCAGCTCTGGGATCGGGAGCGGAAGGACCGCGGGGGCGGCTGGGGAGCGGCGTCGGAAGCAGGCAAAGCCAGGTAGCCTCTGCGCGCCGGCTGCTGCGGCTGGCGTGCGCAGCGGGCTCGTAGACAGGATTGATGCAAAGCGCAGGCGCGGGTGGACGTGAAGGGGCGCTGGGAATAGTGCCGGAGGACTGGCGACCCAACCGATGACCTGGAGTGCCCACGGGCGCTTGGTTTGTGATGGCGCGGCCCGGGGGCGGGTGGGCGTGCGTGGTTCGTCATGCGGTGGCATAGGTGAGGCCTTGACGACCGGGCATCTGGGGCGCATTCCAAGACAGATGAGGAGCGACGCAGCTTGGTTCGTGGGGAGAGCGGGCAGGCGAAGCGACTCAAGAGGTATAGGACGGCTGAGGGGCCATCCCTCGTTTGACTGGACCGACGTTACCGTACCGTTATGTTTCTTAGGGCTCGGGCGCATGCGCTGGGGTGCCAAGAAGACGCAGCGTGGTGTGTCGTTACGCAGGAAGGGGAATGCAGGACAGGGCAAAGCGGGCGGCTGGCTGGAGACGGGCACACGAGGAGCCGCCGGGCGCTTCCCGGTGAGCGCGTGCCCCGGCAGGCTACCGTGAGTGTCGTGCCAACAGGGGGCAGGACGGAGAGCAGACGTTCGTTGCATGGTGTGCGCGTGTGGGCATGGGCATGGTACCTCACGGGGCCGTGGGGGAGGAGAGAGGGTATGCGAGGCATGGCTGGCGGTCCATGCGTTAGCGCGCGGTGTAGATGCCGCGGGGCCGCCGGGCGCTCTGTAACGGGTTATCGTCGGATTTCCACAGGCTCGCCAGTCCCCGCTGGCAGCAGGTTGCTGCTGGACTCTGTCCTCCAAAACTCCTTGTGGCTCCCAGCTTACACAGATGCAGAAGCATGTGCGGAGCACCCCAGAGAGCACAGCTCCTGGGTGCTCACGTCTGGCCTTCCTACGCGTGCTCTTCCCTTCATGCACCTTCACGTTTCCGGCTCACATTCTTCAGATGCAGTGCCCGCCCGCACTACGCACAGGTCATGCACATCAATACCGCACCTCTGCGTGCATCGAATCATACTCTTCCCTGCTCTCAGCGCGCGTGGCCCTTCCCCAGGCACGTCAGTCTTCCGCGGCCCTTGTCTTGCTCACAGCAGTTCCACCTGCGGCAACCTGGGGCATCCCTTGCCCTCCTCAACCGGGCAGCGGCAGGGGCCTAAGCCTGATGGACACGCTGCCCGCCCCCGCCCCCTCCTCCACCTGCTGAAAGCCGCCCTGTGCCCCAGGGGAAGCGGCCATGCCCGCTCCCCCGCTGGCTGCCTCGCGCCCTCCGTCGGTGCCAGAGAGGCCCCCCGTCCCTGCCGCCTCGGCTCCTGCGTGCCGTCTGAACACGTCGGGCAGGAAGCGCTCGAAGTTGCCAAACTCCTCCACACAGTGCAAAGTCCAGGCCTGGGGTCGGGGTGAGGGCGTACGCATCACACAGGTATGCGGGCGGTCCATCCCTCAAAGCACGGGGCCATACCCAATGCTAGCTAGGTAGTCCTCCCAAGCTCCCAGGTGACTCGTGCTGACTTTGGTCCTCAGGTTCCAGCATGGCTCCACGACCCCAACGCCCCACCTGCAAGCGCTCTGGGGGAAAGACCGAGTCCCGAGCTGCGGCGTTGAACGCAGCGGCCGCGGGGTTGCGCCCGCCCAGAATGAACCTATGAGCAGGTAGGGACAAAGGGTTACAGATACGAGCCTCGGGTCATGCCCGTTGCACAGTGATGGCAAAGGCTGGGAGTCTTCATGATCTGCTCCCGCCCGCAGCTCCTGGCGCCTGAACGCACGCCCACACGTGCACCCGCCTCGCCTTGAGGTGATGACCAGGCCCCGAGGCGTGTCCTCCCACGTGTGGACCAGCTCCTGCAAGGGGGCAGTCGCACGGGGGCAGTCGCACGCGCAGGGCGGCCTTAAGCCTGAGCACAGCCGCAGGACTTCACGCGCCACACACGCAGCTCGCCCAGAGTGTGCTATGACATCGGGGCTTCGGGGGGGTGTAAGGGGTGCAGGGAAAAGCCTCGTTTTGATGCCCGCCGGCCCCCCCCGGTGGGTGCTTGGTCTCACCTGCATGACCGTGGGCCCCACGTAGTACAGCAGCCTGAGGGGCGGGGGCCGGGGGGGCATGACGGGCGGCAGGCGGGGCCAGATGCGAGAGGACGCGTGCTCTCCCTCCCGCTGCCCCTTTGTTGTCTTCTCCTCGGTTGCCCTTGCCCTTGAAACCCTCTCCACCGCCCACCCTGCCACCCCCCGCTCCCCACCACCAACACCACTCACTGACAGGCCTGGCGCGTACCTGTGCATGTTGGGCGCTGTGTCCCTCGACACCAGCGTCACGTCCACCGGGACCACCTCCACGCCGCCCAGCGGAGGAGCCGCCACCGCCGCTGACACCACCACCGCCTCTGCGCTCTGCTGGACAGCCCTGCTGCCCGCGGGCAGGGCGCCACCCGCGGTCGCGTTGCGGGGCCCCCTGAACTGCTCCACGATGTGCACGCCCGGGAGCAGGGCAGCGGGGGCAGGGGAGGGCGGAGTCGCGGGGGTGGGGGTGGCGGGGGTAGAGGTGGCGGGGGCTGACTGCTGAGGCGGCGGCGGGGGCCGCGGGTCGGGCAGCTGCACGCGGGTGAAGCTGACGTGGTCCACTGCGGGACAGGGGGCAGGGGGGCAGGGGACAGGGGCCGGAGGGGTTTGAGGTTGAACGAGGTGGCAAGGAGCCGCGTTGTGGAGGGCCAGAGGTGGCAGAGAGGCGAGGGGTGTGGCCGGGTGAGGGTCGAGGCAGCATGGCGACTTGGCTACATGCCGCCCTGGAGGCACCGTGGTGACTTGGCGTCGAGGGGGCAGCTCAGGCTCACAGGGATGTGGTACGCCGCACCGTGTCAAGGCCTCACCCGGATGCCACAGCTTGTATGCGGGTCGGTACCAGCGGCCGCCGTACTGTACGGAACTCATGCTGACGCCTTGCGCGAACCACCATGACACGTGGCTGCTGTTGACGTCCTGGGGGTGCAGGCGGATCGGGGAGGGGGCGGGCCTGCTGTTGCTATCCAGTTCCCGTACCCCACCCCACCCCACCCTAGCCCCGGATAGCGTTGGCCCCACCTCGGGCTCCACTGCCTGCCCCCGCGCGCCTCACCCTCAGTGGCTTGTGGACGAGAGTTCTGTGCAGTGCGTCGTACTCGTCGTACCTTGATAGGGGGCGCGAAGCAGGGGCGAAGATGGAGCATTGCGCATGTGTCAACGGCTTAAATACGGCAGGAGCGGCTCTTGCGCTACATGCCTTGGTCCTGCATCCCTTTCTGCAACCGCTGTGACAGGTAGGCCCGAGCAACCGGCACCCGCCCATTGATCACCGCCGTGCATCATCACCACCATGCCCGTGCTTCCCGCCCTGATCCCCATCCCATGCCATACCTGTCGTGCAGGCGCTCGAGGCCTTGCGCGGGGCAGCGCATGGGCCCCCACCTCGCCCCCAGCTCCCCAGGCGCCACCGTGTGGAGGCAGGGCAGCGAGGCAGGCCCCATCACCCGCACGCCCACGCCGCCCCCAACCTCCGGGTCCAATGCTTTCAGATCAGGCGCCTGCAGTTCAGGCGCGGGTGCAGTCGCTGGCGGTGCTCCTGCCGTCACTGGTGCGGCGGGGGCCCCGCTGCGTCCGCCCTGGGCCGCTGAGGGCTGGGCCAGGGGCAGCCGGGAGCCGGCAGAGGGCGGGCCCCAGGAGCCTGACGCCGGGCGCTTTGGCAGCGGGTACGGGAGGTCCGTGAGGGTGAGGTTGAGAACGGGGGCGTGGAGGCCGTCCAGGCCTACGGCTGTCGGTGCCGTTCCGTTGGGTCGCGTCAGGGGGGGCGCTGCTGTTGGGGGCCCCGTCGGCTCTCCCCGGTCGAGGGCCAGGCACGCCAGCGCTACAGCGCAGCACAGCAGCAGGCGCAGCAGCAGGGCAGAGGCGCCGCCGCCACGGGCCGGGCTGTAAGGCCCGCCGACAGGCCGCCGCGCATAGCGTGCAAGGACAGCCGCCATCGGGCGTGCGGCCCAGCGTGCAAGCGGCTTCCTAGCTGCCTTGATAGGCTGCCTGCGAATGCGTGGTGCAGATCGGCTAGTGTTCAGGGGGGGCAGTGTGGACACGGCGCCATTTGTATTGCTGTGTGTGCCGTGCCGGTCAGTCTGAAAGGGGCGTCGAGGGCCTGTCAATTGCCGGGCCCTGGAGGGGCTTGCAGCTGCAAGGAGGGGTCGGGTGGTGCAGCTCGGGTGATTGGGTGAAGGCCTTGGCCGGTACGTTGAGAACGACAGCTGGCCGCCGCGGCACGGGAGCCGTGGACGCGGCGGGTAGGGCCGGCGTGGGGCGGCTAGCGACCCACGGACCAGATTTATACGGACGCTCCATCAGACGTAGACCGTAAGTAGCCCCTTACTTTGTTTACATGCTGCTGTGTAGAATCGCATGGTCCGCGACCGCAAACTCTGGCCAAAGTGTGGCACTTCGATGCTGCCTGAAACAAGCTAAACCACGCCATTGCCCCTCGCTATCGCTATCATAGCATTCGTGTTTTCATCCAAACCTACGAGCGCCAGCCTACATATGGTCCGCACACCTGAAACCTTTGTGTAGCGCGATGACTGGAGGAGGCAGGTTGGGTTGAGACCGGGGGAAGTGCACAAGCTTCAATGTGTCACGACTTACATCTATCTGTCTCGCAGGCAGCCGGAAGCCGGTGCTTCTTTCCCATGTAGATGGGGGCAAGGAAGCCGCAAGCCGTATTGCCAAACACCTGCACAGCCTGGGCTATGCAACCCAGCTCCTTGGCGACACGCCAAACTCACACGCCCCAGCGGAGAATGCGCAATTGTACGCGGGTTGGTGTCGGCATGTGTGTGTGTGTGTGTGTCACCATGGCCGCGTGCGGCGGACGTATCACGAATACGCCTCTGCCTGTGCCGCAGGGAGAAGTCTATACAGGAGGCCATCGCGGGATGTGACGTGTTCGTGGCTGTCTGCAGTCCCGGGTACGTGGAAGGCGCGTGGCAGGCGCTGGGGTTTTGGTGGGGCGGCTGGGGGGTGGGGGTGTTCGAAGCGCCTTGCTGTGGGGTGATACAGGGTCAACCCAGAGCGGCACGACGTGGGGTGCATTTAGAAGTGTCGGGAATATGATGTGTGCTGCCGGCAGGGCGTCATTGTGTGGCCACCAGTGATGCTAACGCCCTGCTGTGACAGGCAGGCTGCCCCCATGGGCCCCTTCTAGCCCCACTCAACTTGCTGACCGCATGCCTCATCGTCATGCTGTACGGTGTACGGCAGGTACGGCGAGGACGGCCGCACGTTAGCGGAGCTGAGCCTGGCGGAGGCCAAGAAGCGGCGTGTGGTGGCGTTCTGGCACGGGGGGGACTTCCCCCCGCCCAAGACGGAGTCGCTGGTGGGTGCCGCGGGGTCTGCACCCTTGCCTGGAACAGCCCAGCCTAAACCAGGCAATGGCAGGCACTAGGACAGCAGTGGGGCGGGGGCACTGGGTGCACTGTGCGGCCGTGTTCAGACGGGCCTTGCCCGCAGCCGCCAGCCCCGGGGCCAGCAGGCAGCGGCTGGTGGGGGGGTGGGCAGCGGGGGGGGGGGGGTCGAGTTGAGACTTGCGAGGCAGCGCGAGTGGTCATTGGAAGCCGCCTCGCTCCAAGCTCAACCTCGGTCCGCATCTAACCCTTCCACGTGTCCGCAGTTGGCCGCTGCGCCCCGGGTTCCCAAGGCGGAGCCGTGCCTTTCAGAGCGCTCCAAGGTAGGGACACGGGGCGCAAGAGCACGTGACTCTAGGGCTGTGGCACGCGCAGGCTCGGCAAGTCGCGGGCGTAGCTGGACTCTCTTTCTGGGCCTGGGGCCCGACCCCGGTCGGCCTCCCCCTGGACCCCGCACGGCTCAGCTACCGGTGTACGCCCCACCCAACGAGGCCTCCTCTGCCCTCTCCGCCCTTCCCTCCATCCCTCCTCCCCTCCCCCGCTGCCCCGCTGCCCTACCCTGCCCTACCCCAACGTGCCGGTGGCCCACTCCCACCCTCCGCCTCCCACCCTCCGCCTCCCACCCCCCACCTCCCACCCCTCACCTCCCGTCCCCTCACCTCCCACCCACCCCCCCAGGCCGACTTCCCTGCGGTGCTGGATGAGCTGGTGGTGGCGCTGCAGGCCGTGGGCTGCTACGCCTCGCCCTACCTGGTGCCGCCCCCCCACTCCAAGGACCCATGGGCGCCCAGGGCCACCGCGGGGAGGCGCACGCTCAGCCCGGGCCGGGTGAGGCCGGGGGGCGGGCACGGACGGTGGCTAGGTCTTGGGTGCGCCCCGTGGCACCCGTCCATCACAACCCAGGCGGATCATAAAAGGATGCTGCCGGGGTCGTCTGGCTTCGCCTCCGGTCGGGGTCGCTGGGAGGCGCAGCAGGCTGGCGAACTGGGGCCCTTGAGCTGATCCATCCGTGCCGTGGTGGGCCTGGGCAGGCGCCACGCGCCCACGCTCGCTTACTGACCGCGCCTGAACCCTGAGGGCCCCCTTGTGCACCGCATTGTCCTCCGCCCTCTTCGCTGCAGACCGGCGCACCGCCCCCCCTCACAGTGGCTCGGGACGCCAACCGCTCCCCCGGCCGCACCTCCCCCACCGCCGCCCGCTACATCACCGGCGCGGCGTCCTCGCCCGGCGCCGGCGCCGCCGCGCCGCGCAAGTCCCTGTCCCCAGGGCGGGGCGGCAAGCCCCCGCCCGTCGCCGCCGCAGCCGCAGCCGCTGCACCCCGCGCCAAGCCCTCGCCCAAGGCCGCGCCGCCCGCCAAGGCATCGCCCAAGGTGGGCCACTGTCCGGGGTCGGCATGTTGAAGTTGGCCTGGGGCCGAGGTCCAGGGCATCTTGGTTGATTGCTAGCTAGCCTTGGCGTATGGTGGCTAGCGCGCTCGGTTCAGGACATCTTGGTTGATTGCTAGCAGACTGGGGTGGTGTAGGCCGTGCGCTGTAACTGTGTGAGCTACCCGTCCGTCTGGGAAGGCAACCTCGAGCTCGCCCCGCCCCGCGACCTCGCCCCGCCCCCTCCAGGCTGCGCCCGCTGCCAAGCCGGCCGCGCCCTCACCCAAGGCCGCCACGCCACCCCAGGTGCGCAGCCTGCGCCCCCGCGTGACTGCCCTCCCTTCCGCTGTAGCTTCCGCCGAGGGGACGTCCGGATCCCTTCTACCGGGCGCCACGGACGTGCCGATGGCCCTCCTGCCACCTCTACCCGCCGGTATCCTCGCCTCCATCTTCCTCACGCCCTCTCCCCCCTCCTCCTGGTCTCCTCTCCCCCCCCCCACGGTCCGTGCAGGGCGTGCCTGAGCGCCAGGCCTCCGCCGCTTCCCGAGCCAGCGTTGCGGAGGAGGAGCCGGAAGAGGAGGCGCAGGGGGGCAAGCAGGAGTCACGCCCCGCCTCGGCCGCTTCGGCCTCCGCACGGCCCGGCTCCTCCGCTTCGGCCCGGCCCGCGTCCGCCTCCGCAGCTTCTGCCAGGCCTGCATCGGCCATGTCCTCCCGGCCTGCCTCGGCGCTTTCCCCGACGAAAGAGGAGTCGTCTCGGCCGTCGTCTGGCCGGCCGGAGAGCCGGAGGTCAGGGCGCGACGGGGAGGAGGAGGAAGAGGAGGAGGAGCAAGAGGAGGAGGAGGAGGCCGAGGAGGAGGAGGAGGAGGAGGACGGCGAGGAGCGGGAGGAGGAGGAGGAGGAGGCCGCGCCGCAGCAGCAAGAGGAGGAGGAGGTCGAGATCGTGGAGCCGGATCGGCCGATGTACAACGTGTACGGCTTCGGATCCAGCCGCAGCCGGGCCAGCCGGCGTACGACAGATGACGTGGCAGCTGCGCCCACGCTACCCACGCAGCCCGAGCAAGATGAGGGCGGCATCCCAGAGGGTGAGGAGGCGGCCGAGGAGGAGGAGGAGGCGGAGGTGCAGGCGGAGGCGGCGGCAGGGTGGGCACCCGCCGCTGCCGGTGGGGTCGGGGACGGGGAGGACGGAGACCTGCCTTCGGGGCTGGGGAACAATGACCTCGGCTGGGACTAGGGCAGTGGGAAGGCTGCAGAGGCTAGGTTTGCCTGTCAAAGTAGCAGAGAAGCCGCGGGGCTGTATGTGAACTGAGGGTCCCTTGAGGGCATCCACGTGGCCCTTGGGAGCAGTGCCTGCGAGCTGGGGCGGGGATGCAGTGGGCGAAGTCTTGTTGTGGCAGCAATTGCGGGGGGTACAAGTAGCAGGTGGTTAGGGAGGCTGGATAAGTGCAGGAGACACCGGGTGACCGGCGAGCGCGGGGGTTATGTGCTGGGTGCAGTGGATGTGCGGGGTGGATGGCGTGGGCTGCAATGCTGAAGCGCTCTGAGCTGTGAGCAGGATGGATGACGCATTGAGCTGTTGGAGGATGGAGCATTGCTGGGGGGGGGGGGCTGTGGTCCTGGTCCCAAGGACCTGCGAGGGCAGGTGAGGGCAGGCCCGTGTTGAGGGCGAGGCTGTGGACAAAGCCGTTGTCGGTTGCCGTTCGGCGCGTAGTAACGGCGGCAACAGGCGGTCGCCCACTCCTGCACCCTCGTAGCTGCAGAGCACGCAGTAACACTACAGTACAGCCGTGTCTAGCTATTTTGGCGCGGCATTGGAGACCGCGTCGCCGTTGCGCAACGTGACATGCGCAATTGCCCTGACGCGAGCGAAAGCTCGTCGTCTTTAGTAGAGTCACCGCATCTGCATCACACGCCATGGTGACGCTCACAGAACAGTCCAGCGCTTGGTAAGGAGAGGCTGGCCCGGCTGACGGGTAAACGCCCTCCCTTCTCCCGCTCCCTGCTCCTCCCCTGCTCCCCAGCCCCAGCTCAGCCCAGAGCGCCTCAAAGCACCTCGCTCATGCGTCGCGCCTCCACCAGGCCGCCCTCCATGGGCCACAGCTCCACCAGGTCCCCCTCTCGAGCCCCCAATGCACTGTTGAGCTCCTTCACACCCGTATAAACAGACCCTCTTCCCGCACCCAAGGTGCACATGAAAGTGGTCGCCGCGACCCCCCCGGGGCCCTAGAGGCGTTATGGTGCGCGCACGCACTGACAGTGGCTATATACCCGCTCCGGCGGCTGCCTGCAGTGGGGCCACTGCCTCCGCCTGTGCTCTGCACACCTTCTTGCCGCCATGCCGGTCCAAGCAGCTCTGCAGCTGCCGCAACTTGTGAAGGGCAGGCTGAGCCTCCTGCCGGAACTCGCGGGGCGCATCCTTGGCCAAACGCAGCCGCACGTGAGCGTGGTGGAGCTCACGCAGCTCGACAGCTTCCTGCTGCACTAAAGTGACTACGCTACACCTCCGGTCGCAAGCCTCGGGCTGCTCGAGGCGCTGGCCACCACCCGAACCAACTCTAGACGAGAAGATAGCACAGGCAGAGGCAGAACTGGCGCGGGCGAAGTAAGTCCAGGGCCTGCCGAGCATGCGCGGACATGTCACCACCCCCGCCCCACTGCTCGCATCGCGGCCACCTCGCCGGCCCCTGACCTGACCCACGCCACCTCCTTCGCCCCTGTGACGCCTCCAGGAAGCTTCTTCAGAGCAACGAGGAGGCGCTGCATCGGCAACGGACGGAGTTCAAGAGCGACCGACGGGGGAGGTGCGTGCCGGTGGGGCGGGGCAGAGGGGGGAGGCGAGGGAAGACGGGCAGGCGAGTATCCGGCGCACACGCCCTCACACGCATCAGGCCTTTGGACACACCCGTATCACTCCCGTGTCGTGCCCGGGCCCCGATGCCTTGACTCGGGCAGGAGGGACTCAGGCGCCGCCACATTCCACACGCACCACGTCCCCCCCCAAGCACCCGAACACCCTTCGCTCCCCCCCCCCACTCCCCCTCCCTCCTCCCCGCCACCCATGCTACGCTGCACGGCCCCTGCGATTACAGTGTCCCCCCGCCACCCACCCCCACACAGGCGCGCTCAAGACACGATGGAGTCCATGGTGGAGGCCTCCCAGGAAGGGGTTGAGGGGTGCAGCAGGCGGCTGGAGGCGTTGAGGGCGCAGCGGGCGGCGCAGGGTCAGGGTCATGGGGAGGGGCAGGGGCGGGCAGAGGGGCAAGGGCAAGGGGAGGCGGAGGGGCGAGGGCAGGCGGAGTCGGGGGCAGAAAGTCAAGGGCACAACTAGGGATCCAGGCTCCACAGGGGGCAATGTGAGGGCGGGGGGCCTGCCGCTGGCAGGATGACGAATTGACGGGAGCTCGGCGTTCTGGTCTCGAGGTTGCCGTTGGGCACGCGCGGGCTAGTGACCGCGGACCGGGCAACAAATTGGAGTACGTAACTAAAGCATCTACCGACCACGAGCGCCCCTCCCAGGTGCCGCTACCTGTCCTCTGCGCCACCAGCCCCCCAAACCTGGAGGTCATCCACCGTCCAGTCCACTCTCTCAGCTCAACCCTGGGTACCCCAGGCCTCCGTCGAACCCTTCGGCTTCGTGGCCCGTGTCACGTGCTCGACGCCATCGACTGACCGTCCGATTGCTCTACCCCTCTCCCTGGTGACCGTACGCACGGCACCGCTTGGGTCACGCACTGCCCACAGCCGCGCCCACCACTCTCAGGCTCACAGCTCAAAACAAGAAGCCCTTGAAACTAGCCACAGCTCGCCTCCGCCTAAGCGCTATTGCACGCAGCCACTGCACGCCGTCGTCTGCTGACAGCAGACCTGCGGTGTCCGAGTATATCTCTCGATGCGGAGCAGCACGACAATGCTCACACCAGCAGCCCCGGGCCTCCAGCAGCGCTCGCGGTGTAGAACCCGTAAACGCAAGTCACCTCCCCTTCGCTTCCCCTTCGCCTCCCCTTTAGTTCCCCCTTCCCTCCCCCTTCCATTCCCATTCCCCTTCCCTTCCTCTCCCCTCCAATTGCTGAGCACACCAACCCAGCCCCCGCCCCCTTCCTCCGCCTCTTGGTGCCGCCCCTCCCAGGCGACCGCTAGGACACCCCCCCGTCCGGGTGCACGGGGATGGGCCCCAGCTGGTGCAGGTACTGGGCGTGGAAGGCGGGGGCCAGGGGCGGCAGGTTGTGGAGGCGGTCGGGGGGGAGCGCCACCAGCTGCACCCGGTCGGTCATGTTGAGGGCCTAGGGAGGGGGGGGGGGGGGAGGGGGCAGGTAAGGGGAGGGGGGTATAAGGGGCAAGGGGGTAGGGGGGGTCGGAGGGAGAGCCACCAGCGGCACTCGGTCGGTCATGTTGAGGGGGATGAGGCTGAGTTGGGGCGGGGGAGAGTCAGTGGGGTGGGAATGGGTTCCAGATGAAGGGGGGGAGGAGGGTTCAGTGCGGGCGGGGGGCGGGGGAGAGGAATGTGCGCGTGGGGGATAAATGAAGGGCAGGCAAGCAGGACTGGGAAGGGGAGCAGGGGGGTGGGAAGAGAGGCCCGCGAGCATTTGGCCAGGAGGCAACGGGCAACCCAGCCCAGCCTCTGCCGCACGGCACGCACCCGCATATCAGGCGGCGATCTGCAGCACCAGTACGTCACCCGCTTCTGGATCTCCACGTCGTACTGGTGGTGCGTGTCGAACTTGGAGAATCCCGACAGGATCCTGAGGGGGGGCGGGGGGTGGAGCGGGGAGGGTCAGGAGAGGCTCCTCACAGCGAAGCAAGTATTGTGGCACTTCCATTTCTTGTGGCACTCCAGCAACTTGCAGACAGAGGCTTCACTGAAATGGGGCAGGTTTAGGCCCATCCGGGCTTCCGATGGCCGCCTCTACCCTCACGCCGCCACCTGACGAACGCACGCCCCCAGAGCACAGGGCGGAAAGCCGTACGTGCCGAAGCCCCCGCCCAGCTATAACCCCCTGCCTCACTGGTACGGCGCCGGCAGGTGCAGCACACGTGCTGATGCGAGCACGGGCATCGCCAGGAGCGCCCGCAGCTCCCAGTCGGACATGGGGGCGGCCACGGTGACCCGCTGGCCGTAGCCCTGCGGGGGCACGTGGGGTGGGAGGGGGTGGGGTGGGGGCAGGAGTGAGGGGCAGGGGCATTTGGGGAAGGCGAGGCAGGGCCGTGGTCCATGTCCCAGTTGGGGCTCCTGTAACCGGCCGCTTCCCACCATACGAGACCGCGGCCTCTCCCGTCCCCGCCCACATCTTCGCCCCTCTCTGGCGAGGCGACCGACGCCAACCCCGCTCAGCCCTCACACCCCTCCCTCCCCCCCTCATCCTCCACGCTTCCTCCCCGGCCCCTCCTCCCCACCCACCCGGGGCGAGGGCTCTGTGGTGAGCAGCAGCTGCTCCGGCTTGAGCCCCGGGAGGCGGGGGTTGGAGGAGGGGACCAACTCCACGACGCCCCGCTGCGGGAGGGAGTAATTGCGATGCGTGGCTCAGTGCAAGCAATACCAGAACCCCCGAAGCAGAGGTCCCGACCCGTTGCGCGTGTGTGTTTAGGATGCGTAGGGTGGGCGCGTGATACGTGTAAGTGCAGTTGTGAGCAGACAGGCCGCGGGGAAGAAGCCCCAGGCAAACCCGAAACCCCGAAGGTGTGTGTGTCGGGGGGGTGCGGGGTTGGGGGCAGGGGGGAATGCGCGCGGAGGTCATGTGCGCGGCACAAAGAGTCTGCCGAGACAGCCGGCCGAGCCCGAAAGCTCACGTGACCAGCGGCAGCACCACCGTAAATGCGTGTGGTACGGCAGCTGTGGGGTGCCATG
This sequence comes from Edaphochlamys debaryana, assembly GCA_016858145.1. Taxonomy (NCBI): domain Eukaryota; kingdom Viridiplantae; phylum Chlorophyta; class Chlorophyceae; order Chlamydomonadales; genus Edaphochlamys; species Edaphochlamys debaryana. Next base: position 168,841 of record JAEHOE010000124.1, read on the forward strand.
CCGTACCGAGTGCCGTACCTTGATCTCGTCCGGGACCTTGGCGTTCTCTAGGAAGGAGTACTCCCGAATGAAGACCTTGTGGCCGTTGTACTCGTTGTTGCCCGGGAGCCAGAAGCCCTGCTGGGGGTGGAGCAGGGCGGAAGATGTTTGTTAGCTGAGCAGGATTGCGTCGCCTGAGCCAGGGGGGTATTCAAAGCGGAGCGACACCACGTCCCTCGCCAGGGCACGTGCACGAGCACGCTAGATCCTCCTCGCCCCGGACAACCCCTCCCCTCCGCGCCCCCTCCCCTCCCCTCCCCTCCCCTCCGCGCCCCCTCCCCTCCCCTCCCCTCCCCTCCGCGCCCCCTCCCCTCCCCTCCCCTCCCCTCCCCTCCCCTCCCCTCCCCTCCCCTCCCCTCCCCTCCCCTCCCCTCCCCTCCCCTCCCCTCCCCTCCCCTCCCCTCCGCGCCCCCTCCCCCCGCTGCCCCCCACCTGCTCCAGCCGCTTGGTCCGCAGCAGCTGGCTGAGCGAGCAGGTGAAGGGGAACTGCGTGGCCTGCTCGTAGTTGATGCGGCACTGCTGCGTCTGGTACCAGTTCTTGGAGCAGTAGCAGCGGAACTGGGGTTGGGCAGGGGGAGGAGGGTGGGGGAGGTGGGGAGGGGGTGAGGAGGTGTAAGGGGGTGAGGAGGGGAGGCGGTGGGGAGGAGGGGGTGGGAGGCAACGGGCAGGTTGGCTGGGCCGGAACCTCACCCCTGACGCTCCGTCGCACCGGTCCGCACCCCGCCTCCCCCCCCCTGCCTACCTGCGGCCCAGCCCACCCCACCCCTGACCCCCCCCCGCCCTCCCCCGCCCTGCCTACCCGCGGCACGAACCCGTGACGCAGCTCCGTCGCACCCACCCACCCAGCCACCCCGCCTGCCTACCCGCGGCATGACCAGTGTGCGGTTGGCGATGAGGGCGGCCGCAAAGGCCCAGTAGGCCTGGCGCAGCTGGGGGGTGGGGGAGGTGTGTGTGTGGAGAGGTGGCGGGAAGGGATGGAGGGGTTTAGGAAGGCATGTGGCATGCGGTACAGGACCCCGCCCGCCCGCGCGCAGCGGGCGCTCGTCCCAACCACCTCGTCCCAACCACCTGGTGGTTGGCCGCCTCCACGTGGAAGCGGATCATCTTCTCCGTCATGCGCCAGCGGTTGTAGTCCTCGGGCATCTGGGGGGGAGGCAAGGATGGGAGGCAGGGGCAAGGGGGGGGAGAAAGGGGGTGGTGGCACGGCCATCTTGCAATTGGCAAGGGTGGGTGGCCGGTAGCGAGGCCGAAGGGAGCCATCTGAATGTGTGTTGCCCCTGCATCCATACTCGGCCCCCAACCCCCCGCAGAGCGCGCCGCACGTCCGCCATAGCCCAGCCATTTACGTGCTCTTCCCCCCCAACACACACACACTGATGACTAGGAACTATACAGGGGCAGGGGCAAGGGGGGGGACAGGGGTGATCTTTGACGAGCTCAAGGCGTGGCGGCCGGGGGGGGAGAGAGAGGGCTGGTACGGGACTCTTGGCTTCGCCCCCCCCCTCACCGGCAGGAAGTCCAGGTCGAAGGTCATGAGCTGCAGCCCGGGGGATGTGTAGTAGGGGTCCTCGTCGTGGAACTTGACGGCGTCGCGCATGCACTGCCTGCGGTGGGTGGTTAACCGGTCGGTTGGTTGGTTGGTTAGTTAGTTGGTTGGTTGGTTGGGGGCGCGGGGTGGGTGCGCAGTAGGGCGGCGTGTCGTGGAATCTGACGGCGTCGCGCGTACCTGCCTGCGGTGGGGCAGGGGGGTACTGGGTTGGGTCTTGGAGAGGGTGGAGAGTTCAGGTGGGGAGTGCAGGCGTCGTACATCATCAGCAAGGTCGTCGTACAGCGCAGACCAAGCGACGGCGTCACCGGAAGCCGCGCCCTTGGTTCCGTGTCATGCTGATTGATTGCGAAACTCAACCTTGTGCTCTGACGCTGTGATAAAGGTGCGCAACGCGTGCGTTCAGGAGCAGCCAGGGCATGCGCCTAGCCCCTCTTGCCCCCATACCAGGATAGTGATAAAAACATGTTAAGGTGCGCAATGCGTGCGGGCCAGGGCCCCTAGCCCCTGCTGCCCCCCCATACCGCCTCCCACCGCCCCCCTCCCGCCCCTCACCGCTTGCTCTCCAGCGTGTTGCCGCCCCACACCCAGTGCACCTCGTACAGCGTGTGGTTCAGGAGCTGGGGGGTGGGGGAAGGGGGGAGACAGGTGGGGGATTAGGGTGGGGGCACGGGTGGGGTGGGGGGCCATTGCTGTACCCCTGACAGGTAGGGATTAAGCCAGACACCGGACATGCGATGACGGGAGCGACCCCGTGACGCACCCCCGACCTATCCTCAGCCCCTGAAGCCCCCCACCCTCCACAAGTTACGATACCTTGTGCAGCTGCGCGTTCACGTAGGTGTACGTGTTGCCGAATGAGGAGGCGGGCAGGAAGCCTATCTTGGTTGTGTTGTGGTAGGCGGCGGCGAACTCTCGCGCACCGGGGCCGAAAAAGACTGAGCGGGGCGAGGGTGAAGGTTGTGTGGTTGGGTTGTGTGAAAGGGACGTGGGGTCGGCCTGATCGGTACGGCATCCGACGCCCAGATTCCCATCCACCACTACCCCACTACTCCTGACGAAATCTAGAGGATCCAGAGGAGCTTGTGGAGCACGGCGTTACGACGGCCTGAACGGTACGGCATCTCGCAGCGGCGTCCGGGCCCCCTTGATCGGCCTGATCGGTACGGCATCCGACGCCCAGATTCCCATCCACCACTACCCCACTACTCCTGACGAAATCTAGAGGATCCAGAGGAGCTTGTGGAGCACGGCGTTACGACGGCCTGAACGGTACGGCATCTCGCAGCGGCGTCCGGGCCCCCTTGATCGGCCTGATCGGTACGGCATCCGATGCCCAGATTCCCATCCACCACTACCCCACAACTCCTGACGAAATCTAGAGGATCCAGAGGAGCGTGTGGAGCACGGCGTTACGACGGCCTGAACGGTACGGCATCTCGCAGCGGCGTCCGGGCCCCCTTGAACGGCCTGATCGGTACGGCATCCGATGCCCAGATTCCCATCCGCGAGTCCCTGGTTGCCGGCCCCCGCCCTCACTGGGTTTGGCCATCTTCTCGTCGTGGGATGCGTACGACCCCCGGGTCATGTAGTTGAAGCCGTCCTGGGGGGGGAGGTGTGGGGATTGGGGGGGGGGGAGGCCCGACTGAGGTGGGACCACGGAGAGGACCAGGCGTGTGGCGCCCCAAACGGCGTAGTGAGAGCTCTGGGGGTTGGGTATCGGTAGCTGGGCAGCGCAGGCGACCAGCGGGGTCGTGGGGCCCCACCTGGTCGTGCCCCCCCGCACCCACAAGCCCCAACCCCAGTTCCCCCCTTTCATGCCCCACCTGGTCGTGCCCCGTGCCGCACGTTCCGACTCCCATCTTCCCCCCCACACACACCTGGTCGTGCCCCACGTTCTTGGGCTGCCAGGACAGCCACTCATCGAAGAAGGACATGCCGCCGGGCCACTGGGGCATGAAGTACACGCCTGGGGGGGAGGGAAGGGGTTGGGGGGAGGGGCGTGGGGTGTGGGGGGGGGGGGGAAGGGGTTTGGGGGGAGGGGCGTGGGGTGTGGGGGGGGGGGAAGGGGTTGGGGGGAGGGGCGTGGGGTGTGGGGGGGGGGGAAGGGGTTGGGGGGAGGGGCGTGGGGTGTGGGGGGGTGGGATAGGGGCGGGGTGGCTGACACGGGGAAAGCTTGGCGGGAGACGCTAGGCAGGGGGAGGGCAGGGCCGGCTCTGAAGGGGCCGGGGCGCAATAAGGCACCGCCCCGGCAAGCGCAGGGGGCTGGGTCGGGCCGGGCCGGGCCAGGATCGTGCGTCGCCCCATTTCCTAACCCCGCTGCGCCCCGCCTCGCTCCCCCGCCCCTGCCCCCACCCGTGTTGACGTTTGTGTAGGGGTGCGGCGCCACCTCCAGCCCTCCGTCGCTGGCGGGGTTCTCACTTGACACGGAGTCGGTGCACACCAGGATGTTGGCGCGGCTGGGGGGGGGAGGAGTTGAAAGGAGTTGAAGGAGTCAGGGGATCTGCCCCCCCGGGGGAACACGCTACCCTTGGGCCAACCCCTCTGTCCAGTCAGACCACTCCGAAGAGCTTCGAACGCTGGTGGCTAACCCAGGGAGGGAGGAGCGGGGCGGGCGGTTCAGGCTACCTAAACACTCCACACTGCATGGCTCCTGCCCTCATTCGACGCTCTCCCGCTTATCAGCTTCGAACTCCCCCTCCCCGCCCCTCCCCGCCCCTCCCCGCCCCCGCCCCACCTGTCCTTCATGCGGGCCATGAAGTACGGCAGGGGGTCGTTGAACCACGTGACTGCGGAGAGTACGGAGAAGGGGCATCAGGTCAGACAGACAGGCTCGAGGGGGTTGAGAGGGCGGGTGCCGGGGTTTGCCCACCGAGTCCGGCTAAGGCCCGCCGGAGAGGGGGACCATGCATACTGTTTGTGTCAGGTGCCGTACATCCCACCCCCACGCACCGTCCGTGTCGGACTGGATGATGTGGAAGCCCAGCTCGTACACCGCACGCATGATGTGCACCTGACGTACAAGCGCAGCCAGTCAGACGCCAGCGGGTCAAGCGCGTGCGGATCGCCCTCGCCCCAAGGGCGGCCTTGATCCCCTCTGGCTCCCCCCCATCTCCTCCGCCCCCACGCCATGCACCTCACTGCATTGCACTTGACTTCCGCTTCGCCCGGCCCTCACCCCCCCCCCTTCCGCTCGCCCAATCTCCCCTCGCAGCCTGCTGCACCCGCCCGCACCTTATTCCTGAAGCAAAGGGTGGGAGGGAACGGGGGGGGGGAAAGAGGGCGGCAGACCAGGTGCGGTCAGGTCGGACCGAGTGGATCGATGCAGCGGACCGTGCCTCTGACACGCCTCTGCCCATCTTTTCTTCTTTCATCCCCAGCCCAGGAGTAACTTCCCCGCCCCCCTCCCCACTGGCCCAGGCGGCACCCGACCCCCGGGCCCCTCGACCTCACGCTGCCCCGCCCTGCACCCTTGCCACCCCACCATCCCATCCCCATTCCCAAACCCCTGCCAGCACCCCACCACGTCCTGCCCAAAGCCCTCGGCCCCCCCTTCAGCCCCCGCCCCTACCCCACCAGGTGGTTCGGTGCCAGTGGTCACTACCCCACTGGTAGTTGTCAGCTGCGGGGCAGGGCCGGAGGGTGGAGGGCGCGGGTGGATGGGGAGGGTTGGGGGCTGGGGGTGAGGGGGAGACCGCCAGCCGCCTCTTGGGGGTGGACCAAGCGGCGGGGACCTCTACCAGCTATGCCGGCAGCTCCCAGCCTCCCTTGGCAGCGCACCGCAGCCTCGACCACCGCCTTCCTAGGGCGATGGTGAGCCCGCCCTAGCCCCCTCCGCGGTCCCGGTTAGCTGACACCTTCCCGCTTAGCTCAATCCCGGCTTGCACGACACACTGCCCGGGCCATCCCACCTGCCCCTTCCTCTCCTCTTATACCCCCCGGCCCTGCCCCTTCCTGCCCCTCACACCCTGCACCCACACTGCCCCTTGTACGCCAGCCGCTCCTGCGGTGCGTTGAAGCAGTGCCCCGCCAGCCCCAGCGCCCCCATGGCCAGGGACACGTGGGGGTCCAGGGCGGCGATGAGCCAGTAGGAGATGTTGGCGGCCTGGGGGGGGAGGGGGTATGGTTGGGGAGGAGGGAGGAGGTGGGGGAGAGGGGTCGAGGGGTGGGTGGAGGGGGGATATGGGAGGGAGGAGGGGGGAGTGCTTGAGGTGAGGGGGAGGGCAATGGGGCAAGCGGGGAGCAGAAGCGTCAGGAGCGGAGTTGGAGCGCTGGACCTCTCCTATGGCCCTACGGCCCTCATGGCCTCAATCGCTCTGGATCACCGGGGGTGCGTCCGCTGCTCCGCACCCGGCCGCCCGCACACCCCTCCCCACCTGGATGTTCTCCACAAAGCTAGGGCCGAACGACTTCCACACAAGCTGGTCCACGGCTGGCATCCGGGGGGCGGAGGAGAGGACACAGCGGGCAAGGGCCGACAAATGATCAGATTGTGGGGTCAGGGCTGCGGTCCGGCTGGCACGCGGGTGACAGGGAAGCGGAGAGAGCAGAGGGGCCCGCGGGATGGGATTGCACAGGGTCTAGGGGGCAAACGCCTGGGCCCGCGGGTTGGAGTCTTTGAGAGGCAGACGCCTGCTTGAGGGAGGCCGCTCGCGCTCAGCGCAGGGACTGCGCAGCTAGCGGTAACCCGCCCCCCTATCCTACAGGAGTTGGCGACGGGTGGATGCACGGGGCCCTCCCCTCTGGCGGTGCCCCCCCCCCATTTGGTGAGGGTGAAGAGGCCTGCCTTGCCCTTGCCCCTGGTCACCTGTGATCAGCACCGTGTTGTCCTTAGCTACAGTCTGCAGCAGCTCGCGACTCATCGGGCCGCAGTGCCCTCCCGCCAGTTTGCGGGCGGGCGAGACATCCGCGGCGGTGAACCAGGCCGGGGCCAGGCCGTCAGCGCCGACGCCCGCGAGCAGCAGGACTAGGCCAAGAGCTACATGCCGCAGCTGCAGCATGGTAAGGAGTCGCAAGAAGGTCGGCAACACCCTACATAGCGCGCTGGTTAAAGCGGGACTGGACGCTCACAGGCGAAATTAGGTGTGCTGTGGTCAACTGAGTTCAACATATTGCTTCGCTAATCAAGGGACATGGCATACTCGGTACCTCACAGGCGGGAGTGATCGGTCGCGCCTCGCGTGCCGGCCAAACCCCTCGCGCCTAACGTTGGCGCCCGACCTTCGCAGCAATTCCCCCCCCCCTAGCACGCCGACCCAACCTCACCCCTCCTTAACCCGTGTGCCAACCTGCGTACCTGCTGTGTTGCTTGGCCGTGTGGGACTGGCTGCCGTCCCCGGCTTGTTGTACCGCAGGTGCTGCTGCCGGGCACTTTGTGCACACACGCTTGTTACCAGGCATACACGATACAGTGCTCATACGTTGCAACACCTAGCAGCTGCTGAGAGGTCGACCCCTTGCAAGCCACACAGCTGGTCCATCTCCCGCGTCAAAACACACCACCCACAGCTGCCAAGCCACAACGCTATAGTAGCTATGTGCTCAGTCGCGATCACTGGCCAGCGGTCGGTGGTTTGCCCAACCCGGGCAAGCCCCCTGCCGCGACGAGCCAAGATGCTCGTGCGCGCTACCGCGGAGCCCGCACAGGTTCCTCCAAAGGTGCGCTTTCCCTCAATTGGGCACGTTTGTTCGGGGATTGTGCGCGTGTGGGGCGGTCTGTGTCGCGATGCACCGACGCTTGCAGCAGACAGCTGCGCTCTGCAAGCCGCGGCGCACCCGTGGGAGCCATCCCTACAGCACGTCGGAGTAACGTAGGGGAATTAGGCGAAGTTTGAGCGGCAGACCACGCGTCGCTCCGCTGGCCACGCACCCGGGCCCCTCCACCCGCCCACCCCCGCACCCCGCTCGACCGACTGCCAGCAATCCCGCATTCAACCCATACACCAGGAACCCAGAGCCCCGAACATGCCCCCACGTTATACCGTCACCCCATCCACCCGCACCACGCCACCATTCCCTCCATCAAACCGAGCGCCACACCCCCGGACTGCGTGCCCAGACCCTCTTACCCAATCCCCGTCTGCTCGACTTACAGGACCCTTTCGCTGAGAAGACCGTGTACAAGGACAACTTCTTCGACCTTCTGTTCATCAAGCTCTACTCGAAGAAGATGGCGGACCAGCTGCAGGGTGCGTCTGGGCCCTTTCTCCGGGCCTGCCAGCCTGGGTTGGGCGACCCTCACAGCGGGCGGACTTCGGTTGAGTGAGCCCTGGGCAGGAAGCACAGAGCAAGACCCAGAGCAAGAGGGCCCAGGACTGGGGCCGCGCAAACGTTGTGTGTGGGTCCTCATCTGAACACAAGCCCGTCCCCACGGCCCCCTCCCACCAACCGCCCCCGGCTCCCCAGGCGTGTACGTGCCCGAGAACTCCCAGTACGACGACTTCGTGCGCATCAGCGGCGAGATCATGAAGGGGCGCAACACGGAGCAGCAGCAGCAGGTGAGGGGGAGAGGGGGGTGCGGATGATTTCCGGAGTATGGGAGAGGATGGAGAGAGGGGGGACAGGGTGGAGGATGACGCGTGGGAGCTGCCAGGACAGGCCGCGGGGGGACTCGTGGGCTGGGGGACTGGTAACTGGGGGCTGGGGACAGGTCTGGGGGGAGGGCGACAGCTGGGTCTTGTGCTGGCGCAGAGGAGAGGGCAGAGTGGGACGGACGGGCGCCCTGGAGCGGGCTGTATGTTGCCGAGGGGATGCACGAACGCTCCCTCCAGTCCGGGGGTGAGGGCGCCGGCTCGACACCCATGGCTCCCCCACCCTGCCCGCCCCTCCGCCCCGTCCCCCCTGGTCCAGGTGGTGCGGAAGGTCCTGGCCTCGCTGCTGCCGCCCGAGGCGCCAACGGCGTTCAGGTGCGGCGCGTACTGGGGCCGGTACCGCACACTCAAGGCTGCATCGCCGCCCTGAGGTCCTGTCCCGGAGCTTCTTAGCCCAGCTCTTTCCACCCGGGCTCAGCTCTTTCCACCTGGGCTCCTCTCTCTCTCTCCCTCTCTTGTGGTCGCCGCGCAGTCGCTCGCCAGCACCAGGCCCCGCATCGCTAGCCTCGACCACCCTCCTCCTTTGGCCTTGACCCCATCCCCGTCCGACCGCAACCCGCTCCATGTCTGCTTCCCTGCGGCCCCCTCCCTGCCCCTGCCCCTGCCCCGCCTCCCACAGGAAGCTGTTCCCCCCCACCAAGTTCTCGGCCGAGTTCAATGCCTACATCGCGGCGTTTGGCTTCTACTGGCTGGTGGGGGAGTGCGAGGTCAAGGAGGCAGACGTGGTGGTGAGCAGGGGGCGAGGTCAAGGGGGCGGGGGTGGACGCAGAGAAGAAACGGTAGGTAGGTCCAGAGGGACTGCAGTTTTGGTGGGAGGTCACAGCATAGAACAAGGATTATGATCAGGTTAGGTCCTCGTGCGCATGCTGAGGGCGTCCTGGCTCCTGGAGGCTGCTCTCTCAGACCTCCTGGCTCGCCGCCCCCACGCCCCAACCCCACACCACACCCTATCGCACCCCACCACGTCAAGGCGCCCGCCCCAGCGCCCTCGTACGCTCTGAGCCCCCCACCCCCCACCCCCAGGTTGGCCCTAACGGCGAGACGCGGAAGCAGAACTCCGTGGTGGCCATCAAGAAGTGCCGCTACCTGGAGGCCAGCGGCTGCGTGGGCATGTGCGTCAACATGTGCAAGGTGGGGCGGCGGGGTGGGGACTGGGGACTCGGGCTGGAGAGGGGAGACGCCCGGATGTGGGCAGGAGTTGGTGGTTCTGGGGGACGGTGGAGCACAGGGCAAGGGACGAAATGGGCAGCGGTGCATGGGGGCGGGCGGGCGTGCGGGGAAGGGGGATTGGGGTGGGAGGTCCTGGTAAGCGGGGCGGACTCCAGCAAGGGGCGTGATGCGTGCGGGGCAGAGGCTGCATCCTCGTCTTCCAGTACGCGTACCGCGCCCACCACGTGGCCTGAGCTCCCTGTACCGATTCTCACACCCCTTTCCCCCCAACGTGCTGGTCGCCCCTCATCCGCCACGCCCGACCACCGCCTGCAGATCCCCACCCAGGTGTGTGCGTGGCTGGGGGGCCCGGCTGATGGGTCTTCGGCGCCACCGTGCCGCCTGCTGGCTGGGGCGCTGCCACTCCGACCTAGAGTGCTCCCCTGCCGGCCTTACCGTAGTCGTTGAGGGCGCTGACGCTCCAACTCATCGTGTCGCCCGCGCTCCGCCCCGCTGCCCACCGCTGCTCGCCACCGCTGGCTTGCGCCTGCGTGCGGGCGCGTTCAAAGTTACACACGCAATGACACGCCCGCTGATCACGCCTATTTAGCTTCATGCTTAATACGTGCGATCACGCTCTCCACCTCTGCTCCGTCTGACGTCCGCAGAACTTCTTCACCAACGAGTTCGGGCTGCCGCTGACCATGAACCCCAAGTTCGAGGACCTGTCGTGCGAGATGATCTTCGGGCAGATGCCCCCCGCCATCCAGGTAGGCCTGGGGGCTGTGGTGGTCATGGAGCAGGCATACACCGGCTGTGCCGGCATCTCGCCGTGATGGTGCCGCGAACACGCACCGGTATCTCCCTTGATCCAGCTCGTTCCCGTGGGCTGCTGTGCGGTGTGCGCTCTTCCCTGGCGCATCACTTCGATCCCGTTGTGCTGGACCATCCGCTGCCTCCCTCCGCCTCTTCACCGCCGCCGCCCCCAGGACGACCCCGCCTACCAGCAGCCCTGCTTCGCCACTGCGGTGGGTGGCACGGGCCGAGCGCTGGGGGCCTATCCATGCGACGTGACCCTCCCCGTGCTGGGCGGTCTTGACAAGGGTGGCTGCCAGAAGGCAGGAAAAGGGCTGCCCTGTGGTCTTGAAAACAGTATCGTTCATCCGGCAACGGTTGGCAACGGTCGGTTGATCGACGTTAACCGTGATGCCGTTCGCCCCGTCTCCTGTGTGCAGTGCTCGCTCGGTGCCACGGTGGCAGCGGCCTCTGGCGGCGCTCCGCCTCCCTGCCCCAAGGTCAGGGGGCTCGGGGCAGCGGCCTCCGCGGGTGCCTCCGCGGCTGCGAAGCAGTGAGGTCGGCTCCGGCGGCCAGTGCCCCCGGGGAGGGCGCTCCGTGGGGGAGCGCCTCTCCCCTAGTTTAAGTAGCCAGGTAGGGGTAGGGGCGGGGGAACTGCTAGGCAAGCGCGAGGACCACCACGGCGCGAATCAAGCGGGTGCGCGGCAGCGGGCAACCTGGAGACCGTGGGCCGGGGTTGCCTTGCCAGAGCAACGGCCCTGTTGGTTCGGGTCGTAGGAAGGACCGAGGCAGTGTACCACCTGCACGCGCTCCTTTTGCCCGAAGCCATCTGCGCCTGCTCCCTGACTGCAGCCTGGCCGCCAGCGTTCACCGACTCCCTACCTGTTTGCGAAAGGGCCGAGCTGCCAACTTGTCCTGCGGCCCTCACTGCCCCCTTTGGCTACCCCCTGTGTCTTGTCCTCAGGTGGCGACTGAGAAGGAGCGCGCAGCCATCAAGGCCGCCAGCGCCACCGCCGCCAGCGCCTAGGCGGGGAGCAGGGTGCCTTTTTGTGAAGCGGAGCGTAGAGCGGCGACATGACCACGAGCCATGCGGAGAGACGAGCGCGCAAGGAGCGGGGTGGAGGCGAGGGGACAGGGCGGAGCGGCTGCAGACAGGGGCCTGATCGTGAGCATGAACGTTAGCGACAGGGGCGAACCTGGCCTCAGAAAGCCGAGAGTCCATGCATTCCTTTCGGTTGGTACGGTACCGCTGCCGAGGACAGCTAGGCGACGTAACGGTGGGAAAGAGGCTTTGGGCGGGAGCGGAGCTGTGTGCGCACGAGTGACTGGGCATGTGCATGATCACGGGGGCGGGGGGTGCATGGGCTGTGGGGTGTGGGTGGATGCTGGCTGGACCAGCTGGACTGCGAGGAGGCAGGCTCTGGGTGAGTGCAGAGCGCTGGGAACCTGTTACGACGCGGACATACCCTGCAGTGCCACATGATCCCGGGGCCCTGGGATGGGCCGCGATCGCCTCGCACTCCTATGCCTCCGATCCAGTTAATTAGGGTGGGGCCAACAGGGCATGGCCCAAAGTCCGTGCAACGTGGCGTCAAGAGACACCGGTCAGTGCGGGGCCTGAGCCTGGGTCCCCCCGGGACCTTCACCTCCAGAAGCAGACTCTCTGACAGTCAAGCGCAGTGGACACCGGACACAGTCAAGCCCTTCTGATTGACGAGGCACAGCCGTGGGGCTGGCATCCCAAAGACCATCCTCTGCTCCTGCTCAATCCACACGAGCGTAACAGTGGCCTGACAGGCAGGGCGCGGGGGGATCAGGCACGAGGGGGATCTTGTCTGAGAGGGCATGGCGCCCAGTACGTAGTCAGTATACGCACCCCGCCCACGAGGGCACTCGGCTCCATACCGTGGGGTGAGCACAGGGCCCTGGTAGCGCCCCGGCGCTGCCGTGCGCCACGCATCCAGGACAACCTGGGTCCACCCCTCAGGTCCAGGCCCTGAGTGCAGGTCATGAAGGGGACAAACCGCGCCCAGCAAGGCCGGCGTGCGCCGGTCGCCTTCGGAGGGCCGTTCTCCGATGGACCCCGCCCGGTGAGGGCCGGTCCTGGCCACCGGCGGGCGTCGGTCCCCGTAAAATGGCCCTCGTCCCGGGGTATGGGCACTGCGTTCACTGCCAATACCCAAGAGAAGGGACTGTGAGCTGCACGATGTTCGGTGGAGAAGTACTGTCCACAGAGTTGATCCCTCAAGAGGTTGAGACAGAGGCTGGCGCTGTGCGCGAGAGCCCATTCCTGAGCCCTCACCACGCCGGCGCTGGGCTGTAGTTGCTGCGGTCGCCTGCGCCACATCGCCAGTGTCCTGTTCGCTGACAGCTAAACGCCTTAATACGCCAGTGCCTGAGGTGGCTGCAAGGCGGAGGCGCCGTGCCGCTTTCGCCTGGTCCCCCGCAGTTGTTGGCGGGTCCCCCACGGTTGTGGTGGCCCAGGAGGCGCCCCGAGCCAAGGGGCCCTGGTCCTAAGCTCCAGGAGGCTAGCTCCTCACGAACGCCAAGCCGCGGAGGGTTGCAAGCTCGCATACAGCGTCGTCGCGGCCTTGGACTGGGGTCCAGCACGGGGACACGAGAGCGGCGGCGGCAGGCGCCGCTCCGAGGGTCCGCGGGGTGCAGTGGCGTGAGACTTCTCCATACGTCGCGCTTCAGGGCCATGCCCTCACGCCACGTGTGCCCAGGAGGAGCTATTGAGCGCTGGCGTGGCTACGCTGGAGCGGCTGGCTTGATCGCGCCGAGGTGGGGTCGAGGACGTCTTCGCGGAGGCACAACGTGGGGCAAGAGGTCTGATTAGAAAGAGTATGTTGTGTATGCAGCGACGGGGGCGCGGGGCGAGGCCATAGGCGCAGGGGCAATGCAAGGCGGGGTGATGGAGCCCGATCCGGCACCAGCACGTCGGTTTGGCGTGCCCTTCACTCACATAGTGGCCCACAGCTTGCAACCTTAGTAGCCCGTTCTAATTTTGAGCAGGACCTCGTCAAAATGTAGGTGAAGCGTCTTATCGAGCATACTGGTTCTGCAGTCCCCGAAGCTGAGCTGACCTGCACATTTTACATGGTGGCTGCAGGGTGGAGTACACTGAGGAGGACCCCAAGCCCCAGGTGCGTGTTGTCGGCTCCGAGCCATCACACGCTCTCCGAAGCCTGGTGCCAGTCTTCCAGCCCTCTTCTCCCATTCCAAGCATTGACTTCTTGTGCTGGCGACTTGCAGATTGAGGAGGACTGCAAGCCGGAGTGCGTGAAGGAGTGGGCTGCCTACAAGGTGCGCGCAGGGCCGCGCCCGGGACCTTCTGCATGCTTGGAGTATGGATTGTAGAGCGCGTCTGAGAGGGCACGTTGCATGGGCGTGACCGTGCCAGTCGAGCAGCGAGAATCACCTTGCCGCCCTGTGTGTCGGAGCAGGCGTGCGCTGAGCGCATCAAGGCCGACACCACGGGGCAAGCTCACTGCACGGGCCAGTACTTCGACTTCTGGAAGTGCGTGGATCACTGCGTAAGTGTCGCCGAGCATCCTCTTTGTGGGGTGGCCATCACGTGGGAAGCCTCTTAACTCGCCCTCGCATGCCCCTCCTACAGGCTGCCCCGAAGCTGTTCCACCACCTGAAGTAGGCGACGCGGAGCTCTGGCGCGGGAGGAAGACACAGCTTAGCAACTTGGGGGGGAGGGGAGTGCGGGAGTACCCGCACGGGCACGCTCGGAGCCACGATGCTCGGAGCGGCTGGCGACCGGCGATGGCGGGGAAACAGAGAGTGTGACGAGGTGGTTCATAGGTAGATGGGAGCTGGGCAACCAGCGCTCGGGGCCGGCTGCCGGGCCGGTTGACGTGCAATGTGAAGGACGGGTAGGGTGCCCGTCGGGAGTGACCGCAGCTGCGGGGGTGGGGCTAGTGAGGCATGCAACCGTGCAGAGGCATACGCGAGGAGCAAGGGTAGTGTCAGTGATGTAAGCAACCTCTGGGCGCTGCATGTTCTGGTCCGGGAGACTCGCTGGGGCAGGACGGGCCGTGCCCGCGTTTGAGGGGACCACAGAGCAGCTGGCTCATGCGCGCGCATTGACTCGGGGCCGTGCTTGGGGATCTGGGGCCTAGACAGCCGGGTTTATGTCAGCTACTGCCACAGTGGAGCAGCGGTCTGGGAAGGGCTCGTGAGGCCTCGTAGGGGGCCTGACAGTGCCAAAGTTGAAGCCGCTCCCACTGGTGCTCAGCGACGCACATGGCCCAACCCCAAAGCTACGTCCTCCAGTACCAGCTTTCCGTTACAGCGCCGCACAAGCCGCAAGCACCAGGGGGTGTACCTTAGTTGATGCTGCCCCTGCTGATCGGTCTGGTGCCACAACCATCCTGCACCAGCCTTTGCCTCGAATCCGCCTCCGACCTGCGAGCGCCCTCACGCACGCACTCCTTCAGTGCCCTAGGTGCTGACCAGGAGACCACCCGACGGGGGGTCCGCCTCACTCGAGCAGGCGCCGGCCTTCCACCCCCTCTGGGTCTGCTACGTCCCACGGCGTCAACCCGTCCTGCAGAAAGCGTGAGGGGGAGGTTCGGGGCATGGAAGGGAGGGAGGACCCAGGCAGGGAGTGTCTTGGGAATGGACAAGCGAGGGACAAATCCCTTAGCATCATTCCGCCCACACCCGTTCACACTTTGCCGAGCACTCCAAGCCATGCGCCCCCATACAATGTGCAGGCTGTGCACCCCACGCGCGAGTTCCCCCAGAGTCTCCCCACGCCGTACCAAACACACGCCGAGGGGCTGGGCCCCATGTAGCACCCACCTTGTCCTTTGCGCTCTTGTCCGCTGCCGCCGCCAGGAGGGCCGCAATGACCTCGGCGCCGCTGCCCCGCGCTGCGTGGTGCAGCGCCGTGCTCCCGCCCTGCGCGTGCGGGCGTCATGGGGGCAGGGGTTCAGACGGAGGTGACAGGCGCTGCGTGGACTACCGGCCAGATGCGGCGGTGCTCGGAAAGGACTGCTGTCGTGCGGGGGCTGGGGGCCCGCTGTTCAGGGCGTCAGGGGACGCGGGCGACGAAGCGGCCAACCAGCTCGCTCTCAGGGCCCCTGCCCAACGCGCCCTCTTCCAGCGCGTGGCTCAGTTGGCTGTGCCCGAATTCACAGTGCAGGATGCCAACGAGGACCGGACATTGCAGCCATTCGGCCAGCTCCACACGCTGCCACGTGTGAGCGTGTGACTCCCCCCCAAAGTGACTCCCTCCCGTGTCTCCTTTCCCCCAAAGGCCCAAACTCGCCTTGTCCACCGCCGACGCGGAGGCCCCCGCCGCCAGCAGCGCCCTGACGGCCGCCAGCCGGTTGGCGGAGGCGGCGCGGGCCAGCGGCGTCTCACCGTCCTGAAGTAGGAGGAGGAGGGGGCGGGGGAGCGGACGGCGGGAGAATGAACGGGCGGGGCAGGCACGAGAGGGAGGGCCCTGAGGGGAGATGTCCTCTGCGGAGGCACCCGCGCGGCGGCAAGCGTGGCCTCGCGCGCTTCTCTATTGACCCGGGTGCGGCCCGTGCGTGGCTCCAATTGGGCTCCATTGCAGCCCGGGCAGAGCAGGTCCGTCTCGGCACCGTCCCGGTGTGGGCCTGCTCCCCTCACGTCTCAGCCTAGAGCCTCGGGCCCAGAGCCTCGGGCCCAGAGCCCACCCATGTGTGCCTCGTAGCCGCAGCCTTATACGGGGCCCCAACCCTAGCTTGGCTCCCCCCATCGCCGCCGCACCTTGTTGGCGGCCTCGATGCGGGCCCCCGCCGCCAGCAGCTCCTCCAGGGGGCCCATGCGCTCGCCGAAGGCCGCCCAGTGGAGAGCGGTCTCGCCGCGCTGGGGGCGGACGGGTACCGTAGGGGCCAAGGGGTAGGGGCCAAGGGGCGTGCGAGGGCTACGGGTTACCGAGTTGTATAGCGGGTCGAGCGCTATTAGAGAGTAACACAGGGCCAGAGCCCAGAGACCGCGGGCGCTTGCAGCAGCGAGGAGGGCGGTGACGCAGGGCGGGAAGGGCAAGGGGCGCCTGGCTCATGCGCCAGGCTCGGGCCCCATTCCTCGTCGTGCCTGCCCAAGCGGGCCATACTCGCCCCCCAATCCAGCCCCACCCCACTCCTTCCTTTCCCCCAGGGTGCCCCAGGGTGCCCAACGTTCTCTCTCCAAGGTGCCCCATAGGCCGCTCACCGAGTCCGCTGCGTCCCTGTCCGCCCCCGCCCCCAGCAGCGCCCCCACCAGCTCCCGCGAGGCGCTCAGCACCGCCTGCGTCAGGGCCCGCTCGCCCGACTGCCAGGGGGCAGGTGGGGGGTGGAGGCAGTGAGAAGGCGTGGGGAAAGGCCAGGGGCAGCCAGGGGCAGCGTGGGGCACGGGACAGGGCCACGGGAGAAGGCCCGGGGAGGGGATGGTTAGCGGAGGAGCATGGGGGCTCAGCTGGGGTTGCAAGGACAGACGGCGGACCGGCAACAGGCGCCGCGGCTCCTGCAGCTCAGTAGCGGGGAAGTGCACGGGGAGCTAGGTGCGATGCGGTGCAGAGAGGGGCGTGTCGTGGTGGTGCCTGTGGGGTGCCCACCTTGCTGGCGGCGTTGACGTCTGCTCCCGCGGCGATCAGCGCCCGGGCTGCGTCCAGCCTGGCGCCGTGGGCCGCCAGCCACAGGGGCGTCACCAGGGCCTGGGGGCCACCACGGGGGAAGGGGGAGGAGGGGAAGGAGGGTGGGGTCAAAGCAAGGTGGGGGGTGTCGGGTGTTGCGTGGATTCGCGCCGCTGGGGAAGGGGCAGACGGTACACTTCGGGGGGGCGAGGGACCGCTTGGGGCCAAGAGGCCCCGCCGCTGCTGGTCAGGCCGCAAAGATCATGACTGTAGTCAGCCGGGCGGCCCTGGGCCCTGCGCGCTTGAAAACCGAGGGGCGGCCTGCCCCTGCTACTATAGCCAGGGACGGGCGGCCCTGGGCGAACTCACCGCATCTCGGGCGTCCTTGTCTGCGCCCGCCCCCAGCAGCGCCTGTACGGCGGCCACGTGGCCCCGGGAGGCCGCCACGTGGAGGGCGGTCTGGCCGTGCCGCTGCTGGGCCGCATGGGGGTGGAGGGGGTGGGGGTGAGAGGTGACGGGATGGGGTGGGGTCCGGCGGTCAGCAGCGGGTTTCGTGGTGGTGGGAAGGAGGTCCGTCCCGAACAAGCTATCGGAGAAGCACCTACCGCCGCCAACGGCTCGGGCCCTCGGCCTCGACGTGCAGATCGCGCCGCACGCCGTCCTCCCAAGCCCTCCCACGGTCCTCTCAAGTCCCAAGCGCCCCTGGGGCACGCAAGCGCCCCGCCCCGCCCCCGCCCCCCCCCGCCCCGCCGCCACCCTTCCCCCCACCCACCCAACACACACCTGTGCCTCCCTGCTGGCCCCCCCCACCAGCAGCGCCTCTATGGCCCCCACGTGCCCCTCCCCGGCGGCGACGTGCAGGGGCGTGGAGCCGTCCTGAGGGCAGGGGAGGGGGGAGGGGAGGGGGAAGGCCAGTGCGCGGAGCTGGCGTTGCGGGACACGAGCCAAGGTGAAGGGGGTGGGGGGTGCGAGGGGCAAGGTTTGCAGAGCTCCCTACTCGCTCTCCGCACCCCGCACCCCGCACCCCGCACCCCGTCTCCAAGGCCCATGAGGGCATCAGCGCTCCTACCTTCCATGCCACCAAAGACGCCCCCCCCTCCGTTGGCAATGTACGGCACCTTTCGGTACCCCCCTCCCTCGCTCGCGCACCTGTGGGTTCGCCACGGCATCCGGCGACGCGCCCTCCTGGAGCAGGGACTCCACCGCCGCAGCGTCACCCCTGCGGGCAGCTTCCGCCAGCTTCCGACCCAGATCCTCCGCCGCCGCCGTCTG
Organism: Edaphochlamys debaryana; assembly: GCA_016858145.1. Lineage (NCBI taxonomy): Eukaryota > Viridiplantae > Chlorophyta > Chlorophyceae > Chlamydomonadales > Edaphochlamys > Edaphochlamys debaryana. The sequence goes on from JAEHOE010000124.1 coordinate 186,827, forward strand.
CTCCGCCGCCATGCCCGCCAGACCAACCACTCCCGCGATCGCCGCCAACCGCCGCGGCCCGAATCCAAGCTTGGATCCAACCGCCAGCAGCGCGGCGTCGGCCGCGCCGCTGACCCTCACCAGATCCTGTACGGCATCCGCCAGGGCCGAGGGACCGTCGAGCTTCTTCCTGTGTGGGGCAAGAGGCCAAGCAAGAGCTGAGAGGTGCAGGGAGTGATAAGGTGCAAATGAGAGATCACAGGCGGGTTGAAGGGAGGAGGTGGCAGGCGAAAAGGTGGGGTGAGGAGCGGCGAAATAGAGACCAGAGACCCCACGCAGTCGCCCTCTCCACCCACCAGCAGAAGTACGAGTAGACCGCCCACACTCTGTCGGCATCGGCCCAGGCCTGAGGGGATGGGGGGGAGAGAGGGGTTGGGGACGAGTGACAGGGTGGAGCTGGGGGGCTGGGGGGCCTGAGCGCCCACACCGAAGACCCCACCGCTTGCCCTCCTTGCCCCTCCTTGCCCACTGGGGGGCTGGGGGGGCTGGGGGGCAGCCAGCCTGCACCCGCCAACCCCTGCCCCATCCCATCCTGAAGCCCAACACCGCATACCCCACCGCATGTACCTCCCCCACCCCCCATCCCAGCCCCCACCAACTTACCCCTTCCCCCCCATTCCCCACCCTCCCCACCCCCAACCCTCCCAAGCCCCACCTGGTACACGCCGGCATGGACCTCCGACAGGTACCCCAGCAGCCACACGGGGGAGGGCGCCTCCTCCAACCGCCCCGCCCGCCACGCACGGGCCGCCGCCGCCAGCAGGGCCGCCAACCGCCCCGGCAGGTCCTCCGCGCCAGCGCCCACCAGGCTGCCCGCCGCCAGCGCCGCCGCCAGCGGCGTCGCCACCGCCGCCAGCAGCTGGCCCGCCTCGTCCCCGTCCTTGTCGTTCGTACCGCCGTTCGTACTGCCGATCGTAATGCCGCCCAGGATCTTGCGGTAGATGGCCAAGGAGGGGGCTGCGGAGTCGCCGCCGCTCCGTAGCACGGCGTCCACCTGCAGTGGTGGACAATCCAAGGGTGATCTTGGATTCAGGATCCGGAAGTAGATCGCTGATCGGGTATGAGGACCCCGGGCGCGGGCCCCTCCTGCCCCCGGATCAATCCGATCCCGCCCAGCCGCGCAGCTCCGTTACCCGCTCATCCCTCCTCCGCCCCTGACAGCCCCCCCCCCCACCAGCATGCCCAGCCACGCCTCCAGGGACACCCAGTGGCACAGCTGCTCGCCCCTGCGGTGGGGGGTTGGGTGGGGCGGTGGGGGGCGGGTGGGGCGGGGGGCGAGAGGGGGTGCAGGGAAAGGGGCATATGGGGCGGGGGAAGGTGCGGTCAGATCCGGTGGCGCAGCGTTGCCAGGCTCCCACAAACGCCGCCGTGCACCTGAGAGTGCCGTTTCCGTACAGCACATACGCACACGGTCGTACCTGCCGTACCGCGCCATGCGCTCCGCCAGCGTCCACACGCGGCTGAAGTACTCGCATCCCGCCATGAGCCCCTTGGCCAGTACGGCATCCAGCGCGGCGGCGGCGGCGGCCAACGGCTCGCGCTGTTCGCCTGCGCCCGCCTGCATCTGACTCAGCAGCTGCTTGGTGCGGGACAGGAGGGGGCGCGGGATGCCCTCGGGGGCGAGCGGGAAGAAGGTGGGGACCACCAGCATGGCCCGTGCGCGGGCGTAGAAGACCTGACAGGGGGGGAACAAGAGAATGAGGAGGGTGAGTAAGAGGGCAAGGGACATGAGGGACAAGCGGAAGAGACGGGGGTTGAACAATCTGCCTCTGCACGTGCCCCTGCTCACATGACCCTGCACGTCAGCCCCTCCGTCCCCCCCACCTTGGACCGCAGCACCTCCACCATGGGGCTGGCGCTGTACTGGGGCACACAGCACCTGCGGGTGAGGGGGGGAGGGTGTTGGCGGGTCTGATGGGCCCATCGGGGTTCAGCGGGGCGGAGCGGTCATGGGCACACCACATCGTTCTTGTTGACTGCGCTCCCGCCACCACGGCCTTTCCCTGCCCGTGCCCCTGCCCCTGCCCCTCGCTGGCTGTCAGTCGCACCCTCCTTTCCCATCTCCTGCAGCATCCTCCGTCGCCCTCTGCTTCCCCACCAGCCCAACCAACCCCTGGGGTTCAGCAGGGTCGGCACGCGCTCTCACCACATACAACCAAACTTCCTTCGACTGCAAAGCACGACCCCTCTCACCAGTCAATCCAGACGTACTCGAGGCCCTCCGCCGCCATCCGCCGGAGCACCCCACACATCTCGGCAAACTGCGGAGGCGCGGAGGGTGGGTGGGGCCCGCGGGGGCCAGGGCGCTTTGACCCCGGGGGCGCGCGGCAAGTGTGGTCGACGCACCAACAGGACTGCCCACAAAACCCCATGCAGTTCCTCCCGGCTACCTCCTTCTCCCCCAGTCCCATCGACTCCTGCCTTCTCCCCCGCACCTCCCCCAAACCCTAATCCCCCACCCACCCCGGCCCCCGCCCTTACCCCCCCCCCCCCGCCCCCACCTGAGGCTCCAGCATGGGTGTGAAGCCCGGCTGCTGCGGGTAGGGCTTGGGCGCGCCCCAGCGCCAGCTCAGCACGGCCGTCTGCGCCCACTGCGCCTCCGGTACGGCACTGTACGGCAGCTCCACGCACTCGGATGCGGCCACCTCCTCAAACACCTGCACACACACACACGCGGGTGAGGGGGCGGGGGCGTACCGGGGGGTTGCGCGGGGGCGCTGGCGGCACAGACAGAATCCGCGCACGCGGCATAGCGCGCATGCGGTTGGGGAAACCCCCTTCCAATCAAGGGCCCACCGTTCCATGACCTTGCTCCCGTCGCGCCCCGCACCCCAGCCCCAGCCGCAGCACACCGCCCCCCGCCCCAACCCCCCCCTCAACCATCCACCCACCCACCTTGACTCCCTTCCACGCCAGCACCGCCCCAATGCGCATCAGTCGCATGGGCACCGCCGCCAGGTCGGGCGGCATGCCCCCGTGCAGGTCCTGCACCACCCCCGGCAGCGAGGACAGCGGCAGGGGCGCGGGCAGGGCCGACTGCAGAGCAGACTGGGGGGCAGGGGCAGAGGGCAGAGATGAGGGGGTTGAGGTGAGGGGGTAGAGGCGAGGGGAGAGACGCGGGGTTGAGTGTGGTGAGACAGGTAAGAGGCCCGGGGGCGGGGGGCGGGGGGGGGGGTTATGGGGTGGAGGCGACGCGGTCGTAAGCGTGTGGGCATGTGGGCAGCTGGGGCCGAGCAGTGCCGAGGCTGACAAACACGTGCACAGCAAGGACCCACTCTCCTTGCCCTGGCGAAGCGTACCGTACATGCTGGTAACCACCGCGCACCCCCGGCGGCAAGGCATTTCGGCTGAGCTTCGCGCACCCCCCCACACAATTATTTTTGCTTCGCGCAAGCGCTTGACGGGTTTCTGGACTTTTCGCGCACGCCGCGCAGGGCAGGGGCAACGGTATGCTTGTGTAAAGCCCAGTGCAGCGCATCAAGCCAACGCCGGTAGCCACCCGCATGGCTGTCCAGCTTGCCTCGGAGCATACCGTAATGTTAAACTTAGCTGCTCTACTCCAAATGCCTGAATGAGCCGGCAGCGCTTGCCCCTCACAGCACCGTGCGGTACGGTACCGTACACGCGCGTGGCCCCCTCAGCACAAGCCCGCCGCCCCTTACTCCCAGTCGCTGTCCGACCCCTCCGCCCCCTCACTGCCCGAACTCTCATCCCCGCTGCCCGATCCCTCCTCCAACCGGTCCGGCGAGCATCAGCAGCTAGTCGCTGCCCGAGCCCGCCCTCCTTTCCGCTGCTCGACCCTTCCTCTCCGTCGTTGCTCGACCCTTCCTCCCCGTCGCTGCTCGACCCTTCCTCCCCGTCGCTGCCCGACCCCTCCGCCCCCTCGCTGCCCGACCCGTCCTCCCCGCTGCCCGACCCCTCCTTCTCCCCGCTGCCCGACCCCTTCTCCTCCCCGCTGCCCGACCCCTCCTCCTCCCCGCTGCTTGAGACCACTAGCACGAGGCAGCGCTCCTTGCGTGGGCGGCCTGGGCGCCTCTTCTTCGCGGCCGCCTCGGCCGCGGCCTTTGCAGCCGCGAAGTTCAGCTTGCCTCGCATGCCGGCGGGCGGGTGCCCGCCTCGCTCGGCCATGCTTCAAAGAGTGCAGTCTAAGAGCTACTGCCCTGAGTATTGCGGGTACCGTACCGTATGGTGCGCGGCTGCGAAAGTAGGGAGTGGCGTACGCCGGCCGGGCGCGGGCACGAACACAAGCAGTTTTCCGCACTTCCGCGCGGGCCCCCGCCCAGTTTTTGAGATGCTCCGCGCGAACCCCCCTGACTGCGCGAAACTGCAAAATCGGCCAAATAATTATTTATTTATGCGCGGTGATATCGGCAAGGTACGGTACGTAATCCTATCGCCTCAACGTCCCCCGCTCCGGCCTGCTCCTCACCGTATCCGCCAGCTGCTGAGGCAGGACCCCGACCTTACTGCCGCCCGCGTTCGGCTGGCCGCTGGCGGGGGCCTTGCCCGGGCCTGGGCCTGGGCCCCCAGCGGGCCCAGCAGGGCCCGCCGCCGCCCGCCCGGGGTCCGCTGGGGAGGCGGCGGGGAGGCCCTCGAGCTTTGCGCGTAGGGCCGCCACCTCCGCCAGGACGGTGCTCTCCGAGGCGGCGAGCTGGGCTTTGAGGGCCGCCACCTCGGCCCGAAGCGCTTGCACCTCCTTGCTCTGGGGGATGGTTGGGGGGGCATTGGGGGGGGGCAAAGGGTCTGTTCGCGCCCCTACTGGTACTTGCCCCAGTGGATCGTCTGCACTTCCACGAAGCACCTCGAAGGGTGCGAATAGGCCGTTTCGCGACATCAGGCGACGGCATGCGTACCTCTGAATTGGCCTTGTAGGCCACCCCGTTGTCGGGATAGACAGCCTTCATGTGTAGGAGGAGGATGGCATTATTGTTCGGATGGTTCGCAACGTCAGAAGCTATCGACTTGCGCGCGACATGCCTCACCGCTTTTGAAGCCGCTGAGCCCATGATCCTCCCGTTAAGACTCTATATCTGATCAGAGAGGCTCAGGGCATAGCCTAAAGGGATTCAGTGGAGGCCTGGGCTTGGAAAGTAGGGTCCATCGATGCGTCGCAGATGTTCCAGCTGATCGGGTTTCGCTATGTGCCCTTGGTTGTCACATATCGGGCTTCCCCACACGAAGGTGAGACCACCCAGACATAAGGTACGATGCCGTACAAGATGTGGGTGTACACTGTACGGGATGCGGTCACCCCGCGCTACCCCACGCGTGTTGAGGAAGCCAGCTGTAGAAGGGGCCTGGGCCGTGCGCTGTGCGCATGCTCAAGGAAGGCTGGGGGCCCCGCAAGCTCGGGGCTGCTGGCTTCACCAGCTAGCAGCGACAGGCCGGCAGCAGACTGCTTGGTGGCGGCGTCCGTTACCCGTAAGAAGGCCTCTGGGCCTGGGCCCACGCCTCCGTGGGCGCTGGGCGGGCATACACTCAACAGGCTTCCTATCAGTGCAGATGACTCTAGCTTCAGGCTAGCTTCTTGTGTACCCACGTCCTTCCACCGCCACACCCGAACAGCTGCACTTCGCCTCGAACCCTCCCGCCGCAGGCATCCATGACGTCACTACAGCTTGCTACAGGACCCCCAGTCTCGCCTCTCAGACTAGAGCTGCATCACTCAACTTTGCATATCATTGTCAAGCACCACTCAGCGCGTTCAACCAACATGAGACTGTCACAAGCCCCGTCCCCGTGGCCCAACAAAGGCACTAGAGCTCCACCTCAAACTCCCCCGATCCGCCTTACGTAGCCCCTCGCTCTCCATACCTAGCTATAACTGCCGAGCACTCAGTCCATGAACGCCAGTTAGCGCTAAACAGTACACAGGAGCCGCAGGAGCCGCAGGCACGCGCAGCGCTGGGGCACAGACCCATACCCCCCCCCCCAAAGCTTGCGCCCCGACTTCATTGCCTCCAAGCAGGAGGGTCCGATCACACGCCTGCTCGAAAGCGAACGCTTGCGACCAACCTGCTATAACCACCGGTTGGACATAGTATGCAAGACACGGCCTGGCAGGCCGACCCCCCATCTCGTCCGCCATGCCCAAGAAGCTCTAGAGGCGGGGGTCTGACGCCGCCCGCCTCGTGCCACGGCCACGCCCCCTCCTCCACTCCAGGTCGGGTCCCTGCATCCACCGGCGCCTGGAGCGGCGGGACGGCCGCCAGCGCCAGGCCCAGACCGCAACTGCGAGGCCGCACAGGCCCATGGGTCCTGGCGCTGCGGTTCCTGGCAACGCCTGGGCCAGGGGGAACCCCAGGCGCTGGCAGAGCCTCCACGCTCAACGCTGAGCGTACGTATGCTGCTGCCACGCCTCGTTTCTCACGAGCCGGTATCTGGCATAAGAGATCCAGGACCGTGCCGCCGTGCTGCAAGGCCCCCGCCGCGTCAATGACATATCGGAGTCCCGGTACCTCCGGACGCTGTTCCACATCGCCCCAAGTGCTGAGCGCCCTCCCCGGGGCTGCAGCCCCCACTCAGTTCTGCTTCATTAGCCTGGAGGGAGGGGGAGGAGAGGCGGTATGCATACGTGAAGGCAGAGGTGAAGCAAGGGTACCCGTGTGGAGGATGAAAGGGGAGCGGCAGCGGCGGTACCGCTCACCAATGGCATCCCTCTACGCCAAGCCCGCACGAACTCGGGCGATGCCCAGCCTCCCCCCACACCAGCGCTCACCTCTTGCGCACGTACTTGTCCTTGATTTGCCCCGGCGTGAGTAGCAACCTGTCGATGGCCGAGACCTCCTCCCAGTCCAGCCGCCGCGACGCCTGCGCAAGCGGGACAGGGTGGGGCCGTCGGGAGCTCAGGTGTTGGCCCCGGTGTTGGGAAGGGGCAACAGGCGCCCCACTTGGGGCGCCCAAGGGCCGTCGTCCCCACTTTGTGCTTCACGCGCCACCTCTCGTCCCAGCCAGTATAGGTGCACCCCCCAGCTTGCCTTGTACTCTGTAATCATCTTCGGCATCGCAGCCATCGCGTCGCTGATCTGTTTGACCCGTGCTGCTCGCTTGGCGTTCTTCTCCTCCTGCCGCTTGATATAGGCCGCACAGCCGGGCGGCTCCTGGGGCTTGCCCGGGACGATGCCCTCGTGCGGCCACTTCAGTCCATTCTTGTAGAACTCTTCCCGTAATCGCATTGCTTCGGCGTAAGATATGAGAGGCGGTCCCTCTTTTCGTGGAAGAAGCGCCTTAGCGCCCAGTCGGTGCAGGATGTGCGCCATAGCGGCGCGCACTGTGAGCAAGCTTAGGTGGTGACACACGGGTCGCTAAAAGGGGGAAGGGAAGTCGGGTATTCTCCTGCGCGAGTGCACCGTGCATGGTGGCTGACACGCCCATGACCCTGCCCCAGTCCCCCGCCCGTCGCCAGCCCTTGGTTCCTGACGAGGCCTGACGCCTTGCTATTAGACTCCTGCCAGGACTCCTTCGTAATCCTCCCTTGAGACAGTGTCGCGGAGGTGCGCTTGGCTCATTTGTTGCAGGGTAGGTTCCAGCATGCCCCGAACACGCAGGCGCGCCAGCCCATCATACTGACTGCGTCCATCCTCCGGGAAATCCCTGCGCGCCTCGGCCCTGCCCGCTCGACCATTTTGCGCTCCCTATGCCCTTAATTCGCGAGCAACCGCCTCCTCGCTAGTAACTACGCACTTCAGGCGCACGCCAAAACTGCCGCAGTCACGGCGGCTCAATGGGCGCACCGCCCAATCCACACCCCCACGCGTCCGGATTCGGCCCCGGCGTGCTTCTCCGTGTCGGTCGCTCTTCAGTGTGCCCCTAGCATAGCTCTCAAAGGACCAGTAGCCATACTGACAAGAACTCATGCGGTGACAACCCCCATAAACACTGCGGAGGTCCGGGCCTTGTGGCAGGCCCAACAGAGTCCAGCTTCCCGCAAAGGCGCGGCACGGCATTGCGCCTGCCAGGTACAGCCCGCGTCCGATTGGGCCGAAGCCCGAGGCCTAAGCCCCACTTGCCCGCATACACACGTGGATTGAGACACGCCTGCCCCACCCATCCCAGCTAGATAGATAGGTCCATACACAGAGCCTCCTAGTCCCAGCGAGCCTTCCCATGTACTTCCGCCCTCCCGTTGCGCTTCAGCAGCCACACCTCACCCGGAGGGATCCTCGCAACCTCTAGCGGAGCTGGGCTCCATGACTAAGGCCCCGGCCTCGACAGCCTCAGCCTTGGGGCACAGGCCGCCTAAGAGCCCTATGCGGGCCACGTAACCCCCTTCCTAGGGACGCAGCGGCCCGTCTTAACTACGAGGGCCTCTCTAAGCCCTCACCAGCGCATGGCTGCTTCACGCCGGTACTCTTCGCCGCGGGCTCTGGAGGCAACACGCTGTCTGCAGGGGCCGTATCGCCCCGCCTTCGACCAGCCTCAGGCTCGGGAGCTCGCAGCACGCAGCTAATTAGCCCCTGCCGCGGCCGTGCGGGCCCTCGCCGCCGCCGTGGCTGCCGGGCGGTCCGTGGTGGCCCCGCGGGTGGCCGCCGTGGCCGTGCGGGGGAGCGTGCGGGTGGTAGCCGCCGCCAGCCCCTGGGTGGTGGCCGTGGGGGTCCGCGCCGCCTCCGCTGCCTCCCATCTGCGAGGGTAAGCGCAAATCATGTCATGACAGGAAGTGCGCGAGTGTAATGGACGATATGAGCGGCAGAAGGCGTGAAGGCATGCGCTCGCACGTGGTGCGCTCGGTTACACGGTGCTCTGGCCCTGCCGTCTCGACCGCAAGGAAACGGCCGCGCCCGCCGCAGCCGCACCTGAGTGAAGAAGGAAAGGTTGCGTATGACGTCGTCCAGCCCGCCGCCGCCAGCCTCCCCGCCGCCGCCAGCGCCGCCGCCGCCGGCCTCGCTGCCGCGCCCATCCCCAGCCACTCGCTTCACAGCCTGCGTCAGCTCCTGAAGCTTCTGCTGGACAAAGTCTGTGTCGGGGCCCTGGCCGCCGCCACCGCCGCCGCTGCCGCCGCCGCCGGGCCGCCGGCCCCCGCCCGTCGCCACGGCGTACGGGTGGTGGGCGTGGGGGTGTGGCGGGTAGCCATGTGGGTGGTGGGGGTTGCCGCCGCCGGTGGAGACAGACCGGCTGTGCGGGTGCGGGTGGCCGTGGGCGGGGTGGGGGGGCGCATGCGGGTGGGGAGGGGCGCCCGGGGGCGGCCCGCGGCCGCGGGCGTGGGGCAGAGGCTCCGCACCGTGGGGGTCGCCTTGCTCATCTGCGGGGTGCGTGCAGGGAGGGCAGAACGCGGGGCGGGAGGGGTTCAGAGGCTTTGCCAGCTCACGGACGGTAATTACCGTATCAGCGCGTATTGACCTGCAGGCCAAGCTGAGGTGCGCGAGGCCGCGCCAGTTCGCCCTGCCCAGGTCCCAAGTCGGCAAGTGCACGCACCTCCGTAGTCGGGGTAAGGGTGGTAGGGCGGCGGCATGTGGCGGGCGGCTGCGCTCCCTCCGCTCGGGCCTCGCCCATACCGTGCCGCGTGGGGCGGCGGCGGCATGTAGTGCGGCGGGTAGCCAGGCGGCGCGCCGTATCCGTACGGCGGCGGTGCCATGCCGTACGGGTCCTCTGGGTCTTCGACCTCGTAGCCGTACGGCATCTCGTAGCCGTAGCCGTACCCGTGCGGCGGCGGCTCTCCGCCCGCCTCGTACGGATGGTGGCCACCAGGCGGCGGGCCGTAAGGATGCCCGTAGGGAGGCGGCAGTACGCCTCCATGGTACGGGTGGCCGTACGGTGGCGGCGGGCCGTACGGGTCCATGGGGTCGACGCCCTCGGGCGGGTAGGCCGCGGGGTCATGTGGGTCGTAGCCTGGGGGCATCCCGTGCGGCGGCATGCCCCTACCTGCAGGGCGGAGCCGCGGATCAAGGGCAGGTTTGAAAACGCAATACCGCTATCAGCAAGGGGGGAGCAACACGTCGATACGCCGCCTAGCAAGAGCACAGCTCCGCCAGGCGCAGCTCCGCTGGACGTCACCCATCCGCCCTGAGTCCGTGACCCGTCCTCCCACCCCACCTGCGTCCGCGCCTTCTGCGTCAGCTGCACCGTGCTGAGGGGGACCACCCTGGGGCCAGCCAGGGGGTGGCCCGCGGCCGCCACTGCTGCGCGCCGCAGCCGGCGGCGGCGTGGGATGGCGCAGGGCCGTGGGTGGGGGCACACGTGGGCTCCTCTTGGGGGCGCCAGGTGGCGGATGCCCCGCTCCCTGACCGCCGTCGGGGCCGTACAGGGCCGCCGCGAGTGCAGCGGAGGCGCTGCCACCGCCGGAGGACACGCCCCGCTGGCCCGACCCAGTGCCGCCTCCGGACCCACGAGACCTGTGCGGGGAGGCAGGGGGGACAAGGCGTTGAGAGGCGTGCTCTTGCGAAACAGGCGAGCGCTGCAAGGAGAAACACACGTGCGTCGTACTGCCCTCTGCGTCGCACTATCCGCGCCCACGCCTTCCCAGCGTCCGTCTCTTCGTCACTATTACGTGGCGCCCGACCCCCCCGTAACTTGACGACAACTGCCCCGTAGACTCACCCTGGCTGTCCGTAGCCGCGCGGGCTCATACCGTACGGTGGCATACCATACGGCGGATAGGCCCCGTACGGGTTGTACGGATCGCCGTACGGCGGAGGGTAGGCGGCCATGGACCCATGCGATGGCTGCCGCGTGCCGCTGCGTGTCGCCGCCGGACCCGTCGCTGGCGGCGGCGGTCCCGACGGGCCATTGTCAGCGCCGCCACCGCCACCGCCGCCGCCGTTGCCCGCCAACGCCGCGGCGGCGCCCGCCAGGGCTGCAAGCGCGTCGTGGGGACGGTCCTCCCCGCCTCCGCCTCCGCCGTCGCGTGCGGACCCAGGCCCCGCCGCCCCGCCGTCCTCGCCTTGCTCCGCCCCCGCAGCCCCCCCGCGACTCCGCCCAGCCGCAGGCCCGGCACCCTCGCGGGGTGGCCCCCCGCGCGAGCCGCCCTCGCCGCCGCCGCTGACGCCTGGCCGGCCCCGTTGGCTGGCGCGAAGTGCATCCGCCCTCGCCGCCGCCTCCGCGGCAGGCCCTGGGCCCGCGCCGCCCTCCGAACGGGGCCCAGGCGGGTGTTGCGGGTGGCGGGCGTGTGGCGGAGGCGGGCCGACCATGTACGGCGGCGGCGGGCCACGTGGCAGGCCGGCCATCTCCGCCGCCTCGTCCGGATGGTGCCCTGCAGCGGCGTAAGCGGCGGCCACCGCTGCCGGATCGGCATCTGGGTCGTCGTACTCAGCGTAGTACGGGTGCATGTACGGCCCATACGGGCCGTACGCGGGATGTGGCTCGTACATAATGGGCGTGCCGTCCTCGTCGTACCCGGCCACCACCGGGTACGGGTAGTAGCCGGGGTAGTAGGGCACGCCGTGCTCGTCCACCTCCTCGTACTCGCCCTCCGCCATGGCCGGGTCCATGCCTGGGTAAGGCGGGTACGGGTACGGATAAGGGTACGGCGGCGGCCGCCCGTATGGGTCCTCCTCGCCCTCGGCCGCGGCGTTGGGGTCGTTGGGGTCGTACCCCGGCGGCGGGCCGTAACCCGGAGGCAGTGCGTACGGGTAGTCCGGCGGGTAGCCTGGCGGCGGCTGGCCGTACGCCGGGTCGTGAGGCCCCATCGGCGGCCAGTGCGACCCTGGCGGCATGCCGTACGCCGCTGCGGTTTCCGCGTCCATGGGTTCCCCAGGCTGGTACTCCCCGCCGGCCGCTGCCGCCGCCGCGGCCGCTGCCGCTGCGCCCGCGGCCGCCCTGCGGCCATGTCCCGGCTGACGCAACCCCTGGTGGTTGCCGTCCGATGAGGTCGCAACCTGGTCATTCGGCTGCTCCCCATCAAGCTCTCCGGCGCCGCCAGCGCCGCCGCCGGGGACCAACGCCAGTGGCCCAGCACCGTCGGGAATGCCTGCGGCTGCTGCTGCTGCCGCCGCCGCTGCCTGGGGGTCCTCCTGGCCCTGGCCCAGGCCCAGGCCCAGCTGCAGGCCCGGAGGAGGCCCCGGATGGCCGTACGGGTCTTGGAGATGGTTGAGATCCGGGTGGCTGAGATCCGGGTGGTGGTAATCGTTGTTGGGCCCGCCGAGGTCCGGCTGATGGTTGAGCAAGTCTGGGTGCAGACCCAAGCCGTGCCCCAGCGGCGGCGTGTTGCCGGCGGCAGTGCTGACGGAGCCGCCAGCCGACATGGTAGGCCCCATGCCGCCCTTCTGAGCGGCCGCGTTGGCGGCGGCGGCTGCCGCCACTGACGCCGGCACGCCCACAGCGCCCGGCAGCCCTCCCGTCAGCTGCGGCTTGCCGCCCTTGCCTGGCCGCCCGGGGGCCGCGCCTCCGCCGCTAGCGTTGGCGTTGGCAGAGGCCGCCGCAGCGGCGGCTGCCGCCGCCATGGCTGCTGCTGCGGCGTGCACAGCGGTAGGGTTGAGGAGGGGCCCGACCGGCGGGGCCACCGGTGGCGGCTGCGCAGCGCGCGCGGGCGCGGGTGGGGGCTTGGCAGCCTTCGGTTTGGCCTGGCCGCCGCCCCGGGCCGGCTTGGTGGCGCCCGGCGGAGCCGAGACCGTGCGAGCGGCCATTTGCTGCGGTCGACAGGCAGGGTTGGATGAGGTGTGTGGGGGTTAGCAAGTATCAGCAGGCAGCCGGAAGGTTACCAGCTGTGCCAGGCGATGACCGAACGTCCCGTGAGTGCAGGCTCCTCCACAGTTGCCACCCGACCCACATCGCCTTTCGCGCGGCTCCCGGCCTCCCGACCCGGTCCAGGCCCCGTGGGCTCACCTGCGCCACCTCCTCCGGGAGCAGGTCCCACCGCACCGTGGGCATCGTCTCGGCGTTCTGCGGGCGGGGGCGTGCATGCATCCAACGACACACATCAGTGCAAGCTTCTGGGTTCGCTTTATTCGTCGCCAACATAGAGTCGGCACACATGAGTGCCCTGGCACGGCCCCTCCTCCACCGCCCCCACAAGAGCATCCACCAGCAGGGATGTAGAGCCTCCGCTGGCAGCCCCCAACCGCCACGCCTACCGGCCGGGGGTTGGTCTCGTAGTCCAGGTACGCAAAGTTGGTTTTAGCCTTAGTACCCTTCTGCACGATCGCCGCCGCGTCGTACGCCAGGCCAGCCTCGTGTGCCGTACCGAACGACCCGAGCCAGCGCCGCTTGTCTCCGTCGCGGATCTCAGCCGCGTACATGCCCCACTTGCGCATCCGCACGCCCACGAAACCTGTCTGGTTGCGGCAGGGCGAGTCCTTATCATCGAAGTCGAGGCCGCCGCCCGGGCCGCCGCCGAGGTGCGTGCCGCTGGCGATCATCCGGGCGGCTGCCGCCGCCGCCGCAGCGCCGTGCGGGCCGGCGCCGTTGGCTGGCGGCGAGGGAGAGCCGCGCTTGCGCTTGCGTTCTGGCCCGCCGCCGCCGCCGCCGGCCGGGCCCGCCGGGCCGCCGCCCGGGCCACCTGGGTGCGCGTCTTGGCCCGCGGCGGCTGTGGCCGCAGCGGCTGCGGCTGCGGCGTTCCGTTGCGCCTGGGCCATGATCGAAACGGCCGCCTGAGCCATTATGGCTGCCTGCAGGCTGCCGACGTTGATGCCACCAACGGTGGGGCCCATCGGACCGCCGCCGGGCGGGGCTGCAGCGCCGCCCTCCCCGCCGGCTCCGCCTCCGCCTGCGTTGGGGCCAGACGTGATCCCCGGGGCTGCCCCTCCGCCGCTCGCACGGCCGCCCTGCAAGCCCCCCAGGGCCCCCATGGGTCCCATCACGCCCCCCGCACCGCCGCTCGCGGTCGACCCCGCAGGCTTGCCGGCAGCGGCTGCGGCTGCTGCTAGCTGAGGTGCCAGCGCCGCCGCTAACCCCACGCCTTGCAGAGGCGCCGGGCGCGACAGCACGCCCCCGGGGCCCCCTGCGGCCGCCGACGCGCCACTGTTGTTCCCTGCCTGCTGCAGAGCCGCTAGCACTGCTAGTACCCCAGGTAGCTGCGCTGGTTGCGGTGGTCCTGCCCCCGACCCAGTTAGCTGGTGGAGCGCCGCTGCTAGGCCGCCGCCCGAGCCGGCGGCCGCGCCACCGCTGGATACGCCCGGCCCGGGTGACAAGCCGGGGCCTTGTGACTGTGTGCCCCCGGGGACTGGGGAGGGAGCCATGGAAGCGGGGGAGGGCGCTGCATGTGCACCGCCCCCGTTCCCCCCTGACGTGAGGGCCGCCATCGCTGCCGGGTCCTCGCCTGTTGGGCTGTAGCCCAGGCCAGCGCCCGGGCTGGGCGCGGGTCCCAGGTCCATTCTTTCTGTGGCCGCCGTGTGTGCGAAGACCCCTGGCGCCGCCTCCGTAGGCGGTGGAGGGGTCATGCACTGACTGAGGGGATTAGCGAGGTGGGTGCCGCCTCACGCGGCGGCATCGTGGGGAGAGGGCCCCAGACGCGGACGCGCGGTGTCCCCGCGCTGGAAAAGATTCCTGCCTGGTAACGCGCACTCCTCACAACTGGCCGGCGAGGTACTGAAGATGGGGCCCCCGAACAGGGGCGAGGGCCCGCCGGGGCCTACGAGCGTGGGTTACGCCGGCCCCTTGTGCGTGCACACCGCCGCCGACTCGTAGCGGTAGCCCAAGGAGTCACCTGCATGGTCATCGGGGCAGGTCCATTGATGTTCGCGCACCAGACCGGCAAGCGGGGGCACGTTCGCGCGCTCGGCTGCTGATGCGTCGCCACCCGCCAAAAGTCGGCTCCTACACGCCACCCCTAGCATAGTAAGCAGCCAACACGGATCTATGTCGGGAGACGTAAGTTGCTGTTCATTCGTGGGGGGACCGCCCCTGCAGCTTCCGCCCAAGGGACATCTGCTGCTGCAGCTAAATTGCGACGAGCCAACGGGCCCCCGCGCGCATGCCTCCCTGCCTAAGTAGCGTAGCCCCAAGCCAGAGGAGGTGTTGGTGGCCTTGCGGGGCTGCAACGTCCCTTTCCACGGGCCCCGAAATCGTTCCCGCGCGCCCGCCCCTCTCGCCTGCCCTCCAGTAAGGTGGTGGCAAGTTTCTATATGCTGCGTATGTCGGAGCGCAGACAGAGCTGATCAACGCGTCAAGATGGAGCGCGCTGGGCTCCTCGCCCGTGTCAACAATTAGGGGTGCACAGCGCAGCCCGCCTCGCCAGCCTTGTCCCCGTAAGGCTACGCGTGTGTTCCTTATGATTCAGGGAATGCCCGGCTGTCTTGCGAGCCCGCGCCCGCAACTCACCGGGAGGTCTGCTGGTCGTGCGACCGCCCCACCTGACGGTCAAACGCTCTTGACTTTGCTTCAACAAACAACTACGACAAGCTGTTATGAGCAAGCGCTCCAGAGCGGGAGTTCTCTGCCGAGAAGTTCGGCGCAAAATCGTGTCTAGGTCAGCGCAGTTGTGCTGGGGTGTGCGCACATAATCTTGCTATCAATTGTGCAAGTGAGTGGCAAGCTGGTGCTTTAGGCCGGGCCTTGGATGCCATGGCCATGCACCTTGCAGCCCGACCCGATTCCCCCAATTCCCCGCCTCTCAATGCCCTCAGGCCCTACCTGACCCACTAATCTTCCCCCCCTATCGTCATAGCCCATAGGCACTCAAGCATGCGTAGCTAGCAGTGCCAGGCCGGATAGCCGGGCCCTTGCCTAATAAGGCGCCTGGACCCTTCAAGATGGACGAGACGATGGTGAGCGCGTGCAGTGTCCACCTCTGTATTCTTACATGGGGCACCAACCCCTGGCAAGGACAAGGACAAGACAGTTAGCGGCAGGGAGCAGGTTGGCGTCCGGCCCAATAGTCTGTGGAGGACCCACTGGATGCGCGCACATGCCCTTGCGGGTCAAGGGTCCCCAACGTCACATGGGGGCCCCCACGAAGATTCTTCTAATCCCCAACGTCACTGTCCCCTCGTGGCCCCCTCCCCGTCCAAAACCTCGATGCCTGCAGGAGGTTCAGCAGGAGTGGCAGTTTGCGCGTGGTGCGGTACTGGTGCCGGTGCGGTTGCTAGAACAGCCACAGCAGCCAGCCGTCTGCCTGCCCTCCGGACATCACGCCTCCCACACACCCTGCACTGTGCTCACGATGCAAGTGTGGTCGTCTGCAGGAAGGGGTGCAAGGGGCGGCGACGCGAGGGCATCAGACCGCCCCCATCCACAGGCCCTTAACACCCCTGCAAAGGCTGCGAACCTGGTCCCGCCCCAGGCCAGCCCGCTTCCCCACTGCTCCCACAACCTGCATCACACCCCGAACGAGGTGCCTTCAGGTGAGCTGTTGCTCAGTTCCTGGTTGCCCTACCCCGGCTCCAATGAAGTACACAGGCTTAGTGAAGGCCAGCCACAACCGGGGCATGTACCCCACCTTCTGTCCACCCGCGAGATTCCGTGCCCCTTTGCCCTCGCGGGCCCTCCCTCTCCACAGGCGCCGGCGAACACTCGGTAAGCTCCCCACAGGTCTGCGTAGTCTGCTTAACACGCCCTACGCCACAACCAAGCGCTTCGCTTCGTTGATGTCTTCTAACCCCACCTTCTGCCCGCGCCAAAGCCGGACAGCGGGCAGCCAAATGGTCAGGAGGCCGTCCCCGAGTCACATAGCTGCTGACCCAGGTCTGTCCATGAGTTCCCAGCAGCGTTAACACTGGACGTTTGTGCTGTGCCTCGTTCGGGCCAGCCCGGGCCCAGGGCAGACCGTGCGAAGGTGGGCGCGGGAGGAGGAGTCCAGGACACTCCATCCAGCGCCATCCCCACACGGCACCGCGCTTTAGTAGATACAGGATGGCGCGGGCTGCCAACCCTAAACGGGCAGAGGGAACCCGGGGAACCCGACGGGCCCCGACGGGTCGGCGAGCTGGACATGTGGAAGGGTCGGTCTAGGGTTTCGTGCCAAATCGAAGAGCGATGAACTATGGAATTTAACTGGATGTAAGATATTGTGATCAGGTGCGGGGGCCTCTGCGGTAGGTCAAATGCGCAACATCTCTTGCGCGGCTTCCCAACGCCAGCCCAGGCCCCCTGCAGCGCTGCATTGTTGGCATATGTTGCATTGAGCAGCCTCCTGCAGCGTTCAACGGGCTAGGCGTTGCCTGGCCAGGCGGTGCCCCGGATTGCTTGGTTTTGAACGAGTCATTTCCGAGGAGTCGCTATTCCCCGCAAGCTGCCTGTACTTGTCCTAGTCTAATAGAGTTGTGTTACAGCTATCACTCGGTCACTGTGGTTGCGCCGCCTGCATATTTCGGCTGCAGCGAACACCGCTTCAGCCCGCTCGCCGACTGAACAGCCTGGCGGCCTCGCTGCTTCAACGTCTTGCATCGCAAGTCACGTTTGCCGGCGGGACACGCACAGCCAAGAACTTCCTGTGGAGCACAACTTGTGGAGCGCCCATGGCTCCAGGCCTGCTGGGCCTGCGAGGGACGGTGCGGGCATCGGCGCTTCTGGATGAAGCATCCACTAGTTGCCCGCTGTCCCGGACCTGCCCACTAGTCCGCCGCCTCTCCGCCGTTCATGGGCATGCCGCTCGCGCTGTTGTGTCGCCGGCCAGCCGGCGACATACGCCAAGCATTCGAGCGTGGAGCACTGGATCAAGCGTCAACAGCCCTGTAGTCTCGACGCCTGGTACGGAGCGGAGGGCGCCGCTGAGCACGACCAATGGAGCCAAGCCCACGCGGCTACGGGTGGCCGTTGATGTCGACGAGGGTGAGCCACGGTGTCCCCGCCCTGCTGCTCTCACCCCCGCCGGGTTTCCGGAGGACCTCTACCCTGCACTTTGCCCAGGGCCCGCGGCCGCCATGCCCTTGGCGCTCGCATTTAGGCTTTGCCAGGGCAGAGGCCCTCGTCTCAAACCCCGAGGCCGTAGCACCCGCTAGCCCACCCACCCCCACGCCGGGCCTTCCGCTGCGTATGCTGTCGGACCTGCCGCGGGGCCTCTTATGCCGCGGAGATCCGGGGCGCCCAAACCTACTAGGCACGGGCAAGGCACCAGTAGGGTCATGGCAGGTTGCTGGACACGAAAGCCACCCCGTCAGCCGTTGGTCCGTAGCGGTTGTCCAGCTGACCCCGCGCCCCCCACAACCGCCACCACGGTCGCCAGTCATGGCGTCGTTCTTAGGGCACTGGCAGAGCTTGCCGCTCAGCTGCTGTGCGCCGGCCGGCCCAGCCCAAAAGAAACTGCTGGAAGTTAAGCGGCCGTTAGCAGAGGCTGCATGCAGGCTGCTCAACCCCGGCCTTTCCGACACGGGGTGAAGAGGGCCCCTTGCCCCCATGAAGGCCCCCCGAGGCCTCTCCATCGCCCCACCCACCAGCCCCTGCCGCGCGCGCCCCCCCCTGCCCGGCGCCTGCGTCTCTGTCGCCACACCCTTGACGCACAACCCCGGCCGACAATCCCCCCCGTCCCCCATGCCATGCAGTGCTGGGCCGGTTCGTGTACGCGCTGAACCAGTTCTGCAAGGACCGGTACGGCATGGAGTACGACGTGCGTGACTACTGGATCTACGAGTTCGCCAAGGTGCGTGCGGCCCTGCGCCTGGGGGCACGCACCTTGGGGTCATGACCTGTCGCGGCCACGCCTGGGACCCCTGGGCGGTAGTGAGCAATGACGCCGGGCGCTCTTCCATGGACTCTCAGTCACGCCAGAGCCTGCGACACGGCGTGCTGCAGCGAGTTCTGCGGCAGGAGCGGTGTCTGAAGCGCTGCTCGCATGAGCCGGTGTGTGTCTGTGTGTGGCTTCGGGGGCCTTGGGCCCGACCCGCCTGAGCACCACCGGCCCCTCCTGCCCCCCCTCCCACTAGATCTGGAAGTGCGACCAGGAGCGCTCCAACCACATTGTGCACGAGTTCTTCAAGAGCCAGCACTTCCAGGACGGGATACCCGTCATCCCGGGTGGGTGGCGGGGCGGGGGTGGGTGGGAGTGGGAGCCCTCAGGTGCCCCCCAGGGAGGTAGGACGCATGGCGTGCTACACAGGCTGTGCTCTCCCACGAGCCCGGCCGGGGCTTCTGGGCCTGTGGCCGCGGGCCTTCTGCTGCTCTCGCAACGTCGTTCCGGACCTGCTGTCACCATCTTCCTCCTCGTCCTTTTGCCGCCTGTCCCCAGGCGCTCTGGAGGCGCTGACGCGGCTGTCCGAGTCCCAGTACGAGCTAGTGGTGGTGACCAGCCGGCAGCACGTGATCCAGGACGTGACGCTCGACTGGCTGGACCGGCACTACGGGGGGCTGTTCCAGGTGGGTGGGTGGGAGGATGGGGGGGAAGGCGAGGGGGGAGCTGCGGGAAGCTGGGGCAGGGGCTGGGACGAAGGGGATGGGAGAGGAAGGACTTGGCGGGGTGCGGGAGGGAGGGCAGCGCATGGGGGAGGGGGATGGGGGGGGGCAGGAGTGCTGGGAGGGGGTGGTCGGCACGCCGGGGTGTTGCCGCGGGGGCGGTGGGAGTTGGGGCTGGGGCCGCGCCTCTCAGCTGCGCCTGCATGACTCATAACGTGGCGCCGTTCCGCCTCCCTGCCCCCTCCAGGAGGTGTACTTCGGCAACCACTTTGCGCTGGAGGGGGTGAGCCGGAAGAAGAGCGACATCTGCCGGTGAGAGGGGGGGGGCTGGGGGAAGTGGGGGGAGGGGGCTGAGGGAAGTGGGGGGAGGGGGCTGAGGGAAGTGGGGGCAGGGGGCTGAGGGAAGTGGGGGCAGGGGGCTGAGGGAAGTGGGGGAGGGGGCTGGGGGACTCGCCAGCGGTATGGGGGGCACGGGCGCATGGGGGTATCGCCGGTGGAGTGCATAGCAAGGGGGATGAGGATGTGAGCGGCAAGGGGGAGGGGGGAAGAGGGCGGTCAGGGAGGGCCTGGCACGTGGGACAACGGCGGTGGGCAAGGAGCCCAGCGCCTACACGAAAAATGGCCCAGGGTCCGCCCAGTTGCACCGGCGCAGAACGGCCCCCAAAACCTCCTGGCCCCCCTCCCTGCGCGCGCCTCCCTCCTCTCTCCCCGCTGGCGTGGCGACGCGACCCCCGCTCTCGTGCAAACCCCCTCCCTTGCCGCCCCCTCTCCCCCTCCCTATACAAGCAAGAGTCCCCTGGCGTCTGCGCGATCCCGCTCAGCAACAAACACCCCCTCTACCCTGGCACCCCTGTTCTTAACCCCCTCCTTCCCCTCCCGGTCCCCCCCCCCCCAGGACCATTGGCGCCCAGGTGCTCATCGATGACAACCCCTCGTACGCGGTGGAGTGCGCGGCGGCGGGCATCCGCGTGCTGCTGTACGACTGGGAGGGGGGCTACCCCTGGAGCAAGCTGCCGCCCAGCGGGTGAGCTGCAGGGGGGGGGGGATGCGGGGCACTGGGGGCGGGGACGGGGCTGGGGAGGGCGGCGGGCCGGTGTGAAGGGGTGGAGGCGGGAGCGGTGAGGTGGTGATGATGCGTTCTGGGGGGATTGAGCAGGCTCGCGGCAGCCGGTGCGTTGTGCATGGGGCCAGTCGCCGAGGTCACGTGGCGGGGACAGACTGGAATCGTGCTTACCGAGGCCGAGTCTTCTAGCTTCGGATTTGCACCTCCTAACCTTCCTTCGCGCTGCGCCCGCAGGGTCACGAACCGGGAGCTGATCAAGGTCGTTCGGGACTGGACCGAGGTGGAGGCGGAGCTGGCGCAGCTGGCCATGGCGGAGCGGAACGGCAAGTGAGCGCAGCTCGCCGGGCGCCAGCGGGCTTGCGCGGCTGCTGCACTCGAACCGGACCGCGGGCGTCGAGCGCCAGGGTGCCGAGGAGGAGGGCGCTCCATGCTGAGAGCGCAAGGAGGCCCGGACTGCCGACTCTGGCTGGGAGGAGTGAGGCGGAGAAGGAGCAGGAGCAGCGGCGGCCTGAAGCGTGGAGGATGGGGCGCTGGACAGCTATGACTCTGGCGGCGTGCGCGGATGGCCGGGGGCGGCGCGAGCGGTGGCGGAGGCCGAAGAGGAGCCGCGCTCGGAGGGGCGTCATCGGATTGGAGCACGGCGCACGTCGGGGCAGCCGAGGAGCTTGAGCTTGGGTCAGTCAGTAGAGGAGCCAGCATGGCTCGACGGCGTGTAACTGTAGCGGCTGGGCTCATGTTCCAAGACTTCGTGCGGCGGGGTGGCGGGCTGGAGGCGCAGTGACCGGAGACTCGTGACAACGGTAGGGCCTGTAGGGCGGGCGAGCGGGCACGGCAGTCGAAGGGGCTGCTGGCTTGGAGCGTGTGCCTGTTGTGCGCGTGAGTCTGTGGGGGCCATCGGTAGTTGAAGGCAGGTTGGGCCGCGCGTTCAGCGCACGCGGTACGGGTGGTGGATTGGATTTATCCTCCCTGAATGCATGAGGGGTGGAGATGTCCAGACGTTACCATTAGCGTGCTGGCTCGAGGGCCTCCTGGGAGGTCAACCTGATACCGGTAGCCTTCATCCTCTTCCGGGCCGTTAGGTTGTGTTGTGCTAGCCGGAGTCGACCGAGGGGCATTAGATAGCTGGAAGACGCTGCAAGCACTCGTTCATGTGAGGCCCCAATTTGCCGAGCCGGCCGTCGGATTGCCCTCGGAACGTGGGGTGGCCGTCGGGTAGATGTCCTTCCGGGCTCGGCATGGGGGCCCGACGAACGCACGCTCGTGCAATGCGTGTGCGTGTGATGCGTGTGTGTGGGCAGGCAGAAAAGGGACGTCGTGTGCGCGTGTCCGCTCTGCCTCTTGTGTGTATGTGTACGACTGGCGCTGTAAGCGCGTTCCAGGGATTCCTCGGCCGGGCATTCGCCGGCCAGGCCCCAGCGCTGCTGCGGCTTGCCCGCCGCCCAGCGCCCTGCGCCGCATCTGTCCTTTATGCATGTAGCCCCCGGGCTCCCTGTCATCGAGTATTGTCGCGGGGCCCCCTTGCATCGATGTGAGGGCGGCGTGTGTTCGAGCGTGGCGTGCGCACGAGCGATCGGCATAGCGTGGTAGTGCGGTGGCGCGGCCGGGGTGCGTTGTGAGGTCTAGACGGTTGTGGTGAGGCGGGCGGGCCCGGCCGGTATTATGTCTTTTGAACATTGTGGCAGGGAGAGGAAGGCGATGGAAGGGGTGCATATGGGTCTGAGGCAGGCGAGAGCGTGGTGGGAGCATGTGGAGGCAACTCAAGGCCCTGGGGGCAGCACTGCAGAAGTAGCAAGGGGCGGAAGGCATGGTGGTGGCACGGGCATTTATGCCGTGGGCTTGGCCCGTATGTAACCAAATCTCCCCGAGCTGTGTGCGAGTCCACCTAGAGGCACCTGCGCGTGGACCGTGTGGCGGTTCCGGACAACTGACATTGCCCTGATTCCCCTCGCACGGCTCGCAGTCACGCCGCGGGGCACGCGGGGTCCTGCACTTTGACATCTATGCAAAGCATAATAGGCCGGGGGGCTGTCGTGTGATACGGCCGGGAGGCAGGGAGTCGGGGAAACGCACCGGGGGTTGGGGGCGGGGCCGGGGGCCGGGGGAGACGGCACGGGAAACAGGACTTGTCCACGCGGCAGCTTTGCCTAGATCCAAGACTGCGTCACTTGTTGACCGGCAATTGTTTATTTGCACGCACCATCAGGGCCACCTGCAAGCAGCCCTCGCTAGTTGTAGGGATTTCCACGCCCTCGTCGCGGATTGCTCACGCAACCTTGCCACCAAACTTTTAAAGATGCAACAAGCTCTCAGGGCGCCGTGCCGCCCAGCGGCGCTGCGTAGCAGTGCGCGCAAGCAATGTGGCCGATTGGTCGTTCGCGCGAGCGTCGCGGCGCCCGCTTCAGTGGATGCGGTCGTTTCGTGGGCTGCTGGTAAAGGAGCAAAGCTGGAGAAGGCCACCCTTGGGGCGGACCTGCTCACCGACAAGCCCATCCTCACTGCGGCCGGTGAGTTCTGGGCCAGCTCCAACTGGGCACCACAACGTTCACAACGGTAGCTGATAACTGCTTGGGGACTGACAGAGGCCGGGGGGATGCACTTATCGGCCTGCACCCCTGCAACTTGCTTTCCCCGGCCGCCCCGCCCCCACGCCCCGCCCCACCACCCCCGCAGCGGACGTCAACGCGGGTGATGTCCTCATCACCGTGCCCGACTCGCTGTGGATCTCTTCCGAGAACGTGAAGAAGACCACTGTCGGCAAGGCAGCTGCTGCTGCGAGCCTGGAGCCATGGCTGCAGCTCGCGCTGCAGCTGGTGGCGGACCGCTGGGGCAGCAACAAGTCAGAGCTGGCCGCCTATGCTGCTAGCCTGCCCGAGGACCTGGGGTGAGCCGGGTGCAACGGCCGGCTTAGAATCTTTTGAGCAGCGGGTACGGAGACGGAAGAAAGGCCGAGGAGACCGCGTGGGGGTGCTGAAGGCGGGCTGTTGAGGTTGCGCGAGGGTTGGCCTTGGCCGCCTCCGCGGCCCTTGCCTGCTGCCCGCAGAGCGGGTAGAAGGTATGCGGTCAGTGAAAGATCCCGTTCCCAGCCAACCCTTTCCTCTATGGAGGCTATGCCCCCCGACTCCCGCTCACCACCCGCCTGGCCCTCCCCACGCTGTCCTCCGCTGCCGCCAGCACGCCGCTTCTGTGGAGCGAGGAGGAGCTCCAGGAGCTGGCGGGCACGCAGGTGTCCCAGTCCCTGTCGGGCTACCTGTGAGCGGGGCTGGGCGCTCTCCAGGGCGGAGGGGGGCGCGGCGGGTGCAGGCATGAGCGCAGGAGCGGGGGGGTGGGGGGGCGGGCAGGGTTCGGCAACGGCATCCTGCGTGAGCTCTGCAGCATGTGCACGGGGCAGGCGCTGGGGGCTTCGTCGCCACGGTGGCCACCGCGGGGGCTCTGGACAGCCTGGGAACGCGGTTCGGGGGACCGGGACTGGGGACCCCTCCACCCCTGACCCCCCCTTCCCAAACACAGACGCATCTCTCTCCCTCCGTTCCCCGCGCAGGGCCTTCTTCCGTGCCACGTTCGAGCAGCTGCAGTCCGGTCTGTTCGCCTCCAACCCCGCCGCCTTCCCCGCCTCAGTCTTCACGCTGCCGCACTTCCTGTGGGCGGTGGCGGCGGTGCGCTGCCGCGCGCACGCGCCCCTTTCCGAGGGCGACAAGATCGCCGTGGTGCCGGTGGCTGACCTGGTAGGCGGTTGGGGGGCGGTTGGTAGTTGGCGGTTGGTGGCCAGCGGTTTGGCCGTCGGTGTTGGTGATATGGGAGTGGGGGACCGTTCCGGGCGGGCGGCCGCCTGACGGCTTGCCACCATACCCGACGACATCGTCGAAACGCCGCGCTGCCCCTCAACGCTGCTTGCTGCCCTGTCCCCCTCCGCCAGGTCTCGCACCGCCGCGCCGCCAACTCCAAGCTCTTGGTCCGCGGCGCTGGGCTGTTCGGGCGGGGGCAGACCCTGGTGGTGGAGGCCACGCGGTGAGGCGGTACGGCCGTACGGGGCAGGGGCGGGGGCCGTGGGTAGGCGTGGGTCGGCGGGTGGGGCCGGGACGCGGTTGCAGGGCAGGCTGGCCATGTTCCCGTGGCTTCACAGCCCTCCTCCTCTGCCAGCCCCGCTGGCTCCACACGTCCCTTGCCCCTTCCTCGAACCGACCTGCAAACTCCGGCCCCCCCTGTCCTTCCCCCTCACCCGAGAATTCTTAACCCCCAAACCCCTCAACTCCCCGCAGCCCCATCCGTAAGGGCGAGGCCATCTCAATGGACTACGGCACCGGCCAGCTGGATGGGCCCGTGCTGCTCAACCACGGGGCCATGGACCCCAGCAGCCCCAAGGTGCGGCGACACGGGGCCCGGCTCGGGCCCGGCTGGACCTGGAGGGCGTGCCCGCGTGATGCGTATGCTATCCGCCGGGTTGCTGGGGAGGGAGGATGCGGGGGATATGCTGGCGCAGCAGGGGGAAGTGGTGGACTGCTGGGGGCCGTGGGGAGGACTGGGGGCGGACAAGGCCACACCCTGGGAGCCTGGTGCGGGCGGACGAACCCGTTCCCCCCCCTCCCAATCCCCGTCTGTACCCCAGCCCGGCTACAGCCTCACCCTCACCCTGCCCAACACCGACCGCTTCCTGGACGACAAGCTCGACATCCTCGAGGTACGACGCCTGCCGTACCGTACTGCACGCGCCTGCAGCCCTCGCCCATGACACGCTTCCTCGCCCGCCTTCGCCTCTCCAAAGCTTCCGTTCCCCCGCCTCATCTTCCCCCTTAACGTCCCGCCCACAGACCAACGGCCTCAGCACCACCATGACCTACCCCCTCACGCCCAGCCAGCAGCCGGGCCAGGAGATGATGGCCTTCCTGCGCCTGTTCCAGCTCAAGGGTGGGTCCGGGGCCGCGGGGCAGGGCCGCCAGGGTCCAGACAAGGCTTTGTGAGGGGATTGAAGAGGAAGGGACTTGCGCACTGGCTTGCGTTGTGGTACGTGTGCGGTGCGGCACCTATGTGCGTTTGGACTGGCACCGCATGCGCCAATCTCACGCCGTCGCTCCTTCTCGCCCCCCCCCCTCCCCAGCGGCGGACGCGTTCCTGCTCGAGTCCATCTTCCGCTCCGACGTGTGGGGCTTCATGCAGGACCCGGTGAGCGGCAGGGGGGAAGGAGTGGGAGCTCGTGCGCACGTGCGCCATGATGTGCCGGTTCCGGGTTCCGGGTTACCCGCTCAACCCCCTGCCCCAAGCTCCCGACCTCCCGAGTCCCAACCGCAACCCCCGAGAGTTCCAACCACCGCATTGTCGCCTTCCCCGTCACTCCCATCCCTGTCCCTGTCAGGTCTCCGAGGGCAACGAGGCGGATGTGTGCGCCATGCTGTCCGAGGGCGCCCGCGCCCTTCTGGCCGGCTACCCCACCTCCCTGGAAGAGGACCTGGTTACCGCACGGGCCATGGCGGGGGACAAGGCCAGCCGCAAGTACGCGGCGCTCATGGTGCGTGGCATGCGTAGCGTGAGGGCGCTGGGCGGGGCTCGGGGCGGAGCCGGCAGGGAGATGTGTTGTTACAGCGGCAGCCTCCTCGGTCTGACGGTGCCCTGCCAGCACCCAACCGCCAAGGGTTAGCGACCCACGGCCCAAGCACAAGGGTCAGCGACCCAAACCCCGCAAGTATCCAGTGTGCAAAGCACCAGCAGTAGGGTCATTGAGGGCATTGAGGGGAAACAAGCCGAACGCGACATGGCAGGGTCAAGCCGCGTCCCGTCCGACCTGTCGCGGCCGTTCAACACACGGGTTTGACGGGCGACGGGGCTGCGAGGGGCCTGCAGTCGGGGCTTGTAGCTCCCAGCCCACCACAACTTGGAGGGTAAGACAGGGTAAGATATGCTGCACGGATGGAATGTGCTGAACCGGCGACATCCCCGACGCACGCAGATCCGGCTGGGTGAGAAGGAGGCTCTGGACGCCCTGGCTCGGTTCTTCGAGGACCGCCGCGCCACTGGGCTCAAGCGCCTGGTCTACTACCAGGTGGGCCTGAGAGTGGGCCCGCATGGGCCTGTGGAGGGCCTGGACCTGGCTTGGCCTGGCCGAAGGGGGCTGCGCTTTGATGCTGTTTCGGGAAGTTGGGACACGCGGTTTGGGTAGCGGTGTGCGGGCGGTTTAGGCGTAGACAGCCGTTTGGGCTTAACCAGCAGCTCGAGAGCCTAGTGTGCTGTTACTTGACCCCGAACCTCCGTGCTTTTGAACAGGAGCGGCGGCTGCGGCGGCTAGGACTGGTGGACGACGGTGAGTCCGGTTGGGTCTGGGGCGTTGGCTTGATCTCGGGCTCTCGGATTGCTGATCTTCCAACGGCGCCTGAGCATTCCCCATCGCTCCATGTGCCACAGAGGGCCGTACGACGTACGACAGCTTCTTCAAGGATGGCATCGCCTAAGGTAGAGCGAGGACCGTGGTGTACTGAGCCACAGGGCTGTAGACGGGTGGCTGGCAGAGCATCTCAGGCGACACCTCACTGCGGCGTGGACAGCTGTGGTGCACGAGGCTACAGGCAATGGAGAGGACTGTGCGAGGGCAGAAGCGGCCAGCGGGTATGGCCAGCTTAGGATGTGGACACTTGGAAGGGCCCTGGAGGCTGGACTCGGCGGCAGATGGGGCAAGCTAGCGCAGGATGGAGAGCGCAGGAGCGCAGTAAGGCGGAGCTTTCTGAGAGACTGGACCGCAAGCTGATGGGATGCTAGTCCTGCGCCATTGTCCCCGTTGAGGCTGCGGATGTAAGCTGATCCCTAGTGAGTCCTGTGCAACTTGCCCCAGTGCTAAGTGCGGCGAGCCGGGCCATGGATATGACACTCCTTCAGCTTTACAACTCTCACACCAACGCCGCTACAATCCTCGCCAGTCCTCCAGCACTTCAGTAATATCACGCTCTCAACCTCAACCTCTACCAACTCAACGCCACCCGCAACAGCCGTCCCCAGTCTTCCCCTTGCAATTTGAGTCCCTGAGCGTTCTCCTTCCCGCCCTCTCCAGCAGCTCTCGGTCCTTCAACAACAGGCCACCGTTAATCGCCCAAGCGCCTTTAATCTGGGCCACCGCCTCCACGTGCAGCGCTGCTGCGGCCTACAACGGTAGCGGCGCTGGCGTATGAAGCACCTGAGGTTAAGCGCAGAAGGGGAAACGCGTCAGTCCTGCAAGAAGCTTGAGAGTCTTGCATCTATTCAGGGTACGGCCGGAACCTCCCGAGACTCGAGCCATTGCGTGCCGCATGCCCCTCACCTCGGTTTGCAGCGCCGCACACATGCATGGGGCCGCACAGATGCTGGCGGCGGCGGGTGCGGCGTCCCCTGCCAACGCCAGGGCCGCAGCGAGGACAGCCGCTCCGCCTGCCGCGCTGCACCCTTGCGGCCCACGATGCCGCCGCCCAGAGGGCGTGCGGCAAGGGCCAATAACCAGGGGAGCCTCAACTCCAGCGCTACTTCTCCCTCCGCTTCAGCACCATCACAAAGCTTGACCTGCGGGGGGGACGGAGGTGGGAAGAGGAGTTGGAAGGGGTTTAGAGGCGGCCGGCGTGGCCAGCCACCAGCGGGCCGGCGCATGCGGGCACTAACAAGACAAAGCAAGACCCAACCCTGGCTGAAACCCAGCTGACTGCAAACCCGCTGCAGATATCCATGGCTGAACTGAGTGAAACTGAACCCATAATGCCTGCCACCCTGGAATGAAGACAGAAGCTCAGAACGTTATGGCAACGAGCCAGAGTAACCCAGCCAAGCTGCGCGTAGCCAGATACCCAAGTAACTGCAAAACTGACGCCAACTGCACCATACAAGCTGCACAACTGAAACGAAAGGAAACTGAAACCCAACAGGATACTGAAGTGGGGTAGTCGGGGCACCGGTGCAACTGGGAATGGCGTGAAGGTGCGACGTGCGGGACGGACGGCGGGCTGACGCTGGCGGACGCAGGGGACGGGTACTGGAGGGACTCGTGCGAAGGCGACGGGGGCGGTCAGGGTTGCAGGAGGCGCGTGTGGCGCGGGTGACGGCGGGGGGTCGGCAGACGGACTTGTCGGAACTCGGCATGGCGGCGGGCGAGCGGGCGGGTGTGGCTACCACCGAACAGGTCGGGACGGTCGCGCTCCCTGGGCTCCGCGGCGCATGCTCCACTGCTCCTAGCTTACGACACCACATCTCCTACTTCGAACTCGACTTCGCCCATGATACTTGGACCCAAACCACGACTCGACTCGGCCTTCGGACGCCGCAGCCGGAACACCGGGACGACGGGGGACTGCCGAAGGCGACATGAACCACCAACGGGGGGGCGGGATGGTTAGCGGAACCCCTGCTCTAGCCCATCTGCCGGTAGGTCCCACTCCTACAGCTACAGCACAACCCTTCAACCAAACGGCTCCCAGCTAAGCCTTCGTAACTCCACACGGTTAAGGGTCCCATAAACCACAGAAGCCCTTGCTCCCTGCAGCTTTCCCAGACGGCGTTGGCATGGTTCGGCTACGGTGGTGGTGGCGGCGGCGGCGGCGTTCGGCGTTACGGGTTGGACGTGTCGACGGCTAAGACCGGACTGTTGACGGTGGCGGCTAGGGTGACGTGCCGAGGCGGGGGGTGACGAGTCGAAGGGTAGGGTAGGGTCGACTTGACGGCCGGACTTCAGGTGATCGGTCCCAAGCGTGTGGCGGATCCTCCCACAAGGTACAGCTAGCCTCCTCCGCAAGGTCCCGGGCGCGTGCGAAACCGCAACGGTCTTGAGGGTTGGTGGTGGCTCCAAGCTTTCAACGACGGCACGGTGTGGGTGCTTCGGGGCTTTCCGCTACGAAGTGCCGAGGAAGCAGGGACACGCCGCCGCCCGAAAGCGGCGGCCGCTCCAATCCACACAAGGCAGATCCTCCACAGCCCAACAGCATCGGCAAGCCCACTAGCTCCAGCTGCTCCGATGGCGGTTCTGACGAAGGGGTGGCAGACGGCAGCAGGGCGGGGCCGGGCAGGAGGGACGGCGGCGGAGGGGGGCGGCACGGAAGGGGGCGGCGGCGGCGGGCGGAAGCAAGAAGCAGCAGCAGGGGAGGGCGGCAGGGGGCGGCGGCAAGGGAGGCGGCGGCAAGGGGGCGGGGGCACAGGGAAGGCACAAGGGCAGCTGCAAGCCAACCCAAGCACCGAACCTGAGCTCCACTTCGGAACGAAGGCTGGGGTGGACACGACGGAGGACGTTCTGACGGAGGGATGCGGGGGGGCGAGCCAGCGCGGAGGCGGGGGGACGGCGGGGAGGAGGGCGAAGCACGAAGACCAACGAAGATAACCCATTGAACCATAAACCAAGCCAACCAGCTGACGCTGAATGAACCCAACCCACTGCGAACCTCGTCAACTGAAGAAAAGAGCAGCGCAGACCATGCCCAAGCCCTAGGCAGCGGGTCCGGCCTGGGGGAGGAGAAGGCAAGCGGGCAAGGGCCCCGGCGCGAAGAATCCCTGTGCCCATGCAACCGCAACTGATGTGATGGTGACCCAACCCAACCTGCTGACTCCATGGTGCGCTGGATGCCAACGGGTGGGTGCTCTGGGGTGGATAGGGGAGGCGGGAGCGGACGACGCGGCCAACGAGGCCGGGAAACGAAGACGGAGGCAAGTGTTGACCAACTCCAAGGCTCAAGGATGATAGCCCCCCATGCTGACTGCCCACCAACCGCTGCACTCCACGGTTGCTTGCATGGCATACGTTAGGGTGTGAGGCCTGGGGCTTGGGCTGGGCGGGAGCGGCCACCAGAGGGACGGGGGGAGGAGCGTGCGGGCGCAGGTGCCGAAGATTCCCGGTTGCTGATGTTTTGTCCCAGGTGTTGATCCCACCACGCCAACCTTAGCCGGCGATGTTGGGTTGAGGCTCAGAGAGGGCAGGTTCGAATGACTGTCGGTGGGGTGGGAGGGGCAGACCGACGACGGGAGGCGGCGCGGGCGAAGCAGTGCTGTGCAGGCTTGATCCCGAACTGAGTAATTCCCCAACCATCGCCAACCTCTGGCAGCTTCGGGTACGGGTTCCGGGTACTGACTGTTGATGGGAGGAGGCATGCAAGGAGACACGGGGGGAGGAGGCCGAGCCAGGAGGAGCTGCCCACGGTTGTGCCAATAACCCCAAATACTAGCTGTCCAAACGGCGAACCTCAGGCCAGGCTGTCGAACACAATCTTGGTGGCTTCGGTAACGAGACTGTTGGGGGGAGGCAGGCGACGCAGGGGCGGGGAGGGCCGAGGCGAGGCGGGGAGACGGAGGCGGACTGCGGCGACATGCCCCAAGGTACGTAGTAGAACGCCGAGTTCCCAAGTTTCCAACAACCCTAGCGGGCGCCAACCTTTGCTGAAGCTCCGCCACGGTGACGGGAGCTGGATCCGGTGTGCGGTTTCTGGTGGGTGGGCTGGCGAAGGGCGACGGCGGCGGCGAGGGCGACACGCGGCAGCAGGAGGAAGCCCGTACACATCCCCGGAGTAGCCATATGCTTCCAACCCCGTGCCGAACCTCAGACCGATGACGGGAGGTGCCGACCCAGGATCAGCGCCATGCTCCTTAGGGTGCAGACGGGGGGCGGTGGCGGAAGGCAAGGCCCGAAGCCCGCGAGGCGAAGACGCACAGGTATCGACCCCACTAAGTGCTACCAGGTGGCCAGAGTGTCCCGTTGAAACCATAACCATGAGCATAACCAAGCCCAATTGCCAACCTCCAGAATCATGTTTGCCACGTGAAATTCACCGAAGGTGCAGGGTTCTGCCGGGGGTGTTGTGACGACGGGGCAGGGCAGCGACGAGAGGGGGGAGGCGGCGGGAGACGACGACGACGACCTGGCATATGATCCCAGCAATAAATCTCATCCCCCAATTGGTCCCATGTGGGCGTGCGCATACCCCCAACATACCGCAACTCAGGTTCCAGAGTCTAAGCCAGGTGGCGCCCACACCAAGGCCTGGCGGAAACGCACACAAGCGGGGGCCAAGGCGAAACGAGCCAGCAGCCCAAGCAGCCCAAGACCCATACCCAGGGTTGCCGTCATGAAGCAGCACCAATCCTGCACTCACGCAGGGGTTAGGCACGAGCCACTGCCCTTCCCGCAAAACCCTACCGTGCGACAGAGTTGCGTGTGACCCGCGATGCCGAAACCCGATCTGCGCTCAACCAGCCAAGCAGAGCCCAAGCCATTTAGACCCAGTGCTAGTGCAGTAACCACATACCCAAGCGGGATGTCTGTTGGCCGGGGTGTTGATGAGATGCCGCCTGCGCTCCAACACCGAAGGGTTCCATACCAAGCCACCCCAGTGCACCACCACCACGTACCCATAGGCGATCCCGTTGCGTAACCAACGAGTCTCCCGGGAAAGATCCCTGTGCGCGCATAACCAAAACGGAGGCCAACCCAGGTGCTACCCTCCAACCCAGCCAAGCATGGCGATGTAAACCTCGTGCCCTGCGCTCATTCACCGAAGGGCCCATACCACCCGCCCTCCCAAAGAATGCTGCAAACCACATACCGCGTCGTGGTGTTTTTTTTCTGCGCGAGAAGCCCTGCCAACCCTGCGCATACAGCCTTAGCCAGCCCCCCGGCTCGTGCCAGACATGCTCCCTTGCCTCACTGGTCCCACTTGTGTCCCAGCCTAGCCAACGTGGCCTGCGCATGCGAGAGCAAAGCACCCCGTACCCTGGCATGCCTAATAGCGAACCCAACCTTTTTGATGGTTCGCGCCACTTCACAGGTCCGCCAGTGCTTCCTTCTGCGCAGGAGGGCGTGTGCGGGACCAAGCCCCTGCATGCCCCTGCAACCCGCTTCCCGACCTTTGACTGGGTCCCGGCCGGCAGAAAAGCCCAACCACCCAATGCTTCACTGCGCGTATTCGAAGCTTGCGCACTATGTCATCAAGCCAATGCGTGCCCAGTCCAACCTTTTCCGAGTGGAGACCATCGTGGGTCTGCTCCTGCTCCTCATACATAAACGAGATGCCTTCCGTGCTCAGCAGCCAAACGCCCATGCCCATACCTCAAGCTTCTTTAGGCCCATACTGAGACCCGACAGTGGTACATCTGCCACACGGGGTGCCATGAGGTGGGGGGAACGGAGGGCAGCGGAGACGCGGGTATACCAGGCAAGGTGACGGCGACGGTGTGGGGGTGGCGGGCGGTGCAGGTACCGATGTCGGCATTGAACGTGGCGAACGGTTCAGTGGCAGCGGGAAAGTGGGACTTGCGAGTGATACGGATGATCGGTGGAAGGTGTCGAGTTGTCGGCGCTAGGGGCAGGACTCGGCCACGAAGGTTCAACGGCGAGGGAGGGCGAGGGCGGTGAGGGCGTCGTCGTTTCGTATACGTGGTTCGGCCCAAGACCGCGTCGCGGCTTTCGCAGGGGACTCGTAGCAAAGCATCGCTCGGTCGAGGGCCGACGGGTGTCGACTTGATCGCAAGGGGAGGGACATCTGCCGTAGGTGCGCTGGCGTGATGCAGGTGGGGGACTCGGACTCGTGCATAATCCCAGATCACCGCCGAAGACTCCCGAGGCACCGCCGAGTCGTCCAAAACCAGATCCCAGAACACATCTTGCGGCTACAAGCCCAGCACCTGCATGCTTGGGCCACAGCACCGACGCGCCAACACGCAGGACGCCCTCCAGGCCCCGGCAGTGCTACCACCCACTCATCTCAACCGTGGCTGATGCTTGTTGCACACGAAGGACGTGGCACAGGGGCATCTGGGTCGGAGGCGCGTGACGCTTTCGCCGAGGACAGACGGACGGAAGCCCAAGCCGAAGCAAGCCAGGAGGGAGACGTGGCGCATGTTCATGTTCATCTCAGCATCGCATCGGCATGTGCTGTTGCTCCGAGCACTCGGGTGGCCGCAGCGCAGGCCTTGCGGCGAGCGAAGGGCCAGTGGGCTAGGACCACCGCCACCCCCCGGCCCGCCCCGGCCTGAAGCCGGGCCCCGTCTGATCGGGGGGCCCTAGCAGCCGCGAGTCGGGGGGCTAATAGAAGAAAAGTCCAGGGAAGGAAAGTCCAGGGACGAAAGAAGACGAACCCAGGAAGGACCAATCCAGGACGTTTTGCTGCCGGTGTAGACCACGCTCAGCTGAGCTGTGCTGTGCTGTCTTAAAGCTGTGCTGCTGACCCCTTCCCCTTCCCCCGAGAGCGCCCTCACCGTACACCACCATCCGTGTAGGGCACTGAACCTTGAGCATGCGGGAACATGAACAGGTCGCGCGTTGATCCGGAGAGCCACAGAAGGCCAACGCGGCGCAGGCGAGCGACGTTCAACCTAGAAAAGGCAGAGGGTGGGGCACCGCGACGTCAGGTAAGGCCTGCGAAGTCCGCAGGACTGCATCGGGGCAGGGCTTGGGAGCCAGGGCAGCCCAAGGTAGCGAGAAGTTTGACTCTAAACCCGCGCTCCCCAAACGTCGTGGCTTCGCGTTTGTCAGCAGAGGTCCAGCCCAAGGCCCCGCTCACCTCCGCATCGGGTTCTCGGTCTCGGATTTCGCCGCGAACGTGACCAGGCGTCACCTCAGACATAGCAGGTGAGCGCTCGGGCCTGCGGAAAGACAATTGAAGGCGGGGCCACGTCAACTCCGGCTCGGGAGGCCATTCGGGGGAGCCGTTTGGGCGCGAGCCGCTATCCTTCTATCCGAAGCACCTGTAGCGCCTGTGATGAAGCACAACGCCGTCCCCAGATACCCAACGCTAGCTAGCGCTCTGGAAGTAGCGCATGCTGCCAGGCCCGGGCGCGGCGGTCTTCTTTACGAGGCGCAGCTACCCAAACTTGCCCTGGGGCCGAAGTAGGCCAGCAATTCGGCCGCGGCGAGGACCGCGGCACAAGCCCGGCGACGGCTCAGTGGAAGCTGACGAGACGGGTGCGCTACGGGCCCTCAGCCCGAGGGCCAGGGAGGTGCCTGGTCAACCCGGCGCTGAAAACAATGTCTAGAGGCCATACTGCGGGTCGCGGACGTGCGGGAAGCTGGAGCGGGCATCGCAACCGTAAGTCGTGATAGCTCGTGTAGCAGCGCAAAGGTGGGGTGAGGTGCGCGTATGCATCTAGGGGTCTGTATGGTGTTCTATGCAACCTTTGGGGCCGCGGTCGCGTGCTCAAGTGCTTGCGCGGAATGTCCATTGCCGTACGGGGTCGGGATTGGACCCCGGAGCTGGGCCGGAGAAGGCCGCCTTGCTATGGGTGCGCCCCGACTTGAACATTAGAAGCCTCTTCAGAGCTGCGGCCAGCTGTGCAGCGGTGTTGCAGCCGACTTGGACAGGGCCCTCACTAGCCTACTTGCGGGCGCCACTAGCATACTATTAAGCCAGAAGCCCGAAGCATACCTTTTGCCACGCGCCAAGCTTGTGGTCCGCCGTGAATGTGCGCTTGTGGCCGCTCGGGGCCTGCTTAGTTCTCTACAAGTGCCGAGGGTTGAATGCCTCGGCTGTGTTCTCTCTGAACGTGGCGGCGGGAGACGGCGTGTCTCCGCCACAACTGAGGGCTGCCGCCAGCAGCCACCAGGCACCTCTCCCTCGGACTTGCTTCAGCCATGGTCGTGGGCCAGCCGCGCCCCTTCAAAACAGCCATCCCGGGAGCGGCTCAAACGCAGGCGCCGTTGTCCTTGATTCCGGGTCTTGGATGCCCTAGCCGTCGGGGCAGCGTCCCGCCAGCCCGCGCCCAGAGGTCCCACCACGCGACCTCACCGTCCCCGCCTCGCATGCATCGCCATGCCTGCCCCTCCTCTGCGGCTCATGCCCCGGCACCCTTCGTCTCTGGCACGCCGGGGCCTCTTCACGCGGCTGCCGCACCTGCCGGCGCGCCCATGGCTCCCTCCACGGGTCGGGAAGCCGACGTTGTGGTGATAACCGCGGAGCAGCTGATGGCGTCCGAACACGTCAAGCGACGCAAACTTGCCCGCCTCGAGCGGCTTCTCCGGAGCTTTGGGCCAACGGTTGGGGGCAACGGAGGTACCGCTCCGCACGCAAGCGGTGGCAAAGCGAGTGCAGCCGCAGCCCAAATCAACGGTAACGCTGCGCAGCGGCCGCCGCCGCCGCCCTCCTCCGGATCGGCTCTCTGGCAGCACTTCCAGCAACACCAGCCCTACCCCCAGGCCGGGGCGAGTGGTGCCGGCGACCACAGGCTAGGCAGCCCTACTGAGCCCCTTGACGGCCCAGGTGCGGCTCGCGCTGAGCCCCTCGCTGCCGTGTCGCAAGCAGCCGCCGGGGCTCCGCCGAGCCCCAGTGGGCCCGCGGCGCTCCATATGCGGGCAGTGGCCGCCGCCCGCTCTCGGACCACAGCCCCTTCACCGCAGCCGCGCAGTCCCGCCCCGCCGCTAGCTGCAGGGCCGGGGTCCAGACCAAGGGCCACTGCCCCGCAACCGCAGCGGTCCGCCGACGGCGCGGGCCCCGGGCCGTCCAGCCTTCACCTGCAGGCCGTCCAGCGGGCCCTAGCGGCAGCGGCAGCACGCCAGCATCAGCGGGCCCCATCCCGCGCCTCCGACGTCACTGCGACTGAAGCTGTCGCTCCGGCCGGTGGCTATGCGCCCTCCGCGCCGGCCCAGCGCGCTTTGAGGCCGCCGAGGCCGTGGCAGGCGCCGGCTCCAGCGCCCGACGCCGAGGCGGCAGCGGCGCTATCGGCAGAAGCGCTGGCGGCGGCGGCGGCCAGGACGCGGGGCAGCACCCGCGTGGTGCGGCTGAAGGGCGGCAGCGGGGCCTGGGCGGCGCGGCGGCGGAGCCTGGCGCTCGCGCCGCCGCCGTTCGACCCAGAGCCAACGGACCTGGCGGCGGCAGCGGCGGTGTTGGGCGCTCTGGAGCCTGCGGCACAGGAGTTGGCGCCGCTGGATGAGGGGCAAGCAGCAGGTGCTCTGGGGTCCAGCCAGGCTGCAGGAGCGCTGGCAGAGACGGTGCCGAAGGCGGTTGCGCAAGAGGAGGCGACGGTGGTTCCCGCAGCGGGCCTGGCCTCGGGGCCAGTGGCTGACGCCCCGCTTCTTGGGGCGGCAGCGGCAGAGGCTGCAGTCGAGGCTGCCGCGCCAGCCGGAGTGGACGCTCGAGAGTCCGTGGCAGCACCA
Source organism: Edaphochlamys debaryana (assembly GCA_016858145.1). Lineage (NCBI taxonomy): Eukaryota > Viridiplantae > Chlorophyta > Chlorophyceae > Chlamydomonadales > Edaphochlamys > Edaphochlamys debaryana. The sequence goes on from JAEHOE010000124.1 coordinate 223,186, forward strand.
GCTCCCCTCCGAGCGGGAATCACGGGCGATGCAGAGCACTCCATCGCTCCTGGAGTAGGCGCAGCAGCATCGGTGGCCGCTGGGGTGGCACCGGCAGCCGCAAGCCAAGCCGGAGCTGGCGCGGTCCAGGGCAGCGCGGAGGCTCCGGTGCAGACCGCCTCTGGCTCAGCAGGCCTGCATGCCGAGGACCGGGCAGCCCAGGGTACCCCGGCTTCACCTGCGGCGGAGACGCCCGTGCCCGCGAAGGGTCCAACTATGGCCCCACCGCTTGCTCCCAGCCAAGCCGCTTCAGCCCAGGCTAGCGGCCCACGCCTGTCACAGACCACGGAAGGGTCCCTGGGACCCTCTGCGCCTTTGGTCCGGTCCCAGGACGAGCTGCACGCTCTGGGCCTGGCGCCAGCCCCGCCAGCGTCCATCGACGTGCCGTTGTGGATGCCGCCGGCGCCAGCTCAAACGCCTGGGGTCGCGCTGAGGCCACGGCCCGCGCGGAAAGAGCCGACAGAGCCAGAGGCAAGCACCACTTCGCCTATGTCCGCCGCCGTTGCCCCGGCGCCCGCGCCGGCAGCGGAGCTGGCCATTAAGCCGCCGCCTGCCGTCAAGCCCCTGCCACTCTCCGCCCCGCCGACGGCGCCGCCCGCGACCCTCGCCGCCCCGCGCGTCCCGTCGGGGTCTCGCTCGTCCGCCTTCCGCGGCATCTTCGCAAACGCCCTGCCGCCGCCGCCGCCCCTCCCGCTGCCCCTCGCCGTCGTCCGCGCCGCCACGGCGGCCGCCGGCGGCTCGGCGGCGCAGTCGCTGCCCGCCTTCGGCTCCGCGGACCAGCGGCGCAAGGCGGCGGCGGTGGCGGCCGGGACGATGGGCAGCTCGCGGGACCTGAACGTGGCCCTGTTTTCGGCGCCGTCGTGGGTCCACGTGGCGCAGCTGGTGCACCGCTGGGCGGGGCTCATGAACGGGGTGGCGGTGTCCACGGCGCTCAAGGCCATGGCGCGGTGCTCGGAGGCCAAGGTGCGGCCGGGAAGGAGAGCTTCTTTTGCGGATGGGGCGGGCTGCGGACGAGGAGGGAAGGCTTGCAGGCGGGGCACCAGGGGCGCGGGGTGTGGCTTGCACGGACGCCGCTCGGTCCTGGGCCCGAGTCACGCTGCAAAGCTCTGATGGCCTAAGTGTGCGCCCCGGTTCCCGCCGCTGCGCAGATGCTGGACCCCGCACGGCCCGAGTCCTCGCCGCTCCTGGACACCCTCCGCCACCTGTGCTTCCAGGCAAGGCGCTGCCCGGGAGAGCGGGGCAACGCCCCTAGGCCTCGGCCCCCGCTGCAGCAACCCGCTCAGTTCGCCTCACCCCCTCCCTCAACACTGACAGCCCCTCTGCCAACCGCTAACCGCTAACCGCAGGTCGAGCACCACCTGCCCGACATGGGCCCGCGCGAGATCTCGGGCGTGCTGTGGGCGCTGGCGAAGCTGGGCTTTGAGCTGCCGCCGCACCTCGCGGCGGCGCTGCTGGACTCGTTCGCGGAGCAGCTGGGCCGCGCCAACAACCTGGACCTAAGTCAGGTGGGCCTGGGCCGGGCCGCCTTGGGCCCTAAAATGGTCCCCGCGGTACTATGGTACTGGTATGGCGGCAGCCCGTGCGCTGACTCTGCTGGAATTTGGCCGGCTTTGCTCCTGGTTCCGGCCTTGGTTCCAGCAGCCATCCGGTTTCTGTCGTCCCGCTGACCTGGCCCCTTTCCCTTTGTCCTGAAACCTGGTGTGGCGGGTGTGCTGTTGTGTGGCTGCAGGTGGCGTGGGCCATGCGGGAGCTGGGCCTGGGCGACGCCGCGCCGCGGGGGCTGGTGGAGGCCATGTGGGGCCGCCTGCAGGCAAGCAGGGGTCGGGGTCGGGACAGCACCACAGGACTGGGCTTCCGTCCCGGTCACGGTCCTTAGCCTGCAGCAGGCATACCGAGCAGCCTGGTGACGGGTGATGGTACTGTACTCATGCGGTGGCCTGAAACACTGGAGGCGCCTCTGGAGGAGGGCTTGCGGCTTTTCCGTTCTTGGCTGAGTTGCGGCGCACCCCTGCCGGCCCGCAGGTCATTGTGGAGGCCGACCCCAGCCGCTCCTGCGCCCGCTCCTTCGTGGTGGGCCTGGGCGCCGTCAGCCGCATGGGCCTGCGCCTGGACAGCGAGGAGGTGGGGCGCCGGGGAGGGGTGAGGTCAGGGGTGACGCGAGAGGGGACCAGCGTTGCGGTTAAGCAGAGGCGAGGCGAGGGCGAGCGTGCCGTCGAGCGCTGGGCTACCCGGTATGAAGTGCAGGGAAACACCTGCTCACCAACAGCTCCAACCGAACTGAAGCTTGCTCACGTCCGCCCCTCCCTCTTCCCTGCCTCTCGCCCTTCCGGAATCCCTCGTTCCCCTCCCCAGCTGCTGGCCGCCGAGCGCACCCTGTCGCGCCTGGCGCCCCTGCTCTCGGGCCAGGACCTGGCCAACGTCTTCGCCGCCCTGGCGCGCATGGCGGTTGGCGAGCCCAACCGCCCCAACGGCACCGGCGCGAACGGAAGCGGAGGCGGGGGCAGGGGCGCGCTGCTGCCGCAGGCGGAGACGCTGAGGATGCTGCTGGCGCACATTGCCCCGAAGGTGAGGCGGGGTGCTGGCTCAACCAGACGGTGTCCCTGCGTGCAGCTTGGAGGGGCCTGGAAAAGGCGGCTTCGGACTGCAGCGGTTTGCAAGCACAGGTCGGGGCGGGCTCACACCTGGATGCCACCCGCCTGTGCCTTGGCGCCCTGCGTAGCGTGCGCAGTATCCGCGCCCCGCCCTTCCACCCCTCCTCCTCCTCCCGCTCCCACTCCTTCTGCCCCAGGTGAACTCCCTCCGCGGTGACGAGGCGGTGTCAGTGCTGCAGGCGCTGGCGCGGCTCCGCTTCATGGCGCCGGCGCCGCTGCTGGACGGGCTGATGAGGTGGGTGATGCGGGGCGGGGCTGTGGGTCCGGTGGGGGAGCGGCGTTGCGGGCTGAGCGGCGGCCCCTGCTAGCGGGCTCCTGGGCCGCAGCTGCGCGGACAGCAGCTCGGCGTGGAAGGTACCGTACATACCTGACTCGGCACGCCTGGCACGGTCGGGAGCTGCAGTGCTGCGAGGACCAGGACCAGATTGTGAACGCGGCGGCTCCACTGCAGGTGCTGGCACCACGCGCCAGCCTCGGCATGCAACGCGAGCCCCCGCAGCCAGCCCCCCGGCCTAGCACTCATACCTGCCGCTCCCGGCCCCGCTGCCCCGCGATTTTGCGTGCAGGCAAGTGGCTGCCCAGCGCTCGGGTCTGCCGCCCTTCGCCCTGGCGCTGTCGCTGTGGAGCGCGGGCCGCCTACCGGGCGGCCGCCGGCCGCCGCCGGGCTGGCTGGACGCCATGCTGGAGACGGTCGACCGGCGGCTGCCCGAGTTCCAGCCGTCGTGCGTCTGTACGGCACTGTACGGCATCGCTTGCCTGCGCGTGAGCCTGCACCCGGACCTGGCGGTCTCCGTCCTGGCCCGGGCCGAGGACTCCATCCCCCACTTCTCCGCCCAGGAGGTCACCAACGTTGCCTGGTCGGTCGCGCACCTCCCGCCCGACTGCGTGCCCTCGCCTGGTTCCAGCTTCTGGGCCGTGCTGGCCGAACGCGTCGGGGAGCTAGGGCTGGGCTCGTTCACGCCCCAGGGCCTCACCAACCTGCTCTGGGCCCTGGCCTACCTGACCACGACCCGATCCGCCGCGCGCAAGCGGCTGCGGCTCCTGATGTCGAGCACCGGCGTGCGGCTCCCGCCGCCCAAGCCCACCGCCGCCACTGCCGCGTTCCTGAGCGCCGCCGGCGGCGAGGACGAGCTCCGTACGGCGCTGCGCCGCGCGCTGCCGTACATGAACGAGCAGGAGATGTGCCTGAGCGTCTGGGCGCTGCAGCGGCTCCGGATCAATCCGGGAGCCGAATGGCTCGAGCAGCTCGGCATGCGAGCGCTGCCCGTCCTGCCCCGGCTCAAGACCCCCGAGATCACCGCGCTCGTCCACGCCCTGTCACTGATGACCATGATCGTCGTACAGCCGGTGCCGTACACGCCGGCCATGGAGCTCGTCTCGGCGCTGGAGGACGAGGTCGTACAGAACCGCCTGCTGCACACGCGCGACCCGCAGGCGGTCGCGGGCCTGCTGTCGCGGGTTCAGCACATGAAGTCGCTGCACGCTCGACAGCACCGCATCGCGAGCACGTTTGCGCGACACGAGCTGGGCAAAGCGACGGCGAAGCGGGCCAGGGCGGAGCGGCACCAGCTGGAGCTAGCGGGGCGCAGGGCGAGGGCGAGTGCCAAGGCCGCTGCCAAGGCGGCGGCGGCGGCCTTGCAGGCGAAGTGGCGGGGCAGGAGGCCGGCGAGCGGGGCAGCGGGCAGCGGAGGAGGGGCAGTGACTACGCTGGCAAGCGGTGGCATCAGCGGAGCGGGCAGGGGCGCTGGGGCACCGGCGGGTGGCGAGGGCGGCGCACAGGTGCAGGTGCAGGTCGGGGCACGGCCGGGGGCGCTGCAGGCCGGGGCGCAGCTGGGCGGAAGGGAGCCCGGGGCGCAAGGGCGCCGTGGCCACAAGCGTGGAGGGATGCGCAGGAGCGACGGCAGGGGCAGCAGCAGAGGGCAGAGCAAGGCGACGGGGGCTGCTGCTGGCCAGCAGACTTCGGTGTAGAGTTGTAGGCACGCAGTCTTATGGGATCCAATATAGGTCCAGGCAGGTGAACGGAGGGAGGGTTACCCGACGACCAGGACATTTACCAACGGTAGCAGCAACTCTGAGCTCGTGACTTAAGCATTGGGCGCGTGCCTTGACGCTACCGGGGCTCATGCGCGAGGCCAGTCAGGGGTGGCTTCAAGTGTGTGGGGCAGCATAAAAAATAGAAATGAGGGGGATGCGCACGCGCTGCACGTTGATGCGGAGCTTGCCCATGTGTTCGCCATGTACCCGCGTCTTGTCCTTCGCATGAGTGGCCCCTTCGACTGTAGAGCTTTCAGCAGCACATCGGGGGCAAGATGGATAGCGCTGTCCTGAGCTGCTCGAGCCTCGCCCATGTTTGGCGTGCCCCACAGCAACATACCCGTTGGGCTTGCTTCCCTTCGACTCCCGTCCTGGTGCCTGCGACACAGCCGCGGTCATTGAGTATTTGGCGCCTGCAAGCTGAGGCACAGGACAGTTCCGCCGAATGCACGAGGCAGCTCGGATGGGCCCGCAGTGACATCTTGGCGAACTCCACCGACCGACCGCAAAGAGCATGTCCCCTTTGCATTCTGAGGCTGTAGGTCAGATCATGTCAATTCCCGGGTGGGGACCAGGTGACAGCACGAGGGAGGCGGGGGGGTGAAACCCGCGGCACGCGAGGTGGTTGGGGGTGAGCTGTCCTTCTGGAAGGATGGGACATTTGTGCGGCCACCGCTGTGGCCGACGACTGCGCTGTATTCGTCAACACACTATCACTTGCTTCGCGCCAATAGTCTAGCGGCGCGACGCCGGGCTGCGCAAATGCGGCCCCTCAGCATCATTGTGCTCGTGCTGGCGCTTGCCCTTGGGGCTTCGGCTGGGGGCGTGTTGAAGAAGATTGAAGCCCCGTGCACAGCGTGCAAGGCGGTAGCTGCCGAACTGCAGCGGCGCATTGAGAAAGAGCCTGTTCGCAACCATGTGGACTTGCGGCACCGCCTTGACAAGGACGGCAAGCGGTATGGAAAGATCATCAGCTACCAGGTAAGGCCGTCGAATAGTTGCAGCGACCAGCATGCAAGCGCGATCGCGCAGCTCAGGCGTCCGGAGAGGACGCGCCAGGCCAATTGAGCCTTCTCGAGATCTACGTTGAGCAATCCTCGGGCCTGCTTCGACCACCGCTGAGCGAAGTGTCCCTGCCCGTGTCCCGTGCCCCGGCCCCATCCACCCGCCTCAACCGCACCCTGGCAGTCGAGCGAGCTACGTGCTGTTGAGCTACTGGACGGCCTCTGCGGCAGCATGCGTGACTACGGGCTTGTGAGCCCGCAGGGCAAGAAGACCAAGTACTGGCTCAAGGTGGGGGGCAGCAGGGTGGCGGGTGAGGGCCTCCAGCCTCAAGAGGCCTGCCACGGGTGTCCGGCGGCGATGCAGGGCAGGAGAGTCGAAGGGTGGCAACGCCTGACGTGGCTAGCAAAGGAGCTCCAGGTGGCGCCCGGTTTCAGTGCTTCCCGGAAGGAGGCGCCTCCATCTTGACCAGAGGATGGCATGGTGTCACATCTGCTGGCGTGGGCGACTGCGGGGCCCTGACTCAGCCTGCGCCGCCCCGGCGGCACGAAGGCTCAGAGCGAGCTGAGTTTCCGCGTGTTTCCTGGCACCCAGCCAATGCACGGTGCAGCTGGAAGCGCTGGGCAGCAGCCATAGTTGAGGCTGCTGGAAACGAATATCGGGACTCCTGATGGGGAGCAGCGGGCGAGCGCCAAGCGAAGGGCCTGGGGCAGGGTGTTGCTGAAGGCCCGGCCGCTGTATGCAGGCCGGGACCCTGCACGGCTGGTTTTGGCGCCACTTGCCGCGCCCGCACCAACTCTTCTGGCTAGAGCAAGGGAAGATCACGGGCAGCAGGGGGCTAGCAGCAACAGAGCGCGGGCGCGCGACCCTACCATGCCCAACTCGGCTGTTGCCGTCGTCACCACGCAGGCAGCTGCCCCTGCCGCTCCTGACCCGACGCAACGCAATGCAGAAGCCCTTCACCTTCTTCCTATCCCTCTGACGCTGCCTCCGCGTCTTAACCCCCTCGACCCCTGTCCCCCTGCTTCCCGGCTCCAGGTCAAGGGCGAGGGCTCCAAGAGCACGGACAACGTGACCCGCTACTCCCGGGACGAGGAGGATGCACGCAGCAAGGTGGGCCTGGGTCGGGGGAGCAGACCGGGGGCAGGGCGCAGTTCGTTGGGTGCACCCGGGCCAAGCGTTGTGGTCATGGGACGGGGGTCATGGGGCGGGGCTTCCAAGTGGGACTAGTCTGCGAGGGAGTGAGAAGAGAGGGCGTCAGCAATTTGGAGCCCGGCACGGCTGTGGTAAGTGTTGTCGCCTTTGGGGATGTAGCGGGGGCGGGGAACTGGAAAGCGGGGCACACGTCTACCGTACTGGCGAGCGCTTAACACGCAATAGCAAGGGTGGCGTTGGCGAGGCTCGGTGCTCTTCTCTCTGACCATGGGTCTTCCGTGACACCCTGGAGCGGGGCGGGGAGCCCAGGGGCTGGGCCGCATCGTACGACAGAGCCTCTCGGGGGCGGCGGGGGTTACCTGCCAGGAGGCTGACACGAGGACGTGAACCCAGAGTGGTTGCGGTCGCGCACGAGGCACCGGTATCTCGCCTTCTTTGCACACACGGCTCCATCAGCCAAGCCCGCGTGAGCCCCCGGCCCCCCTGCTCCGTCGCCCCTGCCTTGCACCCCTGACTTTTACCCCTGCCTCTGTACCCAGCTGTACCCCTGACTTGTATCCCTGACGTGTACCCCTGACTTACACCCCTACCCTATGCATCCCTGCCCTGTCTTCCCTGCCCTGTACCCCCTCCCTGCACCCCTGCTGACCCTCGACCCGGGCCCCTACGCCCCTCCGCAGCGCCTCGAGGCCTACTGCGGCACCCTGGTGGAGGAGTTTGAGGAGGAGCTGTACGAGGGCATCATGAAGGGGGGCTTCGACACGCAGGGTGAGCGCAGCGGGGAGCGGCCGCGGGGGCGGCATCCCGGGAGGGCTCGGGCGGGCGCCCGGGCATGCCTCGTTCGCTCTCCGGCACAAGGCGGGCAGCAACGGGCCAGGCGCCCTCGTCCGCGTCCCCTTGGCGGGGAGGGGACTGTGCGCGCGGTAGGCTGGAACTATGCAGGGAAGAGTGTGGGGGCAGGGGCCGTGTTGCTGGGGCAGGGGCTGTCGAGTGGGCCTGCTGTGGGCCTGTCTGGACCCCCCGCGTGGCCCTGCTTGAACCCGAGGGGTCTCGACGGACGACCGGTACATGACCGTAGGCTCCCTGGTTTCGGGCGTGTGCTGCGCCGTGCCGCCACTACCGTACCTGTACTGCAGTAACGCAGTAACGCAGTACCTTTTCACCAACGTTGATCCCCAGCCGTGCTCCCCATTCCCGCCCGTCCCTGCTGCCCTGGCCTCCCTGCCAGGCGTGGAGCCGGTGCTGTGCCGGGGCATCATCACGCCCTGCCCCGTGGTGGCGTTGGGCGAGGCGGGCGCCGCGGACGGCACGGCACAGGAGCAGGGCGAGGCGGTGGAGGACGACGGCTCGGAGGCGGACCAGTCGGAGCCGCCAGAGTCGGAGACGCGGTACATTGAGAATATGACGATCGAGCCCGGGCCAGACGGCAAGATCGAGCTCTAGGGAGTCGTGTGTATGGAGGCCGGCGGTGGCTTAGCCGTGCGTACGGTAGCCATGCTGCGAGCGAGCTGCGTGCTGTGAACGCCGTGCAGGCCAGGGGTGACGAGGCACACGTGCAGGAGGGAGGAGCTGATGACGTGGTTTGAGAGGAGCGATGAGAGTGGGACGAGGCGGCGGAGCAATGTGGAGCGCGCCAGCGCTCAGCCACGGCAGTTTGAGGACTTGGGGGGTTGTCGTATTGCAGGCGTGCGTGAGCATGCTGGCACCACAGAGAGGACAGAGGTGAGAGATACCGGTATGTTAGGGTAGCTGGGCGTTCGGACCTGGCTTGTGCTGTCGGGGCTGGCCTGCCTGCAAGGGACTGGCGGGTAGCTGGAGGCCATGTCGAAGGCTGCCGGGCGGGCCGTGTGAGGATTCTCATTACAGGGGTGCACGGGTTGAAAGAACCCTACTTCCTAGTCACACGGCCGCTGGTGTGGGTGTGCGTGCGGTGATCGTGTTACGTGCATCTATCCGTGTATGGCTGGCCGGTCCTAGCCGTGCGAGCGGGGATGCTGGCAAGGGACGGATTACTGAAGCTGGCCAGTACAGTTGCTTCACGGCCGGGACCGTGGAGGCAGCAAGCGGTAACTGAGAGAGGCAAGTGCATCGGGTCCTCAGCTTGAGATGGGCAACAGCTTGCTGCCAAGAAGGTTCGGGCGTGGGCGTGGCTGTTGCAACTTGCCATGCTCAAGGGGAGGCAGTGCAATGACGCCCGGGGAGCACACTAGCAACGAGGCTATCTAGCACTACACGGAGCGGTACGCCCGGGAAGCGCAGGGGTTGAGCGTGCGTGGGGCGCACGGGCAAGACGCCGGCATCCTCAGCAGGGAGAGGAATCGGCATGCCGAGGACAGATCCTGACAGAGCCGGCGAGGTCAGGCCCGCCCTGCCTCGGACCATGCGCGTGCCCGTGCCTGCGTGCTCGCGTCCCCCAACCCGCCAGCCCCCGCACGCCACCCCATGCTGTTGCTCTCGTGTGACCCCTCCTCACGACCCTGGCGCAATGAGCGGGTATGACGCGTGCAACCGTTCGCGGCCGGGGCCTCGCGCGCAAAAGCGGCTGCGATGAAACTTGCTCGGCTGCGTCGGACGACTAGGCCATCTGTGGGGACCGCGCTACGTGAGACGAGGACGCCCGCCCGAGCCTGCCCGAGCCCGCCTGTGTAAAGCACCATGGAAGTCGTTACCCGTAACATTCCTGACGTAGGAGGACGTCGCGGGTGTGAGAAAGTGCGCCGCGGCCCCGAGGTGCGTGCGCGCTCGCGCTCATTCCAAGCGTAATGTAATCGCATAGCTTTACGGGCGTGCGCTCAGCCGGCTGGAAGTGCTGTTGGTGACTTGCGGACGCGTGACGTGGGAGGCGTCGGAGGCTCCCTCAAAATATCGGTCGCCCAAGCTCGTGTTTTCTCCCCACAAACTCGGGGAGCAATAGCGCGTTGGTTTGCGTGTTGCTTGCGAGGCGGGCTTGCTGCACGCCCAGGGACTGACTCATTTGGGCGTCCGACATTCGGTTTCTGCAGCGGGCGGCGTGCCGTACCGGGGAACACGCTCAAAGCCGGCAGCATTCCAGTACCATGCACTGTAGTTGCACCTGTGACACCGCACCGCCACATCCACAGTAGAGCACAGGTGAGCGTGTTGCGTGGCCCCTCGGCCCCGATGCATCTCTGGGAGCTCTGCCCTTGTCGACGCGATCGGCCATTGCCACACACCGCTGTCCTGCGAGCGTCATCTCTTGACGACGGCCGTGGTCGGCGGTCAAGCGGGCGCGACTTCGTGCACAGCCCATGCTCCAATCGCGCTGCTTGCATATGCCAGCAATCGACACGGCCACCCCTCGCTTTTGCTCTGTAGGCGTATACAAGATGATCGCGACTCGGTTTACGCCGGCAATGCTGGCGGTCGCAGCCCTCGCGCTGCTGATGGCTGCCCCGACCCCCGCCGCGGCCGGTCGCGCGCTGCTGGACGCATCCTGCAGCGCGCTGACGGAGCAGGATCTTGCGGCGTACAACGCAGCTAAGAACACGTTCTTCGACTTTGACTGCTATGAGACTCGTGAGTTTTGCCGGGGTTACGCGTAACTTGGCCGCCCCACGCACTCGGTCCTCTATCTCCACGCACCGTGCTCGCGGTTACACCCTCCAGCGAGTTGCCCAGGCACCCCCGCTTACCCCCGCTTACCCCCTCTCCCTCTTGCAGAGGGCACCTCCAAGGCGTCCTGCGCTGGCATGTCCGGCGGCCTGTGCATTGACCGGTCCGGCACCTCTTGCTGGTACCCTGCCCGCCCCTGCAAGCCCTCTGACGACGAGGTGCTCGCCCTCTTCAACGACTGGAACGCCGCCCTGGCCACCGGTGACCCCGAGAAGGTTGCGGACATGTACGCCCCCTCCGCCGTGCTGCTGCCCACCGTGTCTAACAAGGTGGAGATGGGGGAGGGAGGGCTTGCAAGGGTCTGCTGTGTCTGCATCACCCCTCGGCCCCACTCGCCGTGGCTTAGCCTGTCCCCCCGCCCTCTTACACCCCCCTGCGCCCCACAGTACCGCGAGACCCGTGAGGAGATCATCGATTACTTTGTGGACTTCCTGAAGAAGGGCCCCCAGGGTGTGATCGACCAGTACGAGGTCAGTGGAAGGGCAAGGGGTTGGGGTCTGCGCAGGTTTGCTTCTGTCCTTCTCGTATGCTCTCTAGCCCTCGCCCTCGCCCTCGCCCTCGCTACCTCCCACCTCCACACCTCGTCACCCCTGCTCCGGCCTCCCTCGCCCGCCCCCAGATCCGCCACCTGGCTGAGGGTGTGGTCCAGGACCTGGGTATCTACACCTTCACCTTCAAGGTGCGTTGCTGGAGGGAGGGAGCTGGTGCGGGCCTGGGCGCTCAGCCCCCTTGCCGCACGCATGCTGACTCTCAGAGCCTGCTCCGCCCTTGCGCCCCCCCTGTGCCCTCCCTCCTCCCCCCCAGGACTACTCGAGCGTCCAGGCCCGCTACTCGTACACGTACGTCCGCCAGGCCAACGGCCAGTGGCTTATCGTCGAGCACCACTCCTCGGCCATGCCTGAGGACATCAAGAAGCCGGTGGGTGGCGGGCGGGCGGGAAGGGCGCGGTCTGAGGCATGGGTTTAAATTGCGATGCCCGCCTGTCTGGCCCCTAGTTTGCCCATGCTGCTAAGCCCACGCCCCCTCCAGCCCTTCCTGCCCTGACGCCCCCGCCGCCCGCTCCTCCGTCCTCCCGCCCCCAGGTCCTGGCTCTGTTCGATGCCTGGAACGCCGCTCTGGCCACCGGTGACCCCAAGGCCGTGGCCGCCCTCTACTCGCCCACCGCCGTGCTGCTGCCCACCGTCTCGGACAAGGTCCGCAACACGCCTGCGGAGATCGAGGACTACTTCGTCACCTTCCTCAAGAAGAACCCCCAGGTGAGCCCCAGGTGCTTAGGAGGAGGGTGCTGTGGATGAGATGGCCTGGCGTGCCGCACGCTTGGATGACTGGACTGTGTGCTGGTGCTGAACCGGGTCCTGTCCGCATGGCTGAACCCTTCCAACGCTCCCTCGCCCACAGGGTGTGATTGACATGGTGGAGAGCGACACCCCCAACATCCGCTTCCTCGCCACCAACGTCGCCATCAACTCTGGCACCTACGTGTTCACCCTGACGAAGGCGGACGGCTCGGGCACTGAGAAGGTGGGCACGAGTGCGGCGAGCAGGGGACGGGCCCCGACTTTGGTGGCCATGCAGCCAGCTAGCTTGGGAGGTGGGGCATGCGGGGACAGGCGCCAATCCGGATGATGCTTCGGATGATGCTTAGGCGCGCGTCCGTCGTCTCACCAGCCCCCCCATCCCTCCCCGCCCCTCACTTCCCAATTCTCAGATCCGCGCTCGCTACACCTATGTCTACAAGAAGAACCGTGACGGCAAGTGGCTGATTGAGGAGCACCACTCCTCGGCCATGCCCGAGAACCCCAAGGTCGAGTAAGGGGCTTACTGATGAGCGCGCTCTGTGAAGAATGAATGATCGAAGAGCTGGGAGGATGACTAGTGCAGATGCGGAGTTGACCGGAGTTGACCGTAGCAGCAGCACAGGTTAGATCCTGCTGAGCAGGTGGCAACAATATCTGGGCATGTGCTTTGCCCAGAGCACCTTGATAAGCCATAACCGACCATACGTCTCCTGATAAGCTTGGCTTCGGTCCTCGAGCACTGTGAAGAATGTGTCATGAAGAGAGACACGGGAGAACTTGTCGATGCCCTGATGAATGAGTTTGGTGGTTTAGGGTAAATCATTTGCTTACCCTGAAGAGGGGCAGAGAGTGGGGGGCGTTGTAGAGCGGGCACGTGATGGACGAGAGCAGGTGATGCCAGAGAGGAGAGACAAGGGGACTGATGGACAGATACGAGTTGAGTTGTGGCTTGGTTGGCGGTGACTTGACATTCCTTTGAACAAGGCTTCTAAGTGTCCATGACGAGCGCTAGAGTGACAGCGCAGCTGCAAGCTTGCCGAAATAACGGTTTGATTACTGATCCATGTGGACTTAGAGCTGTGGGATGCTCGGGTCCTTGACCGGGAAGAGGGATGCATGTAAGGACGCGTCGCCGCGGATGATTGAAGTAAAGCCACAACGAGCCATTTCATTCCTCGTGCTCTAGCCCCCTTCAGGCGTACGTATCCGTCATCTGGCATCCAGTAGAAACTACCGTAGTCAGCAGGTCCCCCGCCATCCCCAGCCCTGTTTGTCTGAAAGATGCAGCCTGTGGGAGGCCCGTTGTTCCCTCGCCCCGAGTGAGCATGATCCACGCCCTTAGCAGCCGCCGGGTGTTTACACGGCTATCACCTGGGCCCGCAGCTTGGCGGCTGGGGCCCTGCGAGTGCCGGAATTTCTTTCCTTACGGCTAATAGGGTCCAGCCCTCCCAGCACTGCTTTCCCGCATCAACCCAACGGGCATCCGGTGTGCTGGGGCTACGCCCAGGGTTGCCGGTACATACGTATCAGTCCCCGTACTAATACAGATACGTATTAATACGGTTACGGCCTCTCGCTGCCGTAATGATACGGCATGCCGGGCGGGGGACCGGGCGGGCAGCCGGGCGGGGGCCGGCGGAGGGGGGGTGGGGGTAACGTGGGTCCGCTCGTGTGGGCCGGCGGGGAAGGGCTCGAGAACAAATCGCACCGAGACCCTGCCTGCTGCGCACCGCCCGCAGCTATGCACGCGCATGCTGCAAGGGCCAGGAAGCCGAGGACGGAGGGCTGGAGAACAACCGCACCAGTCCACATTACCCTGCGCTCAAGGATAAGGCGGCTGCGTGGGCTGCCGTACGCTGCCGGACAGCACGCACACAATACTCCGGACAGCACGCAGACAATACACCGCAATACACCTCTCCCCGCCGTACTTTCGCAGGGGGGGGCCGTATTGCGGGGCCGTGGTCGCCCCCGTTGGTGTAAGTGCAGTCAAGGGGGTTGGAAGACATCAACGAAGCGAAGCGCTTGGTTGTGGCGTAGGGCGTGTGGAGTCAAGGGGGTCCGCTTGTGTGCGGACAAGGCTGCGCCCTGCGTGCCTGCGCCCGAACCCGGGCACCCGCCCGTGTGCGCTCGAAGCGCCAGCCCCTGGATAGCCTTGGAAGGACAGGAATAGTAGTGACTGGAGTGTGCAGTGGGCTGCCCGGGTCTTGCAACCCGCCGGCAGCAGGTTAGGTTATGTGCCCGGGGCGAGCTTTCATACCCCGAGGGCCTTAGACGATGTGAGCGAGGCGGGGCGCAGCCCCTTTGGTGAGCCCTGCTGAGGGCGTGGCGACGGGTCCGCTTCCGGGGCCCGTGCGCCGGCGGCAGCGTCCGCCTGCTGACCCGCTTCAGGGTCAGTGCTCCGCCTGGGCCCGCGCCCCAAGTCCTTTCCTTCCCCCCTTTCCACAACAAGGACTTGGACGCGTGTCTGGGTCAGGAGCCGAGCACAGCGTCAGAGGAGAGACGCAACCGGAGAGCCCTGCCGAGGGCGTGGCGACGAGTCCGCTTCCGGGGCCCGTGCGCCGGCGGCAGCGTCCGCCTGCTGACCCGCTTCAGGGTCAGTGCTCCGCCTGGGCCCGCGCCCCAAGCCCTTTCCTTCCCCCCTTTCCACAACAAGGACTTGGACGCGTGTCTGGGTCAGGAGCCGAGCACAGCGTCAGAGGAGAGACGCAACCGGAGAGCCCTGCCGAGGGCGTGGCGACGGGTCCGCTTCCAGGGCCCGTGCGCCGACAGCGGCGTTGGAGCCGCGCAAAGACAAGGGGCGGGCACGCGGGCCCTTCAAGGCCGGCGCCCGAAGCAGAGCAGCCCAACAGTGAGAGACCGGCGGTCGTGGCAATACCACATTGCTTCCGCCTCCCGTGGCAGCTTGGGCGCCGTGCTACCAGCCCGCGACCCCAAGACTATCAGCTACCTGCCTAGGGCCTCATCAAGTCCCGGAGCCTGTGCGTTTGTCAACGCGGGGGCACCCAGACTTCCGCCGAAGCACCCAACGGCACTCACACGAGCGGTCACGTCACCACCGACCCTCGTCACGTCATCAAGTCCCGGAGCCTGTGCGTTTATCAACGCGGGGGCACCCAGACTACCGCCGAAACACCCGACGGCCCCACAAGGCCGCCAAATGTCTGGCGGCTGCACCGCCCTTACACCATATCGACGACTGTGAGAGATGGGGCTCAACGCTTTTAGGCGGCAGCTCTGACCAAGACCCGGTGTACCAAAACCACGGCAACGCTGGGGGACGTGGACGCCACCCCTTCTTCACGCGGGGCAAGAGTGACAGCTGTGCGCTCGAAGCGCCAGCCCCTGGATAGCCTTGGAAGGACAGGAATAGTAGTGACTGGAGTGTGCAGTGGGCTGCCCGGGTCTTGCAACCCGCCGGCAGCAGGTTAGGTTATGTGCCCGGGGCGAGCTTTCATACCCCGAGGGCCTTAGACGATGTGAGCGAGGCGGGGCGCAGCCCCTTTGGTTATGACAGGCAGGCACCCGGTACCCAAAGCACAGAGGCACGCCCTCGGAGCATGGAGCAAACCGCAATCAGCAAGGCATAAGGAGCAAGCAAATAGGAGTAAGGAAGCAAGCAGGGCATAAGACCCCAGGCAACGGAACACGAAAGGATTCAAGATGGGCACCGCAAGCCCCTGACAGACATGGGCACAGACCCACTATATGCGCACGATGGGCGGGCTATATCCCTTACCCAGTCGTTAAGTCGCCATACTCTTCCGTTTCTATAAGCAGGACCGTGGGCAGAACCGACCCCGGCCGATTGACACCGACTCTGTACATATGCGCACGATGGGCGGGCTATATCCCTTACCCAGTCGTGAAGTTGCCATACTCTTCCGTTTCCCTAAGCAGGACCGTGGGCAGAACCGACCCCGGCCGAATGACACCGACTTTGTACATATGCGCACGATGGGCGGGCAATATCCCTAACCCAGTCTATAAGACGCTTGGCACGTTTGTGACTCTGTGGTTAAAGAATGGTCGTGGGCAACGACAGGCCCGGCCGATTGACTCTGTACATATGCGCACGATGGGCGGGCAATATCCCTTACCCAGTCGATAAGACGCTTGACTCGTTTACAATTCTTTGAGTTAGGAAATGGCCTCGGGCAGAACCGACCCTGGCCGATTGACAGACCATATCGCTCCGCGCCCCCGCTCCTTCCCGCTTTGTGGGTACCTCAGGCATCAGTAAAGACCTCCAATAGCTTTCGTAACATGAACGCCAGACATGATAGGTTGAGTTGGGCTCGCTGAGCCGTCGCGATGGAAGACGAGCAGTCGGCCTGGGCCTTGGTTCGTGAAAGGCCGGGCCGTGGGTAGCTGACGAAGATACGCATACGAACAAGATCGGGCCTGACCTTACCTTCCTGGCAGGTGCCGGTAGCTAGGCCTGAGCGTGGCCTGAGCCCTAGGCCTTGTCGTGTTTGTACGGCGCTCCCCATGCCGCAGTGTCTTAAGGGAGTGACCGGGCTCTGTTTCAGTATCGACCGGTCACCGGCACTTACTACCAATGCAACAACAGTAATACATACAAAGCTCTTCTGAGCCCTCTGCTCTCTCTGCTCCCTGCGACTGACCGCACACGTTAGCAAGACAGCAACCAGCAACCTGCCCGTCCACCGGCCCCCTCAGCCATCGACGCGTAGCAGCAACCCGGCAGCCCTTTAGGCGCCGCCCCCTTCTCTCCCTTGCAGCCTGCCCGCGCAGCCAAGGTCAGAGTACCGTGAGACTCCAGCCTCGTCCACCGCCCAGCACCGCTGTAGTGTGGTGTGCGGTTAGCATCCCGACCTTAGGTTTGCCCGTGAAGTGCCCGGTCTAGGAGCAGCAGCCCACCCGTGGACACAGCCCACTACGTAGTCACCTGGTAAGTGCCCACGAGCCCGACAGTAGGCCGTGTAGGGCAGCTGAGCCCGTGACATCTAGGGGTGTGAGCCTTACGGGGGCCCTCCTCACCCAGCATCCTCAGTGGTAGCAGCCTCGTTCCTGGATCGCAACAGCAACCCCGCAGCCTGTGACTAGGAGCGTGTCAGACGTGCGCCAAGCGGTCTCCGTCCCCCAGCTTCAGTGCCGTAAGCTAGTCGATCACCCTCGTCCGCCAGCCGTCCCAGCCTCCACCCGTCTCAAGGGAGGAGCCTGTCAGGGGTCCCCAGAGCACAGGGGCGTCGTGTGTGTGTGCTTGACCCGCCTTGCGCAGGCCCCAGGGTCGCCACACCCGTCTCCCGCCAGTGTCGCGTCCCCCAGGAGGAGTAACAGCCGGAGGGTACCAGCCCGTCCGGGAAACGTATCGCTGCCCGTGTCCCTGCCAGTCGGCCAGCCCCCACTCGCAGGTACCCAGCCACCCCACCAACAGCATACCAGCCCACGTACCCAACCAGCCCAGACCGCAGCCCCACACCTGCACGTGTACGGCTGCTACCTCCTCCAGCCCGAACGGCTCCCTCTGAGTATACCCATATCTATCGGGGTCCGGTGTTGAGTGAGACAGCAGCCGGGGTCGGCCCGTCTAGCCGCACCAGCCCAGCCGCAGCAGTCCTCCGTCCCCCAGGGTCCGTAGCCTGCTCGTATCCTGTGCGCGTGCCGCTTCCGGGGTGCCGACAGCCCTTCCCCTGGGCGTGTGTCTTAGAGCACCGCGCCGTCTGTACATATCCTACCGCCTAGAGACCACACCAGCGAAGCAGCAAGGGTAACAACAAGTCCAGGCGTCCTCATACGTCTGCTTGGAGGCCAGTCGCACAAGTCACGTCCCTGCCACGGTTTGCTGCCCCCCTGTATCGCGCGAAAAAGTTGGGCTTACGCCTATAGGTGGTGGCTCCGCCTTTTGGAGTGACACCCGCCCCCGACCCCGCCCGCCTCCGCACCCAATCCATTTTTGTTGCTCTCGCACCGGGCAAGACGCCGGCATCCTCAGCAGGAAGAGGAATCGGCATGCCGAGGACAGATCCTGACAGCGCCAGCGAGGTCAGGCCCGCCCTGCCTCGGACCATGCGCGTGCCCGTGCCTGCGTGCTAGCGTCCCCCAACCCGCCAGCCCCCGCACGCCACCCCATGCTGTTGCTCTCGTGTGACCCCTCCTCACGGCCCTGGCGCAATGAGCGGGTATGACGCGTGCAACCGTTCGCGGCCGGGGCCTCGCGCGCAAAAGCGGCTGCGATGAAACTTGCTCGGCTGCGTCGGACGACTAGGCCATCTGTGGGGACCGCGCTACGTGAGACGAGGACGCCCGCCCGAGCCTGCCCGAGCCCGCCTGTGTAAAGCACCATGGAAGTCGTTACCCGTAACATTCCTGACGTAGGAGGACGTCGCGGGTGTGAGAAAGTGCGCCGCGGCCCCGAGGTGCGTGCGCGCTCGCGCTCATTCCAAGCGTAATGTAATCGCATAGCTTTACGGGCGTGCGCTCAGCCGGCTGGAAGTGCTGTTGGTGACTTGCGGACGCGTGACGTGGGAGGCGTCGGAGGCTCCCTCAAAATATCGGTCGCCCAAGCTCGTGTTTTCTCCCCACAAACTCGGGGAGCAATAGCGCGTTGGTTTGCGTGTTGCTTGCGAGGCGGGCTTGCTGCACGCCCAGGGACTGACTCATTTGGGCGTCCGACATTCGGTTTCTGCAGCGGGCGGCGTGCCGTACCGGGGAACACGCTCAAAGCCGGCAGCATTCCAGTACCATGCACTGTAGTTGCACCTGTGACACCGCACCGCCACATCCACAGTAGAGCACAGGTGAGCGTGTTGCGTGGCCCCTCGGCCCCGATGCATCTCTGGGAGCTCTGCCCTTGTCGACGCGATCGGCCATTGCCACACACCGCTGTCCTGCG
The DNA here is from genome assembly GCA_016858145.1 of Edaphochlamys debaryana. Taxonomy (NCBI): domain Eukaryota; kingdom Viridiplantae; phylum Chlorophyta; class Chlorophyceae; order Chlamydomonadales; genus Edaphochlamys; species Edaphochlamys debaryana. The sequence continues at coordinate 241,857 of JAEHOE010000124.1, forward strand.
AGCGTCATCTCTTGACGACGGCCGTGGTCGGCGGTCAAGCGGGCGCGACTTCGTGCACAGCCCATGCTCCAATCGCGCTGCTTGCATATGCCAGCAATCGACACGGCCACCCCTCGCTTTTGCTCTGTAGGCGTATACAAGATGATCGCGACTCGGTTTACGCCGGCAATGCTGGCGGTCGCAGCCCTCGCGCTGCTGATGGCTGCCCCGACCCCCGCCGCGGCCGGTCGCGCGCTGCTGGACGCATCCTGCAGCGCGCTGACGGAGCAGGATCTTGCGGCGTACAACGCAGCTAAGAACACGTTCTTCGACTTTGACTGCTATGAGACTCGTGAGTTTTGCCGGGGTTACGCGTAACTTGGCCGCCCCACGCACTCGGTCCTCTATCTCCACGCACCGTGCTCGCGGTTACACCCTCCAGCGAGTTGCCCAGGCACCCCCGCTTACCCCCGCTTACCCCCTCTCCCTCTTGCAGAGGGCACCTCCAAGGCGTCCTGCGCTGGCATGTCCGGCGGCCTGTGCATTGACCGGTCCGGCACCTCTTGCTGGTACCCTGCCCGCCCCTGCAAGCCCTCTGACGACGAGGTGCTCGCCCTCTTCAACGACTGGAACGCCGCCCTGGCCACCGGTGACCCCGAGAAGGTTGCGGACATGTACGCCCCCTCCGCCGTGCTGCTGCCCACCGTGTCTAACAAGGTGGAGATGGGGGAGGGAGGGCTTGCAAGGGTCTGCTGTGTCTGCATCACCCCTCGGCCCCACTCGCCGTGGCTTAGCCTGCCCCCCCCTCTTACACCCCCCTGCGCCCCACAGTACCGCGAGACCCGTGAGGAGATCATCGATTACTTTGTGGACTTCCTGAAGAAGGGCCCCCAGGGTGTGATCGACCAGTACGAGGTGAGTGGAAGGGCAAGGGGTTTGGGTCTGCCCATGTTAGCTTCTGTCCTGTTCGTATGCTCTCTAGCCCTCGCCCTCGCCCTCGCCCTCGCTACCTCCCACCTCCACACCTCGTCACCCCTGCTCCGGCCTCCCTCGCCCGCCCCCAGATCCGCCACCTGGCTGAGGGTGTGGTCCAGGACCTGGGTATCTACACCTTCACCTTCAAGGTGCGTTGCTGGAGGGAGGGAGCTGGTGCGGGCCTGGGCGCTCAGCCCCCTTGCCGCACGCATGCTGACTCTCGCCTGCTCCGCCCTTGCGCGCCCCCTGTGCCCTCCCTCCTCCCCCCCAGGACTACTCGAGCGTCCAGGCCCGCTACTCGTACACGTACGTCCGCCAGGCCAACGGCCAGTGGCTCATCGTCGAGCACCACTCCTCGGCCATGCCTGAGGACATCAAGAAGCCGGTGGGTGGCGGACGGGCGGGAAGGGCGGGGTCTGAGGCATGGGTTTGTATTGCGATGCACTCCTGTCTGGCCCCTAGTTTGCCCATGCTGCTAAGCCCACGCCCCCTCCAGCCCTTCCTGCTCTGACGCCCCCGCCGCCCGCTCCTCCGTCCTCCCGCCCCCAGGTCCTGGCTCTGTTCGATGCCTGGAACGCCGCTCTGGCCACCGGTGACCCCAAGGCCGTGGCCGCCCTCTACTCGCCCACCGCCGTGCTGCTGCCCACCGTCTCGGACAAGGTCCGCAACACGCCTGCGGAGATCGAGGACTACTTCGTCACCTTCCTCAAGAAGAACCCCCAGGTGAGCCCCAGGTGCTTAGGAGGAGGGTGCTGTGGATGAGATGGCCTGGCGTGCCGCACGCTTGGATGACTGGACTGTGTGCTGGTGCTGAACCGGGTCCTGTCCGCATGGCTGAACCCTTTCTACGCTCCCTTCCCCACAGGGTGTGATTGACATGGTGGAGAGCGACACCCCCAACATCCGCTTCCTCGCCACCAACGTCGCCATCAACTCTGGCACCTACGTGTTCACCCTGACGAAGGCCGACGGCTCGGGCACTGAGAAGGTGGGCACGAGTGCGGCGAGCAGGGGACGGGCCCCAACTTTCGTGGCCATGCAGCCAGCTAGCTTGGGAGGTGGGGCATGCGGGGACAGGCGCCAATCCGGATGATGCTTCGGAAGATGCTTAGGCGCGCGTCCGTCGTCTCACCAGCCCCCCCATCCCTCCCCGCCCCTCACTTCCCTATTCACAGATCCGCGCTCGCTACACCTATGTCTACAAGAAGAACCGTGACGGCAAGTGGCTGATTGAGGAGCACCACTCCTCGGCCATGCCCGAGAACCCCAAGGTCGAGTAAGGGGCTTACTGATGAGCGCGCTCTGTGAAGAATGAATGATCGAAGAGCTGGGAGGATGACTAGTGCAGATGCGGAGTTGACCGTAGCAGCAGCACCGGTCAGATCCTGCTGAGCAGGTGGCAGCAATATCTGGGCATGTGCTTTGCCCAGAGCACCTTGATAAGCCATAACCGACCATACGTCTCCTGATAAGCTTGGCTTCGGTCCTCGAGCACTGTGAAGAATGTGTCATGAAGAGAGACACGGGAGAACTTGTCGATGCCCTGATGAATGAGTTTGGTTTAGGGTAAATCATTTGCTTATCCTGAAGACGGGCAGAGAGTGGGGGGCATTGTAGAGCGGGCACGTGATGGACGAGAGCAGGTGATGCCAGAGAGGAGAGACAAGGGGACTGATGGACAGATACGAGTTGAGTTGTGGCTTGGTTGGCGGTGACTTGACATTCCTTTGAACAAGGCTTCTAAGTGTCCATGACGAGCGCTAGAGTGACAGCGCAGCTGCAAGCTTGCCGAAATAACGGTTTGATTACTGATCCATGTGGACTTAGAGCTGTGGGATGCTCGGGTCCTTGACCGGGAAGAGGGATGCATGTAAGGACGCGTCGCCGCGGATGATTGAAGTAAAGCCACAACGAGCCATTTCATTCCTCGTGCTCTAGCCCCCTTCAGGCGTACGTATCCGTCATCTGGCATCCAGTAGAAACTACCGTAGTCAGCAGGTCCCCCGCCATCCCCAGCCCTGTTTGTCTGAAAGATGCAGCCTGTGGGAGGCCCGTTGTTCCCTCGCCCCGAGTGAGCATGATCCACGCCCTTAGCAGCCGCCGGGTGTTTACACGGCTATCACCTGGGCCCGCAGCTTGGCGGCTGGGGCCCTGCGAGTGCCGGAATTTCTTTCCTTACGGCTAATAGGGTCCAGCCCTCCCAGCACTGCTTTCCCGCATCAACCCAACGGGCATCCGGTGTGCTGGGGCTACGCCCAGGGTTGCCGGTACATATGTATCAGTCCCCGTACTAATACAGATACGTATTAATACGATTACGGCCTCTCGCTGCCGTAATGATACGGCATGCCGGGCGGGGGACCGGGCGGGCAGCCGGGCGGGGGCCGGCGGAGGGGGGGTGGGGGTAACGTGGGTCCGCTCGTGTGGGCCGGCGGGGAAGGGCTCGAGAACAAATCGCACCGAGACCCTGCCTGCTGCGCACCGCCCGCAGCTATGCACGCGCATGCTGCAAGGGCCAGGATGCGATGGTTACAGCAGGAACCGCCTCCAGAAGGGGAGGGGTTGAGCGAGAGCGCCACCTACTGGGTGTGCCACCTGCACACCGACACCCACGACACCCAGGAAGCCGAGGACGGAGGGCTGGAGAACAACCGCACCAGTCCACATTACCCTGCGCTCAAGGATAAGGCGGCTGCGTGGGCTGCCGTACGCTGCCGGACAGCACGCACACAATACTCCGGACAGCACGCAGACAATACACCGCGATACACCTCTCCCCGCCGTACTTTCGCAGGGGGGGGCCGTATTGCGGGGCCGTGGTCGCCCCCGTTGGTGTAAGTGCAGTCAAGGGGGTTGGAAGACATCAACGAAGCGAAGCGCTTGGTTGTGGCGTAGGGCGTGTGGAGTCAAGGGGGTCCGCTTGTGTGCGGACAAGGATGCGCCCTGCGTGCCTGCGCCCGAACCCGGGCACCCGCCCGCCCCCGACCCCGCCCGCCTCCGCACCCAATCCATTTCTGTTGCTCTCGCACGGGCAAGACGCCGGCATCCTCAGCCGGGAGAGGAATCGACATGCCGAGGACAGAGCCTGACAGAGCCGGCGAGGTCAGGCCCGCCCTGCCTCGGACCATGCGCGTGCCCCTGCGTCCCCCAACCCGCCAGCCCCCGCACGCCACCCCATGCTGTTGCTCTCGTGTGAACCCTCCTCACGACCCTGGCGCAAGGAGCCAGAATGACGCGTGCAACCGTTCGCGGCCGGGGCCTCGCGCGCAAAAGCGGCTGCGATGAAACTTGCTCGGCTGCGTCGGACGACTAGGCCATCTGTGGGGACCGCGGGCGCGCTACGTGAGACGAGGACGCCCGCCCGAGCCCGCCCGAGCCCGCCTGTGTAAAGCACCATGGAAGTCGTTACCCGTAACATTCCTGACGTAGGAGGACGTTGCGGGTGTGAGAAAGTGCGCCGCGGCGCCGAGGTGCGTGCGCGCTCGCGCTCATTCCAAGCGTAATGTAATCGCATAGCTTTACGTGCGTGCGCTCAGCCGGCTGGAAGTGCTGTTGGTGACTTGCGGAGTGACGTGGGAGGCGTCGGAGGCTCCCTCAAAATATCGGTCGCCCAAGCTCGTGTTTTCTCCCCACAAACTCGGGGAGCAATAGCGCGTTGGTTTGCGTGTTGCTTGCGAGGCGGGCTTGCTGCACGCCCAGGGACTGACTCATTTGGGCGTCCGACATTCGGTTTCTGCAGCGGGCGGCGTGCCGTACCGGGGAACACGCTCAAAGCCGGCAGCATTCCAGTACCATGCACTGTAGTTGCACCTGTGACACCGCACCGCCACATCCACAGTAGAGCACAGGTGAGCGTGTTGCGTGGCCCCTCGGCCCCGATGCATCTCTGGGAGCTCTGCCCTTGTCGACGCGATCGGCCATTGCCACACACCGCTGTCCTGCGAGCGTCATCTCTTGACGACGGCCGTGGTCGGCGGTCAAGCGGGCGCGACTTCGTGCACAGCCCATGCTCCAATCGCGCTGCTTGCATATGCCAGCAATCGACACGGCCACCCCTCGCTTTTGCTCTGTAGGCGTATACAAGATGATCGCGACTCGGTTTACGCCGGCAATGCTGGCGGTCGCAGCCCTCGCGCTGCTGATGGCTGCCCCGACCCCCGCCGCGGCCGGTCGCGCGCTGCTGGACGCATCCTGCAGCGCGCTGACGGAGCAGGATCTTGCGGCGTACAACGCAGCTAAGAACACGTTCTTCGACTTTGACTGCTATGAGACTCGTGAGTTTTGCCGGGGTTACGCGTAACTTGGCCGCCCCACGCACTCGGTCCTCTATCTCCACGCACCGTGCTCGCGGTTACACCCTCCAGCGAGTTGCCCAGGCACCCCCGCTTACCCCCGCTTACCCCCTCTCCCTCTTGCAGAGGGCACCTCCAAGGCGTCCTGCGCTGGCATGTCCGGCGGCCTGTGCATTGACCGGTCCGGCACCTCTTGCTGGCACCCTGCCCGCCCCTGCAAGCCCTCTGACGACGAGGTGCTCGCCCTCTTCAACGACTGGAACGCCGCCCTGGCCACCGGTGACCCCGAGAAGGTGGCGGACATGTACGCCCCCACCGCCGTGCTGCTGCCCACCGTGTCTAACAAGGTGGAGATTGGGGAGGGATGGCTTGCAAGGGTCTGCTGTGTCTGCATCACCCCTCGGCCCCACTCGCCGTGGCTTAGCCTGCCCCCCCCTCTTACACCCCCCTGCGCCCCACAGTACCGCGAGACCCGTGAGGAGATCATCGATTACTTTGTGGACTTCCTGAAGAAGGGCCCCCAGGGTGTGATCGACCAGTACGAGGTGAGTGGAAGGGCAAGGGGTTTGGGTCTGCCCATGTTAGCTTCTGTCCTGTTCGTATGCTCTCTAGCCCTCGCCCTCGCCCTCGCCCTCGCTACCTCCCACCTCCACACCTCGTCACCCCTGCTCCGGCCTCCCTCGCCCGCCCCCAGATCCGCCACCTGGCTGAGGGTGTGGTCCAGGACCTGGGTATCTACACCTTCACCTTCAAGGTGCGTTGCTGGAGGGAGGGAGCTGGTGCGGGCCTGGGCGCTCAACCCCCTTGCCGCACGCATGCTGACTCTCGCCTGCTCCGCCCTTGCGCGCCCCCTGTGCCCGCCCTCCTCCCCCCCAGGACTACTCGAGCGTCCAGGCCCGCTACTCGTACACGTACGTCCGCCAGGCCAATGGCCAGTGGCTCATCGTCGAGCACCACTCCTCGGCCATGCCTGAGGACATCAAGAAGCCGGTGGGTGGCGGGCGGGCGGGAAGGGCGGGGTCTGAGTCATGGATTCAAAATTGCGATGCCCGCCTGTCTGGCCCCCTGGTCAGCCCGTGCGGCTTAGCTCGAGCTCCATCCCTGCACTTCCTGCCCTGACTCCCCCGCCGCCCGCTCCTCCGTCCTCCCGCCCCCAGGTCCTGGCTCTGTTCGATGCCTGGAACGCCGCTCTGGCCACCGGTGACCCCAAGGCCGTGGCCGCCCTCTACTCGCCCACCGCCGTGCTGCTGCCCACCGTCTCGGACAAGGTCCGCAACACGCCTGCGGAGATCGAGGACTACTTCGTCACCTTCCTCAAGAAGAACCCCCAGGTGAGCCCCAGGTGCTTAGGATACTCAAAAGGAGGGTGCTGTGGATGAGACTGCCTGGTGCGCTGCTCGATGGCAGGACTGTGTGCTGGTGCTGAACCGGGTCCTGTCCGCATGGCTGAACCCTTTCTACGCTCCCTTCCCCACAGGGTGTGATTGACATGGTGGAGAGCGACACCCCCAACATCCGCTTCCTCGCCACCAACGTCGCCATCAACTCTGGTACCTACGTGTTCACCCTGACGAAGGCCGACGGCTCGGGCACTGAGAAGGTGGGCATGAGTGCGGCGAGCAGGGGACGGGCCCCAACTTTCGTGGCCATGCAGCCAGCTAGCTTGGGAGGTGGGGCATGCGGGGACAGGCGCCAATCCGGATGATGCTTCGTAGGCGCGCGTCCGTCGTCTCACCAGCCCCCCCATCCCTCCCCGCCCCTCACTTCCCTATTCACAGATTCGCGCTCGCTACACCTATGTCTACAAGAAGAACCGCGACGGCAAGTGGCTGATTGAGGAGCACCACTCCTCGGCCATGCCCGAGAACCCCAAGGTCGAGTAAGGGGCTTACTGATGAGCGCGCGCGCTCTGTGAAGAATGAATGATCGAAGAGCTGGGAGGATGACTAGTGCAGATGCGGAGTTGACCGTAGCAGCAGCACCGGTCAGATCCTGCTGAGCAGGTGGCAGCAATATCTGGGCATGTGCTTTGGCCCAGAGAACCTTGATAAGCCATAACCGACCATACGTAACCTGATGAGCTGCTGAGCGCGGGTCCTCCGGGTGTGTGAGGACTTGTTGTGAAGAATCTGACATAGGAGAGTGACGCCTCTGAAAAGAGAACGGCGTGGTGGGATATGCACTTCACTTGGGGAGCGAGGAGGAGGCGGGGGTAGATAGGGATGAGGCAGGTGATGGTCGAGAACAGGTAGCGTACGGCAGCATTTGTCGCTTGGTCGAGTGTGACTTGTCTTTTCTTTATACACAATTAATCCTAACGGTGTAGCTGCATGCTTGCCGAGATAACGGGTTGGATACTCATTACTGACGCGTTCGAGGCGTATGATCCTGACCTGAGCACTGAGATGCCGTACAAGCCGGATGTAGAGTTGGGTGGTGGGTGGTGTTCGGACGACCATCCATGAAACGGATTAAACCAGATTTAACTTGTGCCCTCGCGCATGCACCCTCAGCAAGCAAGTAAGGCGTCCCAACTAACACCTGACGTCCTAAGTAACGCTAAGCCTTATGAGCCGATTGGTGCCAAAGGGCGGCAGCGAAAATGGACTTAACCCGAGGGTCAAAACAGGCCTCCAGACCCGTTGTACGGCAACTTGCCGTCGGCAAGGGCTGTATGGCATGACAATTAAACGCTGACGGAGTCTGTTGTTCTTACATGGCAAGGGCATCAGCCAAGAGCCCATACACGGCCAAAGGGCCAGGGATCTAGAGCGTAATAAAGGTCGATCTAACTCAGCATCTACACATTTAGACCTTTAGATCTGGACGGAACTTGCAACTACATCGCTCGCCTCGCGCTGCGAAGTTCTGACCCAAGGGCCTTTCATGAAGCTGCCATCGCGAAACTTAAGAGCCCCGCCCCGCCCCGTCCTCTCCAGACACCCATAGTCGCTCACACCGCTCGCACCATGACGCTGATCACTTTTAGCCAACAGCTGGTGGCCCTGGACGCCAAGAACGTCAAGGACTTCCTCCCGGGGCTCGCTTGGGAGGCCCGCGCCGACCCGGACAACCCGCGCTACGACGCGGACCTCCCAGTCGGCGGCGACACGCCGTTTGAGCCAGTGCGCGAGGCCCTGGCGCTGGCGCTGGGTCGCAAGGTGGGTCGCCAAGACGGGCAAGCCGCAGTCGGAGGAGCACAAGGCCGCCATCTCGGCGGCCAAGACGGGCAAGCCGAAGGCGGTTCAAGCAATAATTGAGTGATTCACTGACGGGCACTGGGACTGGCTGAAGGCGAGGCCCGAGGGATTGAGAGGGCTGCCAAGTCAGAACCCTAGAAGATGTGTGGTGGTCTGGTGTCCAACGTCTCGACAAGGGGCCCCAGCGAGGTGCATGAGACCGAGGCGGAGGTAGGCACCGCTTGCTGCGCGAGAGCTGTGTTGATAGGAGCGAGGGCGGCAAGCGTGCTACAGGTGCGGTACGGCACTTATGCTTGCACGGGCGGGCCGGGTACCAGCACGAGGTGCAGACCTTATGGATGCACGCGCCGCCATCCATGCTGCCGCAGGAGGCCTTGGGGCTGCCACCTGCACATGTAACAGGGGTTAGCTAGGAGCAAGTGAGCGAGGCGCACGGGTTCGGGGAGGCGCAGGGGGCCCGGGATGGATCAGGTGACGGCGCACGCCAGAAACCCGCCGGGGGCACGGCCCGTTAGGAGTCCAGGATCGCAGAAGGGTATGCTTTGCGTTGAGTTCCGCGAGCATCTCGGCGGTCAACACTCTGCAGACAGCCAGCAACTCGCGCGCAGGCGCGGGGGCCGGGGCAGCCATTAGCAGCGCGAGGGCTGCAACCGCCAGCATCGCCAATGCGTCACGAGTCGTGGTCATCGTGTAAGCGCCTACATGGCAGTCAGGGTGAGCATCGGCTGTGTGAAGAAGCGCGGGGCTCGCCGCACATGCACGCACGGCGAGCATTTGCCGGGTGGAGAGGCCCCACTTTGCCATCAAGCCTTGCTCATCGCTTGGGCTACGTGCTAGGATAAAGAGGCCAATCCCTCAGTCGAGAGCTCTGAGTGATGTACCGTACGCGTCCCTGTCATTTTGGCCGGGCGACGCGCCTCCCCTGGGCCCACATCGTGCGCTTGGCCCATACCGGAGCTGAAAGGCCCGTGCGACATGAGCTTGGAGAGACGTGTTTTTGGGCAGGGGAAAGCGCATTTTGCAACAATTTGCAACATGCCATGGACAAACCGCAGTGTTTGGCGGCTGGACTCTTGTCAGGAGCAGGAGTTTTTGGGCTGAGCCGCCGCCGTTAGGCTCTTCGGGCGGCGAAGCCCCCCGGGATTACCCCGTGTCGGCGTGCGTGCGTATGTGCCTGCGTCACGCATGAACTTGCGATTCACGCCCAGGTGGTGGAGAGGGGTTGAGGGCTGCACGGAGCCAGACTCGAACATTGGGCCCCTGGGGGGGTTCACGGGGCTCAGCCCTTTTCCTGCCTTCGGGCAGCCACCCTTGTCGCTCGAGCATCACAAAGTCGCTGCACTCAGGACCAGCCAGGACCAGCAGCCAGGACCATGCAGCGCACTTCTGGCGCGCTCCTCGACTGGTTCACAAGAGTTAGGATGCATCAGGACATGCTCAGTCCGCGCGTCGCGCTGCAGCGTGGTGCGGGCCGTACGTGGCTGCAACATGCTGCAGCACTCTGCATATGAAATGAAGACATCAAAGTCTCAGATTGCGCAAGGACGGTCACGGCACGCCCTGCGTTCCCCGCGGACGTACCGCCTCGCGCCACGACACGCAGCAGACAGGCGGAGGGATTGGTCTTATCTCGATACCCGCTGGCCACGGACCGCCTGTCGTGCCGGGGTGCAAGGGCGATGTCCGGCGTCCGACGTTATTCCCCTCATGTCCGCATTGCGGCAAACGTATCTCCCACCCCCTTCCAAACCCGATGCGTCTGCCACCGTGCCACGATGACGTCTGGAGGCTGAAGCGCGTTGAAGCAGGTTGAAGCGGGTTGAACGAGGGCGGGCCTTAGGGGCCTAGCTGTGCGGTGAGGGCTGTGGGCCTCTGCAGCGCAGTAGCAGTCCCCTCCTGCCGCCGCCCCACCACCGCGGCGACAGCGGCTCATCGAACATGCTCTCCGACCGCACCCGAATGGGTACGGTCCGCTGTCTACGCCCCATTGTCTATAATAAACCCGAATGGGTAGCAAGACGGGTGGAGCTGGTGCCCGCAGCCCCGCTCGCCCTCTTCCCTCACATCGCGCCTTACACCACGTGGTGAGCTGACGTTCCCCCTGGGCCCCCTGTCCCTCAAGCTTCCAGGACGGACATGCAGTGGCCGGGGTAGGTAAAGGTTAAGTAGCTATGCATGGCGCTGGGCTCTGGCTTTTGGGCCTTTCATTTGCGGAACGACGGGCGGCGCGCAGGTCCCGCAGGTCCCGCAGGTAGGTAACATGGCCTTGATCCGACCCGCCCCGGAATCCAGTAGAAGGACGCTAGAAGGGGGCCTTACTTACGCAGGCAGGTGAGTGGCAGTGATGCGAAACCTCTTGCTTGCGGGAGTAGCCCGTTGATTACAGCCCCGCAACAGGTATATGGATGGCTGAGAGGTCTGGAGAGTCAATGACTACTTCAGCAGCGGACGCGGCCATTACAACGAAGATTGTGTGCCACCTGTGGCATGCCCCTGCCACCACACAGCCTCCCGTCGTCCGACCCCACGTTCTGCAGCGCAGGGTGTCATTGCAGGCCTGCAACCCCCGCTCACCGGCAGGCGTCAAAGGCCTGCAGCACAGACGTCTGCCTAACCCGTAATACGACTGGCTCCCATTATCATCTATCAGAGTCAGCTTCGCCGGACATGTGGGCCGGTCATATGAGAAAGTGACCAGAGTCGGAAAGGTCCAGTGCGATCCCTCAGCGTCGCTCGCCTACTTGCTGCCTACGGGGTGCCCTTTATGTGCACTGACCATTGGGCCAACGCATCTGCTCACAGCTTCACCCCTTTCAGCATTGCACCGAGGCCCCTCATCCCCCCTTATAGAGCTCTTCCAACCCAACTGTTATCCGATCATATCACGCAGCGTGATGGCTTCATCAGTGATGAGTTCCGACTCTCTCAGTGCGCAACTCGAATGCCCGTGACAGTTATGGCACCCGAGCTGGGGGCACTATCATCCTCTCTGCCCTCATGCCTTCCCCTCCCCAGTCCGAACTCCGTTGGCTACGAGTAGTGCTGCTGCTACGGTCAACTCCGCATCTGCACTAGTCATACTCCCAGCTCTTCGATCATTCATTCTTCACAGCGCGCGCTCATCAGTAAGTCCCTTACTCGACCTTGGGGTTCTCGGGCATGGCCGAGGAGTGGTGCTCCTCAATCAGCCACTTGCCGTCGCGGTTCTTCTTGTAGACATAGGTGTAGCGAGCGCGGATCTGAGAATTGGGAAGTGAGGGGCGGGGAGGGGAGGCGGGAGGGGAGGCTGGTGAGACGACGGACGCGCGCCTACGAAGCATCATCCGGATCGGCGCCTGTCCCCGCATGCCCCACCTCCCAAGCTAGCTGGCTGCATGGCCACCAAAGTCGGGGCCCGTCCCCTGCTCGCCGCACTCATGCCCACCTTCTCAGTGCCCGAGCCGTCGGCCTTCGTCAGGGTGAACACGTAGGTGCCAGAGTTGATGGCAAGGTTGTTGGCGAGGAAGCGGATGTTGGGGGTGTCGCTCTCCACCATGTCAATCACACCCTGTGGGGAAGGGAGCGTAGGAAAGGTTCAGCCATGCGGACAGGACCCGGTTCAGCACCAGCACACAGTCCTGCCATCCGAGCAGCGCACCAGGCAGTCTCACTCACATCACCCTCCTTTTGAGTATCCTAAGCACCTGGGGCTCACCTGGGGGTTCTTCTTAAGGAAGGTGACGAAGTAGTCCTCGATCTCCGCAGGCGTGTTGCGGACCTTGTCCGAGACGGTGGGCAGCAGCACGGCGGTGGGCGAGTAGAGGGCGGCCACGGCCTTGGGGTCACCGGTGGCCAGAGCGGCGTTCCAGGCATCGAACAGAGCCAGGACCTGGGGGCGGGAGGACGGAGGAGCGGGCGGCGGGGGAGTCACGGCTGGAAGGGCAGGGATGGAGCTCGAGCTAAGCCGCACGGCGGGCCGACCAGGGGCCAGACGGGAGTGCATCGCAATCCAGCCACACCCAAGCCTTAGACCCTTCCCTTCAAGCCCGCCCGCCACCCACCGGCTTCTTGATGTCCTCAGGCATGGCCGAGGAGTGGTGCTCGACGATGAGCCACTGGCCGTTGGCCTGGCGGACGTACGTGTACGAGTAGCGGGCCTGGACGCTCGAGTAGTCCTGGGGGGAGGAGGGCGGGCACAGGGGGCGCGCAAGGGCGGAGCAGGCGAGAGTCAGCATGCGTGCGGCAAGGGGGCTGAGCGCCCAGGCCCGCACCAGCTCGCTCCCTCCAGCAACGCACCTTGAAGGTGAAGGTGTAGATACCCAGGTCCTGGACCACACCCTCAGCAAGGTGGCGGACCTGGGGGCGGGCGAGGGAGGCCGGAGCAGGGGTGACGAGGTGTGGAGGTGGGAGGTAGCGAGGGCAAGGGCAAGTGCAAGGGCGGAAGGAGCACGAGGAAATGGAAGGGCACACGTGGCACAAGCAAAAGCAAACATGGGCAGACCCCAACCCCTTGCCCTTCCACTCACCTCGTACTGGTCAATCACACCCTGGGGGCCCTTCTTCAGGAACTCCACAAAGTAGTCGATGATCTCCGCACGGGTCTTGCGGTACTGTGGGGCGGAGGGGTTCAAGGGATCGGAAGACGCTACGGGGCACAGGGTGAGCATGACATGGCAGTACTCGGAGATCAGCAACCCTGCTGGTGCGTGCCCTCGTCCGCTCCTCCCAGCCCCCACCCCCACCTGGTTGGACACGGTGGGCAGCAGCACGGCGGAGGGGGCGTACATGTCCGCAACCTTCTCGGGGTCACCGGTGGCCAGGGCGGCGTTCCAGTCGTTGAAGAGGGCGAGGACCTCGTCGTCAGAGGGCTTGCAGGGGCGGGCCAGGTACCAGCAAGAGGTGCCGCCGGACCGGTCGATGCACAGGCCGCCGGACAGGCCAGCGCAGGACGCCTGGGAGGTACCATCTGTGAGAGGGGGAGGGGATGAGCAGGAGTAAGCGGGGGCGCCTGGGCAACTCGCTGGAGGGTGAAACCGCGAGCACGGTGCGTGGGGAGGCAGGATCGAGTGCGTGGGGCGGCCAAGCAAGTTACGCGTTAACCCCGGCTAAACTCACGAGTCTCATAGCACTCGAGGGCGTAGAAGGTGTTCTTAGCCGCGTTGTACGCCGCAAGAACCTCCTCCGTCAGGAGGCCGCAGGATGCCTCTTGCAGCGCGCGCCCGGCCGCGGGGGCCGGCGCAGCCATCAGCAGCGCGAGGGCTGCGACCACCAGCATTGACGGCGCAAAACGCGACGCAGTCATCTTGTATACTCCTGATAGGCAGCAAGGGAAGGCGTCAGCCGCGTAATAGAGAAGCGTCGCGAAATAACCTGGCGCGATTCCTGCAAGGCCAACTTCAACTGCGTCGCGAAGACGCGCTCTCGAAGCTATGGCCTCAGCTAGGTACAACGCGCTCTGTCTACGCCGATCACCGAGGCCGGAGCAGAGCTCCTAGTGCATCGCCGTTTGCCCAGCGCCAGGCGACACGCCTACCTGCGCGCTCCAGTATGACCAGGGCCGTGTTGTGAGGCAGACGATGCTGATGATATCAAAATGATGCGCGTCTGCTCCTTTTAAGGGCGCCAGGAGTGTCGTACGGCTCGCGGTCTGGCAGACTCCGTTCGGCTGACTGACATGGCCGTCGGCACGTGTAAGACAGTTTCACCCTTCGTCGCAACGTCTGAGACCTCGCCTTGCGCGATAGCGCTCGGCGCGCTTATGCGTCATGCTCGCGCGCGGTACATGCACGCACTTGCTGCACGCGGACCCAAAGCCTCCGACGAGCGCATTTCCTGCCGACAACCCGCGCGGCCACTGCATGATGCAAGAGCAACGTAAGAAGCATACAGCGCACGGAAGCCGCGCGGCACGCCGCGGCCTCCTCCAATGTCAGGACCCCTACGTCAAACTCTCCAACGAGGGTACGGGTGCGCGGGGGTTCGGGAGTGTTGGGAGCACGTCAGTTTGCGTTACGTTGGCTGGGTGTATGCTTGCGGAGCGCGAATTTCAGGGCAGGTCAAGTGGACGGGCTACAGAGTTGCGACCGGCGCCTACGTCGCTCGGCACGCACCGATCGACGACGTTTGGACTTCACCCGGCACGCCGCGCCGCGCGGCATATAGACAAGTTTGGAACGTCATGGAGTCAGCCCGTTGTCTGGCATCACGGCGCTCCGTCCTGGCTGCTCGCCCCGTTGCCCGACGCGCAACGCGCTCGGGCTCCGTGGATGGACGTGTCCGACTGCCGCTGCCCCCCCGGTCGGGCGTGTCTAAACACGTCCGCCTTGCGTCGAAGCCCGCGCGCGCAGACAGCGCAGACACGGGCGACAGACCGCACAGTTGCACGCAGGGGGTTGACCTGCGCTACTTGTACAAGCACATGTGCCCATCAACCTTGACCGTCTCTTCACCAGTGCCACCCGTCCGCCGACAGGCGTGTTGCTGCTCCTTCGTTACATATCCCGTAGGCACCCAACCCCAGCAGCTGCACACTCACGCCGTGCGTGCCAAGCTCGATCGGTGCAGGACCACGTATTGTGACGTAGTTGTCGTACGTGTCGACTGCAAGCCTAGAGCAAGACTGGTGACGGCTGATGGCATCCCTTCGTGCCGCTTTCTATGCCCTCTCCGCATTCCCCTCGCTCGCGCACGCACGTAACCTTCAGCCCTGCGAACTGCTGAGTGCCAGGGCGAGAGCCGAAAGGCGCTCTATGAAGCAACGCCAGCAGGGCTTCAACTCAGTCCGTGGCATTTCATCCAGGGGTCCACCAGCCAGCCACATCAACCCTTGCCCTGTGCAGCCCACTCTGGGTGTCTGCCACGGCAAACATAGCCCGTGCTCAACGGAACCCCCGCGCCTGCTCCCGCCGCCTTAACCCACGCCAGGCTGGGGCAATGCTTGCACTGCTCCGCCCTCAACCGCACACACCTGAACAATATGCAATCGTGGCCTACGCTCCCCAACCTCCCGCGTGCCACCGTCGCTTGCAGCCGCTGCTCGTCCGCTCAGCGGACCGGCTAGCGCTGCTCGTAGCAACAGTAGCAGCCGTGAAGCAGTTGTTGCCTTTCCTAGCCCCTACGGGTCTCCAGGCCCCGTATCCCACGTCAGTCTAGCACGGCTCCACGGTCCCCAGCCAGGTAGGGCCCGCGAAGCGTCCCACCGGGTCCGCGCATGGGTCCCGAGTGAGCGCCCCGTGCTCCTGACCTTGAAGCCAGAGCACTCCTCAGGCCGGCGTCGGTACCCCCGGCTTGCTCTTGTCCCCGTCCTTGGCACACACAACGCACTGCTACCCCGCCCGCGCTCAACGGACCACTTCTGCTTGCCAGTCTTGATTCCCCCGAACAGGTGCCCCAGGCAGTCAGCTGCCTCGGCACGCCTCGCTGGTACCCAAGTGCATTGCCAGCGGCGGGGTTGACATCGGTAGGTCCCTTGCATCGGCGCAGACCAGCACGAAGCTGCAAGCCCGCCGCATGCCTAAGTTCCCTTCGTCAAGCCTGGCTCCAGCACTTCCCAGCCGCTGCTATCGCCGCCACGCCCCCAGTTGGCGGCGCTCCTTCCGTGTCGCCAGCCAAGGCTCCAGCGCTGCCGCGGCCGCCGCTGTGGCAGCATCCGGCAGCCGGCAGCAGCGGTCCCGCGGGACGGATGTGCCAAGCCGGCAGGCGGCAGTGCCCCAGCCCGGGTGCGGGCGCCATGGCTGCAACCGCTGTCTTGCAAGCCTCCTCAGGACCTGAGCAGGCCGGGCACTCCTCGACGTGAAGCCCCTGGCCACCAGCTCGAGGCCGCTCGCCAGCAGCTGCTTGGGAGAGGCCATGGCCAGCGAACCCCGAGCGTCCGGGCTCACGCACCAGCTGCCAGGAAGCTCCAGCTGCCAGGAAGCTCCAGAGGGCAGAAGGGCTCCTGCCCTGCCACATCAGCACCAAGCCAGGGGCCTCCGAGGGCTGGCTCCTGATGGCCTCGCCTCATGCTGCCCGCCGTCTGACATACGGCGCTTGCAGCCTCCGGCCCTCCATGCCGCCGTCCGCCTGCCCCCAGTCCGCCGCTCCCTCCGCCTGCACGCCGGCGCCTGCCCTTGACCCCGGCCCCGCCCCCGCTCCGCAGCGTGGCGACCCCTTCCCTCTACTTGTAGTACCCCTGCAGCAGATACCGCAGCCCGAACGCGACGGCGCAGGACGCGACCTGGAAGCCCAGGACGCGCACGCACAGCGCGTTCTCACTGCAGCGGCCGAAGAGCTGCAGTGTGAGGTTGACCAGGTTCCAGTCGGGCGCGTCCTTGGGCCGCAGCAGGCCCGTGGTCGGGTCGAACACGGGCAGGCGGTGCCGCGGGCAGGGCACGATTTTGAAGAGCTGCGGCAGCGAGTAGACGAAGTTGAAGACCTGGGCGGAGGGGCGATGTGGGTCGGCGAGGGAGGGGTTTGAGTTTTTTTGAGACGGGAGGTAGTCGTGGGCAGGCGAGGGTCTGGCCACGAGGGACTGCGCTGGCCGCCCCGCCCCGCCAACCGCCGGTGGGGCCCTAGCAGGCTGCCCGCCTCGCTCCACGCCCCACGCCGGCATAGCTGTTTCCCTCCTGTGCCCCCGCACCTGGGGAAGCAGGAACAGCAGCAGCGTTTCCGAGAAGTGGCCCAGAATGCCGGCCACCGCGATGGTCATACCGGCAAAGTAGGTGAACGTGTCGCCCACAAACACCTTGGACGGGTACCAGTTGAACACCAGCAGGCCGAAGGTGGTGGCGGCCAGCGGCATCATGAGGTAGGACGAGAACAGGTGGCCGTCGCGCACCCCGGGCGTGGCGCCGGCCCAGCCCGCAACAGCCAGCAGGTTGTGCAGCAGCACGGCGCAGGCGACGATGAACGTCTGGCCCGCCTCCAACCCGTTGACTCCCGCCAGGATGTTGATGGAGTTGGTGCAGAAGATCGTGAGCATGACCATGAAGAGCTTATAGAGGATGCCCAGCTCCAGGTAGGCGGGCAGGCCCAGGCCCAGGCTCAGGAGGGGCTTGGGCACGGCGATCCCCGTGCCCCCCGAGTAGGCCGCCAGCAGCGGCAGCGACGCAAAGAGCGGCAGGATCAGCTTGACCCGCCACCGGATGTCCAGCACGTCGTCAGTGAAGCCCAGGAAGAGCATGAAGCCGATGGTGGCCAGCGCGGCGTTGTAGTCAACCAGCCATGCGTCGGCGATGGGCTCCGCCTTCAGCTCGCCCACGAACCCACTCCGTACGAAGCCCACCAGGCTGCCGATGTCGTAGTAGTGAAGCAGCTCGATGCAGATGACGCACAGCAGGAAGATGCAGCCGGGGGCCAGACCCGCTGCTTCCGGAATTGGCACGTCACCCGCGGGCGTGCCCTTCTTGTTGAGGTCCTTCCCGCAGATGCCCCTGGCCTGAGTTTTGGAGGCCACCTTGGGCACCAGGTATGCGGTGCCCAAGAAGCCAAACACGCTGACCGCTGCACATGCCACGATCAGCTGCTGGGCCCGCACATCCGTGATGAGCGTGAAAGCCCACGCGGGCAGACCAAAGCCTAATAGCGCTAAGAGAAAGAGCTGTAGGTTCCGAGGCATCTTGGCGACGTTCGCACTTCGGATGGCAATTATCAGAGGAAGAAGCGCGTCGCTACGCCATGTGGGCAGGGTTTAGGTCTCTAGTGAAGCGTGTCAGGTGTATTAACGACCCAGCTATTGGCGCTTGGGGACATGCGGCATTGCAGAGCTGTTGCATGGCGCAAGCCACGGCGAGTCCAGTCCATTCACGCGTGCTCATCATCCACAATGTCTGTCAAGTAACATGCTGATCGCTTGCCAGCGACGGTGGTGCAGTAGCTCCGCATTGGCCCGGCGACGTTCCCTTCGCTTCTCAAAAACGCGTGCTGCACCAGTTAGAGGACCACATCTGCACTAGGATTCATTCTATCGCTTGCGTCAGTGGCCTCGTGCCGTTCATGGCCCGCAATGGGCCTGCTCAGCCGTGGAGCGGCACCGCCAGGAGGCTGCTGCGGGCAATTCTACTGGCGGTAGCTGCTTGGGGGTGGCAGGCTGGCGCGTCTACCTATGAAGCGAGACCGTGAGTACCTGGGTTCGGTCGGGGGTCGTGTCCCCGGTTGGGCAGTCTGGACAAAGCTGAACTGGGGCTCTCTCCGACGAGAGGGTTGAACGGTACCGCAGGCCAGCAGCTGACAGCAGCAGCGCCGTAGGTTTGCTTGCACGGCATGGGCGGGGCCAACTGCAGTCGTCAGGGTGTGGGGCCTGCCGGAGACCTAGGGATGTCCGGGGGCCTGGTGCTGCCGCGGCGCTTGGCTCCCAAGCCGTGGACGCAAGCGCGCGGCACAGGGGACAGAGTTGCGGGGAAAGCACGGTATCTCAGCCTCTTCTCCACTCAGCCCCGGACCCAGGAGGGCCAAATGGGGGTCACAGGCATGGGCCTTAGGGGCTGGCTGGGAAGGCCCAATCTCACTGGGAGCTCGGGGAGGGCATGTGATTGCCGGACCCGGCTCCCCGCGTCACCTGTGTGGTGCCGTACCTCCCTTTGGCCCGAGCCCCCGGCTCCAGCCCTGATCAGCCCCGACTCTGGCTGAGCCCCAGCCCCAGTCCCTCTTCTCCCTCCCCTATGCTTGCCCCTTCCTCTTTGCCTCCTACCGTCCTTGCCCAGCAACCCCCGTCCCCTCCCGCCCCTCCCCAACACCCCCTCTCCCTTCCCAAGCACTCCCTTTCCTCCCAAGCCCCCTCCCTCCCTCCCCTCCCTTCGCCCTCCCTCTCTCCCTACCCTCCACAACCCTCCACCACCCTCCCTCCCCACCCCACCTCCCCACCCCAGCATCCCCCTGGTGCTGCCGCTGGAGTCCAAGTCGCAGCTGGCGGTGCAGCCGGAGGGGCTGGAGCTGCTGCGGAGCATAGCGGGGCCCGTCAGCCCCGTGGTGGTGATCGGGCCCTACAGGTGCGCTCCTGCCACTGCGCACCGCCCGGGAGGGGAGGGTGTCGAGGGCTGCTCGCGTCAGCCGGGGGAACACAGGCGCGGCAGGAAAGCGGCCAGCCAAGAGGGTGTGTGGCGCGCTGGTGGCGGCTGGGTCCTGGGCGGCCCAGGCCGCGGGGTGCCGCAGAGGCCTTCAGGGGGAGAGTGGGAGGTTGCCCTGGTGCCACCAGCTCGGGTGGCGGCCGGGCCCAGACCAGGTCCAGACCAGGTCCCGGTCAGGCCCCGTCAGGTCCCGGCCAGGATCGTGACTTGGACCAGGGCTGTGTGGCACGCGATGCCAGCGGCGGATGGAGTGAGGGCACGAAAGTCCCTGATCGCTTCGGCTCCTGCGGCTGCTGGGCACCACGGGCCCCGATGGAGCGTGCGCCAGGCCGCGCCGCTTTAAGCGGCCTCACTGCCGGTCGTCCTGCGGGGCCCCGGGCCCAGCCTACTGCCTCCCGCTCTCCATGGCTCACTTCACCACCCCCGCCCTTGCCCGCCCCCTTCCCTCAGGTCGGGCAAGTCGTTCACGCTCAACCAGCTGCTGGGCGTGCCCTGCGGTGGGTCCGGGGGCTGCTGGGGGCGGGGCGGGGCGTGCCCTGCGGTGGGTCCCGGGGGGACGAGCCGTAGCAAGGGGGAGTGTGGCTGGGCCACAGCTGAGCGTGTCATGTGGTGGGTCAGCGGGCACGTGGGAGCCGGCAAGGGCGCAGCAGGCCAGGTTGGGCGGGGTTGCGGGCGGCAGAGGCGTTGTGTCGGGGTTAAGACGGGACGAGCCGAAGGAAGAAGACTGTGTGGCTGGGCCATAGCTGAGCGTGCCCTTGGGTGGGTCCGCGTGGGACCAGGGCGGCACCGCTACCGGTGCTTCCTCAGCGAGGGGAACTTCGCTGCAGCGGCCGCAGCAGCCGTTGGTTGATGCGGGTTGTGTGGTGCAACGGCGCCTTGGCAGCTGTACAACAGGAGTCCCGGGGCTCACGGCGGCTGCGGCCGCCGCCCCGCCCCGACACCGCCCCACCTTACGACCGCTGCTGGAAGCCTCTTCCCCCTTTCCTGAAGCTCCCTCCTCCACCACCCACCTCGCTCCAACTCCCACCCAACAAGCTCCCCCCTCCACTGCCCAACCCCTGCTGCCCCCCCCCTCCTTCCTGCTGCACAGACAAGGGCTTCGGCGTGGGCCACACGCGGTCCACGGAGACCAAGGGCATATGGCTGTGGGGCACGCCCCTGCCCCGCGGCGGCGGCGCGGGGGCGGGGGCTGGTGCGGCCAAGGCGGAGGCCGGCGAGGGCGGGGCCGGGTCCGGGAAGGCGGGGGAGCAGGCGGGCGGCGAGGAGGGCAAGGGGGCAGGCATGGTGAGCCGGAGCGGGCGGGGGTTTTGGGGGGGGGGAGAGGGGCTCGGGACGCCGCACGCGCAGGCCCTGGTGGGGTAGGGGGGGGTGAGGTGGAGCGGGCGGGGAACTCGGGGCAGGGAGGAATGTACAGGCTCGGGCTGAGGCAGGGCCGAGGCGGATACGCCTTGGCGAGCCTACCCAACTGCCGGGCGAGGAGCGCACCGCCCCGCCCGGCCGCCTGCCTCTACAGGCCACGCCTTCCCCCCCGGGCCCCGACCCGTCCTAACGCCCCCCTGTCCCCCGCGCTGCCGCACACGACGGCCCCCTGACACATTTCTTGCCGTACGCGCCCGGTGCGCCATATGCACGTGCAGATGCTGTACGTGGACACGGAGGGCTTCGAGTCCACCGGCAAGGCCAACACCTACGACGACCGCATCTTTGCGCTCTCCGCGCTGCTGTCCTCGCTGCTCATCTACAACCTGCCGGAGACCATCCGCGAGAGCGACGTGGCCAAGCTCTCGTTCGCGGTGGAGCTGGCGCAGGTTTGTGGGGCTGTGTGTGGAGGGCTGCTCGCATGAGCCGGGGAGTCTCAGGCGCGGTGACTAGCCGGCCGGCCTTAACAACGGAACCGAAAGCCCGAGGAGACCGAAGCCCGAAGGGCTGCTCGCGTGACCCTGGGAAGCGTAGGTTCGCGGTGGGGCTGGCGCAGGGGGGAGGACAGCGAGGGGGCGGGTCAGGGATATGGGGAGGGGCGCCCGGGGGGGGGCACAGAGAGCGCTGAGGGCCAAGCGAGGCAGCGGGTGCAGCGCAGTGCTGATGTCTTACTTTCCCGGTCACCTTCAACCCCCCGCCACCGCCACCTCCCCTCCCCTCCCCACCCCCTGCCAGGGCTTCTATGACCGACAGCAAGAGGGCGCAGGGGCCGCCGAGGTGCGCGGGCGGAGGGGCACCCCGGGTGCTGGGCGCGTGGCGCCCCTCGTCCGCACGCCAGCACCGCGGGCCCGCGACGCACACAGCCGGGAGCCAGCACAGCCGCAGACCTTTCTCCACCCTGGCCGTACCTCCCCAGCACAACCACATGACGCGCACAGCCGGGCGCTAGCTTGACGCGGCCGCACTATGAACCGCTTCAACCCCCCTATGGTCCCACGTTTCCGCCCCCCTCCCCCCCCCGTACCAGGGCTCCTCCGGATCCGTGGAGCCGGGCTCCATGCTGTGGCTCATACAGCGGGACTTCCTGCAGGCAGGGCTTTGGGAGGGGGGAGAGAAGGGCAGGGGCGGGGTGGGGTGTTATCTTCGAGCGAGCGGAGGGGGAGGGGGGGCTGACGCTGCGCAGGAGGGGGAGGGCGGGGGGCGGGGGGCTAGGCGTATGGGAGGGGCTTGAGGAAGGAGGGTGCGGTTCAGCGAGCGGGTTGTTAGGTGGGCGGGTTGGAAGGGGTGGGGGAACGGTTCCACCAGCGTGCCAGCCCTCTCGGCCATGGGCGCACAGCACGGGCAGCTGGGGGACTTTGCTTCCTCCCCGCTTGCCTCCCATGGTCCTGCTTGGCTTTAACACCTCTTCCACTCCTCCTCCCCCTTCCCCCTCCTCCTCTCCCCCCCCCCCTCCCAGGGCCAGAACGCCAGCGACCTGGTTCGCTCCGTGCTGCGGCCCGTGCCCAACCCCGAGCACGACCCGGGGCTGGACGCACTCAACCAGGCAGGGCGGGGGAGGGGGGGGATGGAGGGCGTGCCTCGACGACGGCTCACTCGCCTCGCTCTTCAATCAGGCCGACCATCCCATCCCCTACGCCCCCCCGTGCCCCCATACCCCCCGTGCCCCACCCCACCCCCAAGGTCCGCGCCTCGCTCTCCGCGCTGGCCCGCAACTCCACCGGCTTCTCCCTGCGCCAGCCGCACCTGGACCGGACCAAGCTGTGCGAGCTGGGTGAGCACAGGGGCAGCGAGGGGGAGGGGACCCTGGGGGGGCGCCTCAAGGCGCCCTGCGGTCTTGGGCGCGTCTCTGGGGTGGGGCCTACCCTCCGCGTGTCCTTCGCTCAGCTCCCCTCGCAGGGTCCCTGCGGGTTGCTGCTTCCCGGGGCTGCGCCCCACCTTGTTAGCAAACGTGCGGTGCGCACCTCCCAACCCACAGCGCCCTTCCTCGCCCCTGCCACTGCCCCTCTCTCCCCTTGCCACCACCACCCTCCCGTTCTGCCAGCCCCTGGTACCCCACCTGCTGCCACTGTCTGTCTGCCTCGCCCCTGCCCCCTCAAATTCCCCTCCCCCCCCCCCCCAGCTGACGACCAGCTGGACCCGGGCTACGTGAAGCAGCGGGACGAGCTCAAGGCCCTCGTCAGGGTGGGTGGGGGGGCCGGGGAAGAGGGCGAGGGGAGGGGGTGGAGGCGAGGAGAGGGGGTGGACAGGCGAAAAGGAGCGGCCGGCAGAGGGACCCCCATTTAGCTCCACTCATCAGTCTTCCTGCCTTCAAAGCCGCTGATACTGACTACACTTTCAAGGTCGCGTTTCCTCGCCCATGTGTCCTCGGCTTACGTGAGCAGCCATAAACACACACCCCGTACTCGCCCCTGCCCCCCGCCCCCGCCCCCCAGTCCCTGGCTGCGCCCAAGGTCCTCAACGGCCGGCAGTTGGACGGAGCGGCTCTGGCGGGCCTGGTGACTAAGATGGTGGACGCGCTCAACGAGCAGGTGGGGCCCGGGCGGGCCCGAGAGGGACCTGGGCCTGGGGCTGGGTCTGACAGGCTCTCGAGCAGGGCAGGGGTTAATTCCCCTCACGCGACCCTTCCAACCTCCTCCCCCCTCCCCCCCTCCCCCCCTCTCAGGAGATCCCCACCGGTGCCTCCCTGCTGGCCTCCTTCAACCGCGACCTGCTGGCCCGCTGCGCCGCCAACTACACCGCCGCGCTGGCTGCCGTACAGCTGCCCGCGGACGAGTCTGACCTGGCGGCGGCGGAGCTGACGGCGCGCGTCAACGCGCTCGAGGTGGAGGGGTGGAGGTTGAGGGGGGAGGGGGGCCGGAGGGAGAGGTGTCGGGCGGCGGTCGCGGGTCGTTCATCGGTCACCGGTCAGGCCTGGATTGAAGCTTGGTACCGCGGCGTGGGAGCAGGCGGGGCGACGAGCACAATAGGGGGATCAAGGGGCTTGGGTTAGCCTGAGCGCCGCGCTTGGCCCACGGCCCTCGTGCCCACCGCCCCTCCGCAGATGCTCAAGACGCTCCAGATCGGGCGGCTGAGGGGCGTGGACACCAAGGTGGGGCGCGGGCGCAGGCGGCAGGGGGCCCAGGGGGCGGTCTTGCTCGTGGGCAACAGGCGTGGAAAGCACGTGGCAGCCTGCCTGCTGATCGCAGGGCCGGATCAGCAACCTCAAGCAAGTGGACCCGGCCTGTGGCCTGCTCGCCCCCGGCCTCCGCCCCCGCCCCCGGCCCCGCCCCCCAGCAGTCGACCCTGCTTCTCCCGAGGCGCGGTCACTTGCCTTCATAGCCGACGCCCCCCTCCCTGCTTTGCCACACCCTCCACCCACCCACGCCCACCCCCCAGGCGGACTTGGCCAAGGAGCTTGAGCGGGCCTACCAGGTGGGTGGGTGGGTGGGAGCCTGGGTGGGGGCAGACGGGCGAGGTGCCTCGCACCCCTCACAAGGGACGATGCCAGCATCAGGGGACGAGGGGCCGCACCCGCGAGGGGCCACCCACTGGGCCGGACCGCCCCATGTGGCCTCCAGCGGCTGGGGACTGGGGACTCGGGCCAGTAAAGACTGACTGTGCACGCCCTCCCTGCGCTGGAGCCCCCGCCCTCCCTCCCCCCCCCCAAGCATTCCCTTTCGACCGACAAACAACCCTCCGCCTTCCCCTCCCCCACCCCGCCCCGCCCCCTCCAGGTCCGGCGCACCGAGAACCTGGCCGCCTCCAACGCCATGTGCTCCGAGCTGGAGAACAAGTGTGAGGCGGAGCTGGACGCCATGCAGGCGAGCGGGGGGGGGGCGGGGGCGAAGGGGTGTTGAGCGGGATCGTGCCGACGCCAGGGAAACCTTGCATGGATAGGTACATACCGCCGAGTTAACCAAGGTGGTGAGAAGAGCTCCGTAGTGTCCGCGTGACGAGGGTTGCTGAGAGTGGCGTAGGCAGCGGCGGCTGTGCGCTATCCCTAAGCACTAATGAGGGGGGGCCAAGGGGGGGTGGAACGGGGGCGAAGGAGGGTTGGGAGCGAGAAGGGCGCGGGGTGGGGAGCGCGCCGGGCGCTGGGCTCTGCTGTGCTGCGGTGTCCAGGGGATCTCATTAGCATGGGGCTCCGCCCGCCACCTTCAGCGGGGCAGGTGGGGGGGAGGGCCTGGAACTGGAACTGTCGTCACGGCACGCCCCCCACAACCCTGACGGAGCCCTAGCCAGCCCTGGGTCCTGACCTCGGCCTGGGCCTGCGACCGGCTTCATCTTGCGCACTGGACCCTCGAGCGCCCTACTACCGTAACCGCAACCACCGTTGCCACCGTTGCCTACGTATTGCCTAATCCTGTCCAATCCTGTCGAATTCAGTCTTACCCGGTTTTGTTGTATGTGCACAACGGACCAGCCCTGACCACCAGTTGCAACGCACTGGCGTGCCTGAGCCCCCCCTTTCTCCCCCGGCAACTTCTCAACCGCTATCCCTGGCGTGGCGACACAATCTCGTTACTAACTCGTAGGGCTGGCACACCCCTGACCCGTCCCAACGCGTCCACCCCCTCTCCCCCCAACGCCCAGGGCATGCGGCTGCCGTCTCTGCGCAAGTTCGAGGCCTCGCACCGCCACTGCGAGAAGGCATTCCTGGACAAGTGCGGCTGGCAGAGGGGACCGGGGGGCGGGGGCGAAGGAAGGAGGGGGGAGAACGGGATCGGGAGGGGGACGGGAGGGGGAGGGAGGAGGCGAGGGGAAAGGGGGAGGGAGGATGCGAAGTTGCGGACGTCAGTCTCTCACCACCACCACCACCCCGCACAGGTGCACGGGCCCCGCCAAGCAGGCCAACGTGGAGCGGCTCGACAAGGCCTGGGCACGTGCCAGCAAGGTGGGTCGTCTCCGGCCGCCGCTCGTTACCTTCGTTACCTTGCCCCGCTCCTAGCCGCCCCTGGCCGCCTCCGGCCCGACGCTCGGAGCCGCCCCTTGCGGACCTTTGCCGCTGCCTGCCCGGCCGGGCCTCTGTGCGCCCCTGGAGAGTCGAGGCCCTTGGCAGAGGCGTCGGTGCTTCTACCCCGCCTCCCAAACTCACCCTCGATACCGACTCATCTTCCCTCCCCTCACTCGACCGCGTGCTATCGGTGTTCCCTTTGCTTATCGACCGGCTATTTCCTGCCCTCGCCCACGCCAGGCGTTTGGGAAAGACTACAACGACCGCCTCTTCACGGGACTTCTAGTCGCGTCGCTCGCGGCGGCTGTGCTTTTCAGGTTCGTGATCCGGATCCAGCTGCTGGAGATCGGTGCATGGGCGGCGTTCCTGTTTCTGGAGCTCTACCCGAAGTTGCACTCCACTGGATCCATGTACGACTCCAAGGGCTGGGCCCTGACGGTTAAGATCTGGGAGTGGGCAATGGTTTTGCTGCTTGGTTTTAACGGGGCGGGTGTGGTGTGGGTGGTGGTGGCCGTCGTGCTCCTAGGGATGCGGTTTTGCTACTCCCGGAGGCGACGGCGGGGCGGGGGAACGGGGGGCGGCGGCGGGGGGAGCGGGAGTGGGGGGTGGAGCAGCGGCTCTGGGGCTGTGGGAGGAGGCGGGGACGGGGGCTTTGGGGGAATGTTGTGGGCGGGTGGCACGCGGAGGAAGCAGCTGAGCACGCGAGACCTAGACGTATGAGAGCAGTTGCGTGATGACTGAGATGTTGAGGCATGACTAATGCAAGCATGCGGCAGCATTGAGGCGCCGGTACTAGCAGAGAGGGGACGCAGGACGAATGTAGCAACGTGGGCTAGAGGCCTAGAGCAGAAGCAGGCTGCGGCGTGCAGGGTGACAGGGCCTAAAGCAATGAAAGCGCAATGCAGCGCGAGCGGCAGGGTGAGGCCGGATTGCGAGCAGGCACGGAGACCGGGAAAGATCTGAGAGTTGATGGCATGCGGTTTGCTTCCGCTCCCAAGCAAGGAGCTTCAGCTTTGAGGCCACGCGCCACGGGGTTTGGCCCTGCCATCACTCCCCTCGCCCGTTTCTCATTCCCCCTTGGGGAGTCCCTCGGGGCCACGACTGGGGAAGGATTTCCATACGTCTCTGGCGCAGTCGCACAGGCCACAAAGTGAGCTTGCCTGGGAGCCAGCCCAACTCAGAACCCCAACGCTCAAGCAGGGCCACTCGAGAGCACCCGCTCGCCCTGGCAGACCCCTGAACGACACTCACCTGAAGACCCACCAACTTGCAGCCTGGAGCCCCTGCCCCCTACGCCCAAGGGCACGCTCGCCCTGACTGCACTGACTGCACAGCTCAGGGCCCCACACAACAGACTTGAGCGCCGCCGGGTCCTGCAGCACCACAACGCGGTTGTGTGTGTGTTGTGTGTGACTTCGGCATCGAGTTGCGCGCAACCCGCCTTCACAAACGGACATGCGCCCGTAGTGTAGTAGCATCATAGTCGCCTCCCACGCGACTGACCCGGGTGCAAATCCCGGCGGGCGCAGACGCTTTTACGGCGCGTTGCAAGGCTCCCAGGGCCCGGCTTTTGGCAAGTTAGCGTCTTCCTCTGTGTGAGGGCATGCTGCAAGTCTGAACAGCGTGGGGGAGGGGCTGAGGAGGCACAGCAGCAGCGGGGGTGTGGGCTTGCGAGAGGGAGGGGGGGATGAAACGTCACTGGTCGAACCAGCATTCACTCGTCTGGGTCAATCGGCCGTTGAGCGCGTGCATCACCAGGGCTTGCAGGGCCCGTACCGCAATGTATGGGGTCTGTGCCTCCTCATGACCCCCGAACCTTCCATCCTCCCCAGCAATGCCATCGTCAGCTCTCATCCCGGGCACAGCTCGTCCCAAGGCGGGAGCATTCCGCGGGGGCAAACGAACGTGCCACTTACTGCACCTGATGGCCACGCAGCTGCGCGGACGCTGCCCTTTGTCCGCGCAGGGGCGCATCATCCATAGCCGTAAAGGCCCAGCAGGAAGCTACACCATAACGTGAGGGTGAGGGGGTTGCCTTCGTCTGGCGGCTTCCCTCGTGCCCCCGTTTCGGGTTCCGGGCCCTTACGAGCCGCCAATGGCCAGTTGCACACCCATGCACAGCCACCTGTGGGCCCCGCTGGGCCCAGCCCCAAGCTTCGTCCTCCCCTTGCGGCACAGCCCAGCTGCACTGCAGCACAGCAGCCTGGGGTACCTCCCTGTAAGACGAGCACAAGGGAAGAGAACATGCATGTGAAGGCGCGCGGAGGCAGTGGCCTGGCCCCGCCCCTCTGCGCTCAGCCGGACCCGTGGGCCAGTGTCATCGAGCCAGGCTTGCAGCTGACGCCCAACACTTAACCCCTCTCTGGAGTGCTGCAATGCCACATATCACTCAACACGACTCCCGGGCTTACGAATGCTCCGCGACCGCCACCGGCGCCACCACTCCGAGTCCAATTTGGCATCAAGCTTCTCTTCCCACGAGCCTCCCAGGCCCCCTTCCCCCCGCGATGTGCTATATATAGTACACCGATAGGTGTAGAGCGAGCTGCACGCACGCAGGGTCGCTCCCGCGGAAGTCGGAATTGCGTCGGCCGACCCATCGCGGCGCCGCCTTTGCAGACGCGCCGTGCACGGATATGCTGAGCACTGTATGGCGAGTGCTTTGTGATAGCGCATCGGTTGCGGTGCAAGCGGCTGCACGTTCGGCGCCGACCGATTGACACGTACCCGCGACTCCCTGAGTTGCCCCCGCTTCCGTCGGCACTTGGAGCCACAAGCTCATCATTGCGCTATGTTACAAAAGCTGTTTACGTCGTGGAAGCGACGTAGGCTGCAGCAGGTCGGACCGGCGTACAGCAGGTGTGCAGCTATGGGGGTCCTACCTTCACCAGAGGGAATCCACCTATCATCCCCGCGCATTGGCCCCACTTTCGCCCGGTCGGGCCCCCCTGGGCCCCATGTGGGCCTTCCCTTCCCCCCCGGAATGTCATGGTCGCTATCTTGTACGGTGGGCGTCTTGATATTGGCTGTCTTGGAGCTTGGCCACGCGCAAGGCGCGGTGGTGGTGCGGGAGGCTCAAAATGCCCTCCCTTGCCCCGCCTGGGGAGTGACCCTGAAGGGCCCTGGCCCCAGATCTCCGGTTCCGTAGACCGGCGCTTTATCCATTAAGCCATAGGACCCTGATCTCATCATCTCACTGGGGATACCCCAGCTACTGCTAAACGGCCGCCGAGGATTTCACTCGGGACGATATACGAAACACAACATGCCATTCATGCGTGCGATCGCAAACACACCAACAAAACGCAGCGCAAAACAACAGAGCTTCAGCAGGGCCAGCAGGGCCAGCAGGCGCAGGGGGCGCTCCAGACGCCAGGAGGGGCCCAAAGCAGAAGCAAGGAAGCACGCGCGCGGACCCGCCGACGCACACACGCCGCTGCTCAAGCCAGGCTCCGGTCCAAGCGCCAGGCTGCTAAGCCCTGCAGCCAGCGCCGGCTGCAAGAGAGCGAAGAGCTTGCTGGCAAGAAACCCCTGCCGCAAGGGTGCACGGCAGCTGCCAAGGCTGGGCAGAAGCGCCTGGCTCAGCAGCCAGCAGGAGGCGCCAGGCTCACCTCGCTCAGCAGCACTCAGCAGCATCAGAGCCTTGCATGTGCGTCTGGACTATAACCACAGCCTGCGCGGGTGACCTGTGGGGCCAAAGCGGGATGAAGAAGAGCGAGGGGTGGCTGGGGGCGGGGGTGCAGTCTAGGACACATACCGCAGCCAGGAAGGCGGGAAGCGGGGGACAGGGGCACACATCAAGTGATGAAGCATGCAACCTGGCTAGCTAGCTAGCCGGGAGGCGCTCTCCTCAATCTGACTCCCTCCTGTCCTGGGGGGATCAAGACGGGGCTTGCGGTAGGCACACCCATGCACAGCCACCTGTGGGCCCCGCTGGGCCCAGCCCCGCTGGGCTTCGTCCTCCCCTTGCGGCACAGCCCAGCTGCACTGCAGCACAGCAGCCTGGGGTACCTCCCTGTAAGACGAGCACAAGGGAAGAGGACATGCATGTGAAGGCGCGCGGAGGCAGTGGCCTGGCCCCGCCCCTCTGCGCTCAGCCGGACCCGTGGGCCAGTGTCATCGAGCCAGGCTTGCAGCTGACGCCCAACACTTAACCCCTCTCTGGAGTGCTGCAATGCCACATATCACTCAACACGACTCCCGGGCTTACGAATGCTCCGCGACCGCCACCGGCGCCACCACTCCGAGTCCAATTTGGCATCAAGCTTCTCTTCCCACGAGCCTCCCAGGCCCCCTTCCCCCCGCGATGTGCTATATATAGTACACCGATAGGTGTAGAGCGAGCTGCACGCACGCAGGGTCGCTCCCGCGGAAGTCGGAATTGCGTCGGCCGACCCATCGCGGCGCCGCCTTTGCAGACGCGCCGTGCACGGATATGCTGAGCACTGTATGGCGAGTGCTTTGTGATAGCGCATCGGTTGCGGTGCAAGCGGCTGCACGTTCGGCGCCGACCGATTGACACGTACCCGCGACTCCCTGAGTTGCCCCCGCTTCCGTCGGCACTTGGAGCCACAAGCTCATCATTGCGCTATGTTACAAAAGCTGTTTACGTCGTGGAAGCGACGTAGGCTGCAGCAGGTCGGACCGGCGTACAGCAGGTGTGCAGCTATGGGGGTCCTACCTTCACCAGAGGGAATCCACCTATCATCCCCGCGCATTTGCCCCACTTTCGCCCGGTCGGGCCCCCCTGGGCCCCATGTGGGCCTTCCCTTCCCCCCCGGAATGTCATGGTCGCTATCTTGTACGGTGGGCGTCTTGATATTGGCTGTCTTGGAGCTTGGCCACGCGCAAGGCGCGGTGGTGGTGCGGGAGGCTCAAAATGCCCTCCCTTGCCCCGCCTGGGGAGTGACCCTGAAGGGCCCTGGCCCCAGATCTCCGGTTCCGTAGACCGGCGCTTTATCCATTAAGCCATAGGACCCTGATCTCATCATCTCACTGGGGATACCCCAGCTACTGCTAAACGGCCGCCGAGGATTTCACTCGGGACGATATACGAAACACAACATGCCATTCATGCGTGCGATCGCAAACACACCAACAAAACGCAGCGCAAAACAACAGAGCTTCAGCAGGGCCAGCAGGGCCAGCAGGCGCAGGGGGCGCTCCAGACGCCAGGAGGGGCCCAAAGCAGAAGCAAGGAAGCACGCGCGCGGACCCGCCGACGCACACACGCCGCTGCTCAAGCCAGGCTCCGGTCCAAGCGCCAGGCTGCTAAGCCCTGCAGCCAGCGCCGGCTGCAAGAGAGCGAAGAGCTTGCTGGCAAGAAACCCCTGCCGCAAGGGTGCACGGCAGCTGCCAAGGCTGGGCAGAAGCGCCTGGCTCAGCAGCCAACAGGAGGCGCCAGGCTCACCTCGCTCAGCAGCACTCAGCAGCATCAGAGCCTTGCATGTGCGTCTGGACTATAACCACAGCCTGCGCGGGTGACCTGTGGGGCCAAAGCGGGATGAAGAAGAGCGAGGGGTGGCTGGGGGCGGGGGTGCAGTCTAGGACACATACCGCAGCCAGGAAGGCGGGAAGCGGGGGACAGGGGCACACATCAAGTGATGAAGCATGCAACCTGGCTAGCTAGCTAGCCGGGAGGCGCTCTCCTCAATCTGACTCCCTCCTGTCCTGGGGGGATCAAGACGGGGCTTGCGGTAGGCACACCCATGCACAGCCACCTGTGGGCCCCGCTGGGCCCAGCCCCAAGCTTCGTCCTCCCCTTGCGGCACAGCCCAGCTGCACTGCAGCACAGCAGCCTGGGGTACCTCCCTGTAAGACGAGCACAAGGGAAGAGGACATGCATGTGAAGGCGCGCGGAGGCAGTGGCCTGGCCCCGCCCCTCTGCGCTCAGCTGGACCCGTGGGCCAGTGTCATCGAGCCAGGCTTGCAGCTGACGCCCAACACTTAACCCCTCTCTGGAGTGCTGCAATGCCACATATCACTCAACACGACTCCCGGGCTTACGAATGCTCCGCGACCGCCACCGGCGCCACCACTCCGAGTCCAATTTGGCATCAAGCTTCTCTTCCCACGAGCCTCCCAGGCCCCCTTCCCCCCGCGATGTGCTATATATAGTACACCGATAGGTGTAGAGCGAGCTGCACGCACGCAGGGTCGCTCCCGCGGAAGTCGGAATTGCGTCGGCCGACCCATCGCGGCGCCGCCTTTGCAGACGCGCCGTGCACGGATATGCTGAGCACTGTATGGCGAGTGCTTTGTGATAGCGCATCGGTTGCGGTGCAAGCGGCTGCACGTTCGGCGCCGACCGATTGACACGTACCCGCGACTCCCTGAGTTGCCCCCGCTTCCGTCGGCACTTGGAGCCACAAGCTCATCATTGCGCTATGTTACAAAAGCTGTTTACGTCGTGGAAGCGACGTAGGCTGCAGCAGGTCGGACCGGCGTACAGCAGGTGTGCAGCTATGGGGGTCCTACCTTCACCAGAGGGAATCCACCTATCATCCCCGCGCATTGGCCCCACTTTCGCCCGGTCGGGCCCCCCTGGGCCCCATGTGGGCCTCCCCTTCCCCCCCGGAATGTCATGGTCGCTATCTTGTACGGTGGGCGTCTTGATATTGGCTGTCTTGGAGCTTGGCCACGCGCAAGGCGC
This sequence comes from Edaphochlamys debaryana, assembly GCA_016858145.1. Lineage (NCBI taxonomy): Eukaryota > Viridiplantae > Chlorophyta > Chlorophyceae > Chlamydomonadales > Edaphochlamys > Edaphochlamys debaryana. Next base: position 274,328 of record JAEHOE010000124.1, read on the forward strand.
GGTGGTGGTGCGGGAGGCTTAAAATGCCCTCCCTTGCCCGGCCTGGGGAGTGACCCTAAAGGGCCCTGGCCCCAGATCTGGGCAGGGGTGAACGGCATCTGTCGTACACGATCCTACCAGGGATCGAACCTGGAATCTCCGGTTCCGTAGACCGGCGCTTTATCCATTAAGCCATAGGACCCTGATCTCATCATCTCACTGGGGACACCCCAGCTACTGTTTAACGGCCGCCGAGGATCTCACTCGGGACGATATACGGAACACAACATGCCATTCATGCGTGCGATCGCAAACACACCAACAAAACGCAGCGCAAAACAACAGAGCTCCAGCAGGGCCAGCAGGCCCGGCAGGCGCAGGGGGCGTTCCAGACGCCAGGAGGGGCCCAAAGCAGAAGCAAGGAAGCACGCGCGCGGACCTGCCGACGCACACACGCCGCTGCTCAAGCCAGGCTCCGGTCCAAGCGCCAGGCTGCTAAGCCCTGCAGCCAGCGCCGGCTGCAAGAGAGCGAAGAGCTTGCTGGCAAGAAGCCCCTGCCGCAAGGGTGCACGGCAGCTGCCAAGGCTGGGCAGAAGCGCCTGGCTCAGCAGCCAGCAGGAGGCGCCAGGCTCACCTCGCTCAGCAGCACTCAGCAGCATCAGAGCCTTGCATGTGCGTCTGGACTATAACCACAGCCTGCGCGGGTGACCTGTGGGGCCAAAGCGGGATGAAGAAGTCCTCGGTGGTTACAATGAGGGACCCCAGCGGGGTACACGGCAGCTGAACGCCGTGGTTTGACAGCCAACCTCACGGGCTTACCCCCTGCAAGCCAGCACGCCGCCCCCTAGCTTGAACGGCAGGGCCCCTACCCGGGCTCCAGAAGAGATCTAGTGAAGACCATCCATCACCTCAACGTGGGGCATGTAACGCACATCTCCCTCCTCAGTCACGGCCAAAAAGGGGTGGTCCTCAGGCACCGTGTCCCAATCTGCCGGGGCTGACCCCACCCCGGCAAAGCACTGAAGGCGCGCTTCAAGCTCTCCCCTCGCCAGCGCCCTTGCCTGCATGATCAGACCCTGTGCACCCCGATGCGCGTACTTGTAGCGTCGTGCTTGCTCCATGGCCCCAACGGCGGCCAAGCACACCACATCCCAAACTTGCTGCTGAATGCCCGCGGGGGCCTGCACCAACCAAACCTCATGCCTCTTGACTGCCCGACCAATCGCATCGCTCAATCTTGTGCGCACTGCCGCTGCAGCAGGTCGGATCGGCGTACAGCAGGTGTGCAGCTATGGGGGTCCTACCTTCACCAGAGGGAATCCACCTATCATCCCCGCGCATTGGCCCCACTTTCGCCCGGTCGGGCCCCCCTGGGCCCCATGTGGGCCTCCCCTTCCCCCCCGGAATGTCATGGTCGCTATCTTGTACGGTGGGTGTCTTGATATTGGCTGTCTTGGAGCTTGGTGACGCGCAAGGCGCGGTGGTGGTGCGGGAGGCTCAAAATGCCCTCCCTTGCCCCGCCTGGGGAGTGACCCTGAAGGGCCCTGGCCCCAGATCTGGGCAGGGGTGAACGGCATCTGTCGTACACGATCCTACCAGGGATCGAATCTGGAATCTCCGGTTCCGTAGACCGGCGCTTTATCCATTAAGCCATAGGACCCTGATCTCATCATCTCACTGGGGACACCCCAGCTACTGCTTAATGGCCGCCGAGGATCTCACTCGGGACGATATACGGAACACAACATGCCATTCATACGTGCGATCGCAAACACACCAACAAAACGCAGCGCAAAACAACAGAGCTTCAGCAGGGCCAGCAGGCCCGGCAGGCGCAGGGGGCGCTCCAGACGCCAGGAGGGGCCCAAAGCAGAAGCAAGGAAGCACGCGCGCGGACCCGCCGACGCACACACGCCGCTGCTCAAGCCAGGCTCCGGTCCAAGCGCCAGGCTGCTAAGCCCTGCAGCCAGCGCCGGCTGCAAGAGAGCGAAGAGCTTGCTGGCAAGAAACCCCTGCCGCAAGGGTGCACGGCAGCTGCCAAGGCTGGGCAGAAGCGCCTGGCTCAGCAGCCAGCAGGAGGCGCCAGGCTCACCTCGCTCAGCAGCACTCAGCAGCATCAGAGCCTTGCATGTGCGTCTGGACTATAACCACAGCCTGCGCGGGTGACCTGTGGGGCCAAAGCGGGATGAAGAAGAGCGAGGGGTGGCTGGGGGCGGGGGTGCAGTCTAGGACACATACCGCAGCCAGGAAGGCGGGAAGCGGGGGACAGAGGCACACATCAAGTGATGAAGCATGCAACCTGGCTAGCTAGCTAGCCGGGAGGCGCTCTCCTCAATCTGACTCCCTCCTGTCCTGGGGGGATCAAGACGGGGCTTGCGGTAGGCACACCCATGCACAGCCACCTGTGGGCCCCGCTGGGCCCAGCCCCGCTGGGCTTCGTCCTCCCCTTGCGGCACAGCCCAGCTGCACTGCAGCACAGCAGCCTGGGGTACCTCCCTGTAAGACGAGCACAAGGGAAGAGAACATGCATGTGAAGGCGCGCGGAGGCAGTGGCCTGGCCCCGCCCCTCTGCGCTCAGCTGGACCCGTGGGCCAGTGTCATCGAGCCAGGCTTGCAGCTGACGCCCAACACTTAACCCCTCTCTGGAGTGCTGCAATGCCACATATCACTCAACACGACTCCCGGGCTTACGAATGCTCCGCGACCGCCACCGGCGCCACCACTCCGAGTCCAATTTGGCATCAAGCTTCTCTTCCCACGAGCCTCCCAGGCCCCCTTCCCCCCGCGATGTGCTATATATAGTACACCGATAGGTGTAGAGCGAGCTGCACGCACGCAGGGTCGCTCCCGCGGAAGTCGGAATTGCGTCGGCCGACCCATCGCGGCGCCGCCTTTGCAGACGCGCCGTGCACGGATATGCTGAGCACTGTATGGCGAGTGCTTTGTGATAGCGCATCGGTTGCGGTGCAAGCGGCTGCACGTTCGGCGCCGACCGATTGACACGTACCCGCGACTCCCTGAGTTGCCCCCGCTTCCGTCGGCACTTGGAGCCACAAGCTCATCATTGCGCTATGTTACAAAAGCTGTTTACGTCGTGGAAGCGACGTAGGCTGCAGCAGGTCGGATCGGCGTACAGCAGGTGTGCAGCTATGGGGGTCCTACCTTCACCAGAGGGAATCCACCTATCATCCCCGCGCATTGGCCCCACTTTCGCCCGGTCGGGCCCCCCTGGGCCCCATGTGGGCCTCCCCTTCCCCCCCGGAATGTCATGGTCGCTATCTTGTACGGTGGGTGTCTTGATATTGGCTGTCTTGGAGCTTGGTGACGCGCAAGGCGCGGTGGTGGTGCGGGAGGCTCAAAATGCCCTCCCTTGCCCCGCCTGGGGAGTGACCCTGAAGGGCCCTGGCCCCAGATCTGGGCAGGGGTGAACGGCATCTGTCGTACACGATCCTACCAGGGATCGAACCTGGAATCTCCGGTTCCGTAGACCGGCGCTTTATCCATTAAGCCATAGGACCCTGATCTCATCATCTCACTGGGGACACCCCAGCTACTGTTTAACGGCCGCCGAGGATCTCACTCGGGACGATATACGGAACACAACATGCCATTCATGCGTGCGATCGCAAACACACCAACAAAACGCAGCGCAAAACAACAGAGCTCCAGCAGGGCCAGCAGGCCCGGCAGGCGCAGGGGGCGCTCCAGACGCCAGGAGGGGCCCAAAGCAGAAGCAAGGAAGCACGCGCGCGGACCTGCCGACGCACACACGCCGCTGCTCAAGCCAGGCTCCGGTCCAAGCGCCAGGCTGCTAAGCCCTGCAGCCAGCGCCGGCTGCAAGAGAGCGAAGAGCTTGCTGGCAAGAAGCCCCTGCCGCAAGGGTGCACGGCAGCTGCCAAGGCTGGGCAGAAGCGCCTGGCTCAGCAGCCAGCAGGAGGCGCCAGGCTCACCTCGCTCAGCAGCACTCAGCAGCATCAGAGCCTTGCATGTGCGTCTGGACTATAACCACAGCCTGCGCGGGTGACCTGTGGGGCCAAAGCGGGATGAAGAAGTCCTCGGTGGTTACAATGAGGGACCCCAGCGGGGTACACGGCAGCTGAACGCCGTGGTTTGACAGCCAACCTCACGGGCTTACCCCCTGCAAGCCAGCACGCCGCCCCCTAGCTTGAACGGCAGGGCCCCTACCCGGGCTCCAGAAGAGATCTAGTGAAGACCATCCATCACCTCAACGTGGGGCATGTAACGCACATCTCCCTCCTCAGTCACGGCCAAAAAGGGGTGGTCCTCAGGCACCGTGTCCCAATCTGCCGGGGCTGACCCCACCCCGGCAAAGCACTGAAGGCGCGCTTCAAGCTCTCCCCTCGCCAGCGCCCTTGCCTGCATGATCAGACCCTGTGCACCCCGATGCGCGTACTTGTAGCGTCGTGCTTGCTCCATGGCCCCAACGGCGGCCAAGCACACCACATCCCAAACTTGCTGCTGAATGCCCGCGGGGGCCTGCACCAACCAAACCTCATGCCTCTTGACTGCCCGACCAATCGCATCGCTCAATCTTGTGCGCACTGCCGCTGCAGCAGGTCGGATCGGCGTACAGCAGGTGTGCAGCTATGGGGGTCCTACCTTCACCAGAGGGAATCCACCTATCATCCCCGCGCATTGGCCCCACTTTCGCCCGGTCGGGCCCCCCTGGGCCCCATGTGGGCCTCCCCTTCCCCCCCGGAATGTCATGGTCGCTATCTTGTACGGTGGGTGTCTTGATATTGGCTGTCTTGGAGCTTGGTGACGCGCAAGGCGCGGTGGTGGTGCGGGAGGCTCAAAATGCCCTCCCTTGCCCGGCCTGGGGAGTGACCCTGAAGGGCCCTGGCCCCAGATCTGGGCAGGGGTGAACGGCATCTGTCGTACACGATCCTACCAGGGATCGAACCTGGAATCTCCGGTTCCGTAGACCGGCGCTTTATCCATTAAGCCATAGGACCCTGATCTCATCATCTCACTGGGGACACCCCAGCTACTGCTTAATGGCCGCCGAGGATCTCACTCGGGACGATATACGGAACACAACATGCCATTCATGCGTGCGATCGCAAACACACCAACAAAACGCAGCGCAAAACAACAGAGCTTCAGCAGGGCCAGCAGGCCCGGCAGGCGCAGGGGGCGCTCCAGACGCCAGGAGGGGACCAAAGCAGAAGCAAGGAAGCACGCGCGCGGACCCGCCGACGCACACACGCCGCTGCTCAAGCCAGGCTCCGGTCCAAGCGCCAGGCTGCTAAGCCCTGCAGCCAGCGCCGGCTGCAAGAGAGCGAAGAGCTTGCTGGCAAGAAACCCCTGCCGCAAGGGTGCACGGCAGCTGCCAAGGCTGGGCAGAAGCGCCTGGCTCAGCAGCCAGCAGGAGGCGCCAGGCTCACCTCGCTCAGCAGCACTCAGCAGCATCAGAGCCTTGCATGTGCGTCTGGACTATAACCACAGCCTGCGCGGGTGACCTGTGGGGCCAAAGCGGGATGAAGAAGTCCTCGGTGGTTACAATGAGGGACCCCAGCGGGGTACACGGCAGCTGAACGCCGTGGTTTGACAGCCAACCTCACGGGCTTACCCCCTGCAAGCCAGCACGCCGCCCCCTAGCTTGAACGGCAGGGCCCCTACCCGGGCTCCAGAAGAGATCTAGTGAAGACCATCCATCACCTCAACGTGGGGCATGTAACGCACATCTCCCTCCTCAGTCACGGCCAAAAAGGGGTGGTCCTCAGGCACCGTGTCCCAATCTGCCGGGGCTGACCCCACCCCGGCAAAGCACTGAAGGCGCGCTTCAAGCTCTCCCCTCGCCAGCGCCCTTGCCTGCATGATCAGACCCTGTGCACCCCGATGCGCGTACTTGTAGCGTCGTGCTTGCTCCATGGCCCCAACGGCGGCCAAGCACACCACATCCCAAACTTGCTGCTGAATGCCCGCGGGGGCCTGCACCAACCAAACCTCATGCCTCTTGACTGCCCGACCAATCGCATCGCTCAATCTTGTGCGCACTGCCGCTGCAGCAGGTCGGATCGGCGTACAGCAGGTGTGCAGCTATGGGGGTCCTACCTTCACCAGAGGGAATCCACCTATCATCCCCGCGCATTGGCCCCACTTTCGCCCGGTCGGGCCCCCCTGGGCCCCATGTGGGCCTCCCCTTCCCCCCCGGAATGTCATGGTCGCTATCTTGTACGGTGGGTGTCTTGATATTGGCTGTCTTGGAGCTTGGTGACGCGCAAGGCGCGGTGGTGGTGCGGGAGGCTCAAAATGCCCTCCCTTGCCCCGCCTGGGGAGTGACCCTGAAGGGCCCTGGCCCCAGATCTGGGCAGGGGTGAACGGCATCTGTCGTACACGATCCTACCAGGGATCGAACCTGGAATCTCCGGTTCCGTAGACCGGCGCTTTATCCATTAAGCCATAGGACCCTGATCTCATCATCTCACTGGGGACACCCCAGCTACTGTTTAACGGCCGCCGAGGATCTCACTCGGGACGATATACGGAACACAACATGCCATTCATGCGTGCGATCGCAAACACACCAACAAAACGCAGCGCAAAACAACAGAGCTCCAGCAGGGCCAGCAGGCCCGGCAGGCGCAGGGGGCGCTCCAGACGCCAGGAGGGGCCCAAAGCAGAAGCAAGGAAGCACGCGCGCGGACCTGCCGACGCACACACGCCGCTGCTCAAGCCAGGCTCCGGTCCAAGCGCCAGGCTGCTAAGCCCTGCAGCCAGCGCCGGCTGCAAGAGAGCGAAGAGCTTGCTGGCAAGAAGCCCCTGCCGCAAGGGTGCACGGCAGCTGCCAAGGCTGGGCAGAAGCGCCTGGCTCAGCAGCCAGCAGGAGGCGCCAGGCTCACCTCGCTCAGCAGCACTCAGCAGCATCAGAGCCTTGCATGTGCGTCTGGACTATAACCACAGCCTGCGCGGGTGACCTGTGGGGCCAAAGCGGGATGAAGAAGAGCGAGGGGTGGCTGGGGGCGGGGGTGCAGTCTAGGACACATACCGCAGCCAGGAAGGCGGGAAGCGGGGGACAGAGGCACACATCAAGTGATGAAGCATGCAACCTGGCTAGCTAGCTAGCCGGGAGGCGCTCTCCTCAATCTGACTCCCTCCTGTCCTGGGGGGATCAAGACGGGGCTTGCGGTAGGCACACCCATGCACAGCCACCTGTGGGCCCCGCTGGGCCCAGCCCCGCTGGGCTTCGTCCTCCCCTTGCGGCACAGCCCAGCTGCACTGCAGCACAGCAGCCTGGGGTACCTCCCTGTAAGACGAGCACAAGGGAAGAGAACATGCATGTGAAGGCGCGCGGAGGCAGTGGCCTGGCCCCGCCCCTCTGCGCTCAGCTGGACCCGTGGGCCAGTGTCATCGAGCCAGGCTTGCAGCTGACGCCCAACACTTAACCCCTCTCTGGAGTGCTGCAATGCCACATATCACTCAACACGACTCCCGGGCTTACGAATGCTCCGCGACCGCCACCGGCGCCACCACTCCGAGTCCAATTTGGCATCAAGCTTCTCTTCCCACGAGCCTCCCAGGCCCCCTTCCCCCCGCGATGTGCTATATATAGTACACCGATAGGTGTAGAGCGAGCTGCACGCACGCAGGGTCGCTCCCGCGGAAGTCGGAATTGCGTCGGCCGACCCATCGCGGCGCCGCCTTTGCAGACGCGCCGTGCACGGATATGCTGAGCACTGTATGGCGAGTGCTTTGTGATAGCGCATCGGTTGCGGTGCAAGCGGCTGCACGTTCGGCGCCGACCGATTGACACGTACCCGCGACTCCCTGAGTTGCCCCCGCTTCCGTCGGCACTTGGAGCCACAAGCTCATCATTGCGCTATGTTACAAAAGCTGTTTACGTCGTGGAAGCGACGTAGGCTGCAGCAGGTCGGATCGGCGTACAGCAGGTGTGCAGCTATGGGGGTCCTACCTTCACCAGAGGGAATCCACCTATCATCCCCGCGCATTGGCCCCACTTTCGCCCGGTCGGGCCCCCCTGGGCCCCATGTGGGCCTTCCCTTCCCCCCCGGAATGTCATGGTCGCTATCTTGTACGGTGGGTGTCTTGATATTGGCTGTCTTGGAGCTTGGTGACGCGCAAGGCGCGGTGGTGGTGCGGGAGGCTCAAAATGCCCTCCCTTGCCCCGCCTGGGGAGTGACCCTGAAGGGCCCTGGCCCCAGATCTGGGCAGGGGTGAACGGCATCTGTCGTACACGATCCTACCAGGGATCGAACCTGGAATCTCCGGTTCCGTAGACCGGCGCTTTATCCATTAAGCCATAGGACCCTGATCTCATCATCTCACTGGGGACACCCCAGCTACTGCTTAACGGCCGCCGAGGATCTCACTCGGGACGATATACGGAACACAACATGCCATTCATGCGTGCGATCGCAAACACACCAACAAAACGCAGCGCAAAACAACAGAGCTTCAGCAGGGCCAGCAGGCCCGGCAGGCGCAGGGGGCGCTCCAGACGCCAGGAGGGGCCCAAAGCAGAAGCAAGGAAGCACGCGCGCGGACCTGCCGACGCACACACGCCGCTGCTCAAGCCAGGCTCCGGTCCAAGCGCCAGGCTGCTAAGCCCTGCAGCCAGCGCCGGCTGCAAGAGAGCGAAGAGCTTGCTGGCAAGAAGCCCCTGCCGCAAGGGTGCACGGCAGCTGCCAAGGCTGGGCAGAAGCGCCTGGCTCAGCAGCCAGCAGGAGGCGCCAGGCTCACCTCGCTCAGCAGCACTCAGCAGCATCAGAGCCTTGCATGTGCGTCTGGACTATAACCACAGCCTGCGCGGGTGACCTGTGGGGCCAAAGCGGGATGAAGAAGTCCTCGGTGGTTACAATGAGGGACCCCAGCGGGGTACACGGCAGCTGAACGCCGTGGTTTGACAGCCAACCTCACGGGCTTACCCCCTGCAAGCCAGCACGCCGCCCCCTAGCTTGAACGGCAGGGCCCCTACCCGGGCTCCAGAAGAGATCTAGTGAAGACCATCCATCACCTCAACGTGGGGCATGTAACGCACATCTCCCTCCTCAGTCACGGCCAAAAAGGGGTGGTCCTCAGGCACCGTGTCCCAATCTGCCGGGGCTGACCCCACCCCGGCAAAGCACTGAAGGCGCGCTTCAAGCTCTCCCCTCGCCAGCGCCCTTGCCTGCATGATCAGACCCTGTGCACCCCGATGCGCGTACTTGTAGCGTCGTGCTTGCTCCATGGCCCCAACGGCGGCCAAGCACACCACATCCCAAACTTGCTGCTGAATGCCCGCGGGGGCCTGCACCAACCAAACCTCATGCCTCTTGACTGCCCGACCAATCGCATCGCTCAATCTTGTGCGCACTGCCGCTGCAGCAGGTCGGATCGGCGTACAGCAGGTGTGCAGCTATGGGGGTTCTACCTTCACCAGAGGGAATCCACCTATCATCCCCGCGCATTGGCCCCACTTTCGCCCGGTCGGGCCCCCCTGGGCCCCATGTGGGCCTCCCCTTCCCCCCCGGAATGTCATGGTCGCTATCTTGTACGGTGGGTGTCTTGATATTGGCTGTCTTGGAGCTTGGTGACGCGCAAGGCGCGGTGGTGGTGCGGGAGGCTCAAAATGCCCTCCCTTGCCCCGCCTGGGGAGTGACCCTGAAGGGCCCTGGCCCCAGATCTGGGCAGGGGTGAACGGCATCTGTCGTACACGATCCTACCAGGGATCGAACCTGGAATCTCCGGTTCCGTAGACCGGCGCTTTATCCATTAAGCCATAGGACCCTGATCTCATCATCTCACTGGGGACACCCCAGCTACTGCTTAATGGCCGCCGAGGATCTCACTCGGGACGATATACGGAACACAACATGCCATTCATGCGTGCGATCGCAAACACACCAACAAAACGCAGCGCAAAACAACAGAGCTTCAGCAGGGCCAGCAGGCCCGGCAGGCGCAGGGGGCGCTCCAGACGCCAGGAGGGGACCAAAGCAGAAGCAAGGAAGCACGCGCGCGGACCCGCCGACGCACACACGCCGCTGCTCAAGCCAGGCTCCGGTCCAAGCGCCAGGCTGCTAAGCCCTGCAGCCAGCGCCGGCTGCAAGAGAGCGAAGAGCTTGCTGGCAAGAAACCCCTGCCGCAAGGGTGCACGGCAGCTGCCAAGGCTGGGCAGAAGCGCCTGGCTCAGCAGCCAGCAGGAGGCGCCAGGCTCACCTCGCTCAGCAGCACTCAGCAGCATCAGAGCCTTGCATGTGCGTCTGGACTATAACCACAGCCTGCGCGGGTGACCTGTGGGGCCAAAGCGGGATGAAGAAGAGCGAGGGGTGGCTGGGGGCGGGGGTGCAGTCTAGGACACATACCGCAGCCAGGAAGGCGGGAAGCGGGGGACAGAGGCACACATCAAGTGATGAAGCATGCAACCTGGCTAGCTAGCTAGCCGGGAGGCGCTCTCCTCAATCTGACTCCCTCCTGTCCTGGGGGGATCAAGACGGGGCTTGCGGTAGGCACACCCATGCACAGCCACCTGTGGGCCCCGCTGGGCCCAGCCCCGCTGGGCTTCGTCCTCCCCTTGCGGCACAGCCCAGCTGCACTGCAGCACAGCAGCCTGGGGTACCTCCCTGTAAGACGAGCACAAGGGAAGAGAACATGCATGTGAAGGCGCGCGGAGGCAGTGGCCTGGCCCCGCCCCTCTGCGCTCAGCTGGACCCGTGGGCCAGTGTCATCGAGCCAGGCTTGCAGCTGACGCCCAACACTTAACCCCTCTCTGGAGTGCTGCAATGCCACATATCACTCAACACGACTCCCGGGCTTACGAATGCTCCGCGACCGCCACCGGCGCCACCACTCCGAGTCCAATTTGGCATCAAGCTTCTCTTCCCACGAGCCTCCCAGGCCCCCTTCCCCCCGCGATGTGCTATATATAGTACACCGATAGGTGTAGAGCGAGCTGCACGCACGCAGGGTCGCTCCCGCGGAAGTCGGAATTGCGTCGGCCGACCCATCGCGGCGCCGCCTTTGCAGACGCGCCGTGCACGGATATGCTGAGCACTGTATGGCGAGTGCTTTGTGATAGCGCATCGGTTGCGGTGCAAGCGGCTGCACGTTCGGCGCCGACCGATTGACACGTACCCGCGACTCCCTGAGTTGCCCCCGCTTCCGTCGGCACTTGGAGCCACAAGCTCATCATTGCGCTATGTTACAAAAGCTGTTTACGTCGTGGAAGCGACGTAGGCTGCAGCAGGTCGGACCGGCGTACAGCAGGTGTGCAGCTATGGGGGTCCTACCTTCACCAGAGGGAATCCACCTATCATCCCCGCGCATTGGCCCCACTTTCGCCCGGTCGGGCCCCCCTGGGCCCCATGTGGGCCTTCCCTTCCCCCCCGGAATGTCATGGTCGCTATCTTGTACGGTGGGTGTCTTGATATTGGCTGTCTTGGAGCTTGGTGACGCGCAAGGCGCGGTGGTGGTGCGGGAGGCTCAAAATGCCCTCCCTTGCCCCGCCTGGGGAGTGACCCTGAAGGGCCCTGGCCCCAGATCTGGGCAGGGGTGAACGGCATCTGTCGTACACGATCCTACCAGGGATCGAATCTGGAATCTCCGGTTCCGTAGACCGGCGCTTTATCCATTAAGCCATAGGACCCTGATCTCATCATCTCACTGGGGACACCCCAGCTACTGCTTAATGGCCGACGAGGATCTCACTCGGGACGATATACGGAACACAACATGCCATTCATGCGTGCGATCGCAAACACACCAACAAAACGCAGCGCAAAACAACAGAGCTTCAGCAGGGCCAGCAGGCCCGGCAGGCGCAGGGGGCGCTCCAGACGCCAGGAGGGGCCCAAAGCAGAAGCAAGGAAGCACGCGCGCGGACCCGCCGACGCACACACGCCGCTGCTCAAGCCAGGCTCCGGTCCAAGCGCCAGGCTGCTAAGCCCTGCAGCCAGCGCCGGCTGCAAGAGAGCGAAGAGCTTGCTGGCAAGAAACCCCTGCCGCAAGGGTGCACGGCAGCTGCCAAGGCTGGGCAGAAGCGCCTGGCTCAGCAGCCAGCAGGAGGCGCCAGGCTCACCTCGCTCAGCAGCACTCAGCAGCATCAGAGCCTTGCATGTGCGTCTGGACTATAACCACAGCCTGCGCGGGTGACCTGTGGGGCCAAAGCGGGATGAAGAAGAGCGAGGGGTGGCTGGGGGCGGGGGTGCAGTCTAGGACACATACCGCAGCCAGGAAGGCGGGAAGCGGGGGACAGAGGCACACATCAAGTGATGAAGCATGCAACCTGGCTAGCTAGCTAGCCGGGAGGCGCTCTCCTCAATCTGACTCCCTCCTGTCCTGGGGGGATCAAGACGGGGCTTGCGGTAGGCACACCCATGCACAGCCACCTGTGGGCCCCGCTGGGCCCAGCCCCGCTGGGCTTCGTCCTCCCCTTGCGGCACAGCCCAGCTGCACTGCAGCACAGCAGCCTGGGGTACCTCCCTGTAAGACGAGCACAAGGGAAGAGAACATGCATGTGAAGGCGCGCGGAGGCAGTGGCCTGGCCCCGCCCCTCTGCGCTCAGCTGGACCCGTGGGCCAGTGTCATCGAGCCAGGCTTGCAGCTGACGCCCAACACTTAACCCCTCTCTGGAGTGCTGCAATGCCACATATCACTCAACACGACTCCCGGGCTTACGAATGCTCCGCGACCGCCACCGGCGCCACCACTCCGAGTCCAATTTGGCATCAAGCTTCTCTTCCCACGAGCCTCCCAGGCCCCCTTCCCCCCGCGATGTGCTATATATAGTACACCGATAGGTGTAGAGCGAGCTGCACGCACGCAGGGTCGCTCCCGCGGAAGTCGGAATTGCGTCGGCCGACCCATCGCGGCGCCGCCTTTGCAGACGCGCCGTGCACGGATATGCTGAGCACTGTATGGCGAGTGCTTTGTGATAGCGCATCGGTTGCGGTGCAAGCGGCTGCACGTTCGGCGCCGACCGATTGACACGTACCCGCGACTCCCTGAGTTGCCCCCGCTTCCGTCGGCACTTGGAGCCACAAGCTCATCATTGCGCTATGTTACAAAAGCTGTTTACGTCGTGGAAGCGACGTAGGCTGCAGCAGGTCGGACCGGCGTACAGCAGGTGTGCAGCTATGGGGGTCCTACCTTCACCAGAGGGAATCCACCTATCATCCCCGCGCATTGGCCCCACTTTCGCCCGGTCGGGCCCCCCTGGGCCCCATGTGGGCCTTCCCTTCCCCCCCGGAATGTCATGGTCGCTATCTTGTACGGTGGGCGTCTTGATATTGGCTGTCTTGGAGCTTGGTGACGCGCAAGGCGCGGTGGTGGTGCGGGAGGCTCAAAATGCCCTCCCTTGCCCCGCCTGGGGAGTGACCCTGAAGGGCCCTGGCCCCAGATCTGGGCAGGGGTGAACGGCATCTGTCGTACACGATCCTACCAGGGATCGAACCTGGAATCTCCGGTTCCGTAGACCGGCGCTTTATCCATTAAGCCATAGGACCCTGATCTCATCATCTCACTGGGGACACCCCAGCTACTGCTTAACGGCCGCCGAGGATCTCACTCGGGACGATATACGGAACACAACATGCCATTCATGCGTGCGATCGCAAACACACCAACAAAACGCAGCGCAAAACAACAGAGCTTCAGCAGGGCCAGCAGGCCCGGCAGGCGCAGGGGGCGCTCCAGACGCCAGGAGGGGCCCAAAGCAGAAGCAAGGAAGCACGCGCGCGGACCTGCCGACGCACACACGCCGCTGCTCAAGCCAGGCTCCGGTCCAAGCGCCAGGCTGCTAAGCCCTGCAGCCAGCGCCGGCTGCAAGAGAGCGAAGAGCTTGCTGGCAAGAAGCCCCTGCCGCAAGGGTGCACGGCAGCTGCCAAGGCTGGGCAGAAGCGCCTGGCTCAGCAGCCAGCAGGAGGCGCCAGGCTCACCTCGCTCAGCAGCACTCAGCAGCATCAGAGCCTTGCATGTGCGTCTGGACTATAACCACAGCCTGCGCGGGTGACCTGTGGGGCCAAAGCGGGATGAAGAAGTCCTCGGTGGTTACAATGAGGGACCCCAGCGGGGTACACGGCAGCTGAACGCCGTGGTTTGACAGCCAACCTCACGGGCTTACCCCCTGCAAGCCAGCACGCCGCCCCCTAGCTTGAACGGCAGGGCCCCTACCCGGGCTCCAGAAGAGATCTAGTGAAGACCATCCATCACCTCAACGTGGGGCATGTAACGCACATCTCCCTCCTCAGTCACGGCCAAAAAGGGGTGGTCCTCAGGCACCGTGTCCCAATCTGCCGGGGCTGACCCCACCCCGGCAAAGCACTGAAGGCGCGCTTCAAGCTCTCCCCTCGCCAGCGCCCTTGCCTGCATGATCAGACCCTGTGCACCCCGATGCGCGTACTTGTAGCGTCGTGCTTGCTCCATGGCCCCAACGGCGGCCAAGCACACCACATCCCAAACTTGCTGCTGAATGCCCGCGGGGGCCTGCACCAACCAAACCTCATGCCTCTTGACTGCCCGACCAATCGCATCGCTCAATCTTGTGCGCACTGCCGCTGCAGCAGGTCGGATCGGCGTACAGCAGGTGTGCAGCTATGGGGGTCCTACCTTCACCAGAGGGAATCCACCTATCATCCCCGCGCATTGGCCCCACTTTCGCCCGGTCGGGCCCCCCTGGGCCCCATGTGGGCCTCCCCTTCCCCCCCGGAATGTCATGGTCGCTATCTTGTACGGTGGGTGTCTTGATATTGGCTGACTTGGAGCTTGGTGACGCGCAAGGCGCGGTGGTGGTGCGGGAGGCTCAAAATGCCCTCCCTTGCCCCGCCTGGGGGGTGACCCTGAAGGGCCCTGGCCCCAGATCTGGGCAGGGGTGAACGGCATCTGTCGTACACGATCCTACCAGGGATCGAACCTGGAATCTCCGGTTCCGTAGACCGGCGCTTTATCCATTAAGCCATAGGACCCTGATCTCATCATCTCACTGGGGACACCCCAGCTACTGCTTAACGGCCGCCGAGGATCTCACTCGGGACGATATACGGAACACAACATGCGTGCGATCGCAAACACACCAACAAAACGCAGCGCAAAACAACAGAGCTTCAGCAGGGCCAGCAGGCCCGGCAGGCGCAGGGGGCGCTCCAGACGCCAGGAGGGGCCCAAAGCAGAAGCAAGGAAGCACGCGCGCGGACCTGCCGACGCACACACGCCGCTGCTCAAGCCAGGCTCCGGTCCAAGCGCCAGGCTGCTAAGCCCTGCAGCCAGCGCCGGCTGCAAGAGAGCGAAGAGCTTGCTGGCAAGAAGCCCCTGCCGCAAGGGTGCACGGCAGCTGCCAAGGCTGGGCAGAAGCGCCTGGCTCAGCAGCCAGCAGGAGGCGCCAGGCTCACCTCGCTCAGCAGCACTCAGCAGCATCAGAGCCTTGCATGTGCGTCTGGACTATAACCACAGCCTGCGCGGGTGACCTGTGGGGCCAAAGCGGGATGAAGAAGTCCTCGGTGGTTACAATGAGGGACCCCAGCGGGGTACACGGCAGCTGAACGCCGTGGTTTGACAGCCAACCTCACGGGCTTACCCCCTGCAAGCCAGCACGCCGCCCCCTAGCTTGAACGGCAGGGCCCCTACCCGGGCTCCAGAAGAGATCTAGTGAAGACCATCCATCACCTCAACGTGGGGCATGTAACGCACATCTCCCTCCTCAGTCACGGCCAAAAAGGGGTGGTCCTCAGGCACCGTGTCCCAATCTGCCGGGGCTGACCCCACCCCGGCAAAGCACTGAAGGCGCGCTTCAAGCTCTCCCCTCGCCAGCGCCCTTGCCTGCATGATCAGACCCTGTGCACCCCGATGCGCGTACTTGTAGCGTCGTGCTTGCTCCATGGCCCCAACGGCGGCCAAGCACACCACATCCCAAACTTGCTGCTGAATGCCCGCGGGGGCCTGCACCAACCAAACCTCATGCCTCTTGACTGCCCGACCAATCGCATCGCTCAATCTTGTGCGCACTGCCGCTGCAGCAGGTCGGATCGGCGTACAGCAGGTGTGCAGCTATGGGGGTCCTACCTTCACCAGAGGGAATCCACCTATCATCCCCGCGCATTGGCCCCACTTTCGCCCGGTCGGGCCCCCCTGGGCCCCATGTGGGCCTCCCCTTCCCCCCCGGAATGTCATGGTCGCTATCTTGTACGGTGGGTGTCTTGATATTGGCTGACTTGGAGCTTGGTGACGTGCAAGGCGCGGTGGTGGTGCGGGAGGCTCAAAATGCCCTCCCTTGCCCCGCCTGGGGAGTGACCCTGAAGGGCCCTGGCCCCAGATCTGGGCAGGGGTGAACGGCATCTGTCGTACACGATCCTACCAGGGATCGAACCTGGAATCTCCGGTTCCGTAGACCGGCGCTTTATCCATTAAGCCATAGGACCCTGATCTCATCATCTCATCTCTTGATATTGGCTGACTTGGAGCTTGGTGACGCGCAAGGCGCGGTGGTGGTGCGGGAGGCTCAAAATGCCCTCCCTTGCCCCGCCTGGGGAGTGACCCTGAAGGGCCCTGGCCCCAGATCTGGGCAGGGGTGAACGGCATCTGTCGTACACGATCCTACCAGGGATCGAACCTGGAATCTCCGGTTCCGTAGACCGGCGCTTTATCCATTAAGCCATAGGACCCTGATCTCATCATCTCACTGGGGACACCCCAGCTACTGCTTAACGGCCGCCGAGGATCTCACTCGGGACGATATACGGAACACAACATGCCATTCATGCGTGCGATCGCAAACACACCAACAAAACGCAGCGCAAAACAACAGAGCTTCAGCAGGGCCAGCAGGCCCGGCAGGCGCAGGGGGCGCTCCAGACGCCAGGAGGGGCCCAAAGCAGAAGCAAGGAAGCACGCGCGCGGACCTGCCGACGCACACACGCCGCTGCTCAAGCCAGGCTCCGGTCCAAGCGCCAGGCTGCTAAGCCCTGCAGCCAGCGCCGGCTGCAAGAGAGCGAAGAGCTTGCTGGCAAGAAGCCCCTGCCGCAAGGGTGCACGGCAGCTGCCAAGGCTGGGCAGAAGCGCCTGGCTCAGCAGCCAGCAGGAGGCGCCAGGCTCACCTCGCTCAGCAGCACTCAGCAGCATCAGAGCCTTGCATGTGCGTCTGGACTATAACCACAGCCTGTGCGGGTGACCTGTGGGGCCAAAGCGGGATGAAGAAGTCCTCGGTGGTTACAATGAGGGACCCCAGCGGGGTACACGGCAGCTGAACGCCGTGGTTTGACAGCCAACCTCACGGGCTTACCCCCTGCAAGCCAGCACGCCGCCCCCTAGCTTGAACGGCAGGGCCCCTACCCGGGCTCCAGAAGAGATCTAGTGAAGACCATCCATCACCTCAACGTGGGGCATGTAACGCACATCTCCCTCCTCAGTCACGGCCAAAAAGGGGTGGTCCTCAGGCACCGTGTCCCAATCTGCCGGGGCTGACCCCACCCCGGCAAAGCACTGAAGGCGCGCTTCAAGCTCTCCCCTCGCCAGCGCCCTTGCCTGCATGATCAGACCCTGTGCACCCCGATGCGCGTACTTGTAGCGTCGTGCTTGCTCCATGGCCCCAACGGCGGCCAAGCACACCACATCCCAAACTTGCTGCTGAATGCCCGCGGGGGCCTGCACCAACCAAACCTCATGCCTCTTGACTGCCCGACCAATCGCATCGCTCAATCTTGTGCGCACTGCCGCTGCAGCAGGTCGGATCGGCGTACAGCAGGTGTGCAGCTATGGGGGTCCTACCTTCACCAGAGGGAATCCACCTATCATCCCCGCGCATTGGCCCCACTTTCGCCCGGTCGGGCCCCCCTGGGCCCCATGTGGGCCTCCCCTTCCCCCCCGGAATGTCATGGTCGCTATCTTGTACGGTGGGTGTCTTGATATTGGCTGACTTGGAGCTTGGTGACGCGCAAGGCGCGGTGGTGGTGCGGGAGGCTCAAAATGCCCTCCCTTGCCCCGCCTGGGGGGTGACCCTGAAGGGCCCTGGCCCCAGATCTGGGCAGGGGTGAACGGCATCTGTCGTACACGATCCTACCAGGGATCGAACCTGGAATCTCTGGTTCCGTAGACCGGCGCTTTATCCATTAAGCCATAGGACCCTGATCTCATCATCTCACTGGGGACACCCCAGCTACTGCTTAACGGCCGCCGAGGATCTCACTCGGGACGATATACGGAACACAACATGCCATTCATGCGTGCGATCGCAAACACACCAACAAAACGCAGCGCAAAACAACAGAGCTTCAGCAGGGCCAGCAGGCCCGGCAGGCGCAGGGGGCGCTCCAGACGCCAGGAGGGGCCCAAAGCAGAAGCAAGGAAGCACGCGCGCGGACCTGCCGACGCACACACGCCGCTGCTCAAGCCAGGCTCCGGTCCAAGCGCCAGGCTGCTAAACCCTGCAGCCAGCGCCGGCTGCAAGAGAGCGAAGAGCTTGCTGGCAAGAAGCCCCTGCCGCAAGGGTGCACGGCAGCTGCCAAGGCTGGGCAGAAGCGCCTGGCTCAGCAGCCAGCAGGAGGCGCCAGGCTCACCTCGCTCAGCAGCACTCAGCAGCATCAGAGCCTTGCATGTGCGTCTGGACTATAACCACAGCCTGCGCGGGTGACCTGTGGGGCCAAAGCGGGATGAAGAAGTCCTCGGTGGTTACAATGAGGGACCCCAGCGGGGTACACGGCAGCTGAACGCCGTGGTTTGACAGCCAACCTCACGGGCTTACCCCCTGCAAGCCAGCACGCCGCCCCCTAGCTTGAACGGCAGGGCCCCTACCCGGGCTCCAGAAGAGATCTAGTGAAGACCATCCATCACCTCAACGTGGGGCATGTAACGCACATCTCCCTCCTCAGTCACGGCCAAAAAGGGGTGGTCCTCAGGCACCGTGTCCCAATCTGCCGGGGCTGACCCCACCCCGGCAAAGCACTGAAGGCGCGCTTCAAGCTCTCCCCTCGCCAGCGCCCTTGCCTGCATGATCAGACCCTGTGCACCCCGATGCGCGTACTTGTAGCGTCGTGCTTGCTCCATGGCCCCAACGGCGGCCAAGCACACCACATCCCAAACTTGCTGCTGAATGCCCGCGGGGGCCTGCACCAACCAAACCTCATGCCTCTTGACTGCCCGACCAATCGCATCGCTCAATCTTGTGCGCACTGCCGCTGCAGCAGGTCGGATCGGCGTACAGCAGGTGTGCAGCTATGGGGGTCCTACCTTCACCAGAGGGAATCCACCTATCATCCCCGCGCATTGGCCCCACTTTCGCCCGGTCGGGCCCCCCTGGGCCCCATGTGGGCCTCCCCTTCCCCCCCGGAATGTCATGGTCGCTATCTTGTACGGTGGGTGTCTTGATATTGGCTGACTTGGAGCTTGGTGACGCGCAAGGCGCGGTGGTGGTGCGGGAGGCTCAAAATGCCCTCCCTTGCCCCGCCTGGGGAGTGACCCTGAAGGGCCCTGGCCCCAGATCTGGGCAGGGGTGAACGGCATCTGTCGTACACGATCCTACCAGGGATCGAACCTGGAATCTCCGGTTCCGTAGACCGGCGCTTTATCCATTAAGCCATAGGACCCTGATCTCATCATCTCACTGGGGACACCCCAGCTACTGCTTAACGGCCGCCGAGGATCTCACTCGGGACGATATACGGAACACAACATGCCATTCATGCGTGCGATCGCAAACACACCAACAAAACGCAGCGCAAAACAACAGAGCTTCAGCAGGGCCAGCAGGCCCGGCAGGCGCAGGGGGCGCTCCAGACGCCAGGAGGGGCCCAAAGCAGAAGCAAGGAAGCACGCGCGCGGACCCGCCGACGCACACACGCCGCTGCTCAAGCCAGGCTCCGGTCCAAGCGCCAGGCTGCTAAGCCCTGCAGCCAGCGCCGGCTGCAAGAGAGCGAAGAGCTTGCTGGCAAGAAACCCCTGCCGCAAGGGTGCACGGCAGCTGCCAAGGCTGGGCAGAAGCGCCTGGCTCAGCAGCCAGCAGGAGGCGCCAGGCTCACCTCGCTCAGCAGCACTCAGCAGCATCAGAGCCTTGCATGTGCGTCTGGACTATAACCACAGCCTGCGCGGGTGACCTGTGGGGCCAAAGCGGGATGAAGAAGAGCGAGGGGTGGCTGGGGGCGGGGGTGCAGTCTAGGACACATACCGCAGCCAGGAAGGCGGGAAGCGGGGGACAGAGGCACACATCAAGTGATGAAGCATGCAACCTGGCTAGCTAGCTAGCCGGGAGGCGCTCTCCTCAATCTGACTCCCTCCTGTCCTGGGGGGATCAAGACGGGGCTTGCGGTAGGCACACCCATGCACAGCCACCTGTGGGCCCCGCTGGGCCCAGCCCCGCTGGGCTTCGTCCTCCCCTTGCGGCACAGCCCAGCTGCACTGCAGCACAGCAGCCTGGGGTACCTCCCTGTAAGACGAGCACAAGGGAAGAGAACATGCATGTGAAGGCGCGCGGAGGCAGTGGCCTGGCCCCGCCCCTCTGCGCTCAGCTGGACCCGTGGGCCAGTGTCATCGAGCCAGGCTTGCAGCTGACGCCCAACACTTAACCCCTCTCTGGAGTGCTGCAATGCCACATATCACTCAACACGACTCCCGGGCTTACGAATGCTCCGCGACCGCCACCGGCGCCACCACTCCGAGTCCAATTTGGCATCAAGCTTCTCTTCCCACGAGCCTCCCAGGCCCCCTTCCCCCCGCGATGTGCTATATATAGTACACCGATAGGTGTAGAGCGAGCTGCACGCACGCAGGGTCGCTCCCGCGGAAGTCGGAATTGCGTCGGCCGACCCATCGCGGCGCCGCCTTTGCAGACGCGCCGTGCACGGATATGCTGAGCACTGTATGGCGAGTGCTTTGTGATAGCGCATCGGTTGCGGTGCAAGCGGCTGCACGTTCGGCGCCGACCGATTGACACGTACCCGCGACTCCCTGAGTTGCCCCCGCTTCCGTCGGCACTTGGAGCCACAAGCTCATCATTGCGCTATGTTACAAAAGCTGTTTACGTCGTGGAAGCGACGTAGGCTGCAGCAGGTCGGACCGGCGTACAGCAGGTGTGCAGCTATGGGGGTCCTACTT
Organism: Edaphochlamys debaryana; assembly: GCA_016858145.1. Classification (NCBI taxonomy): domain Eukaryota; kingdom Viridiplantae; phylum Chlorophyta; class Chlorophyceae; order Chlamydomonadales; genus Edaphochlamys; species Edaphochlamys debaryana. The sequence continues at coordinate 295,343 of JAEHOE010000124.1, forward strand.
TCACCAGAGGGAATCCACCTATCATCCCCGCGCATTGGCCCCACTTTCGCCCGGTCGGGCCCCCCTGGGCCCCATGTGGGCCTTCCCTTCCCCCCCGGAATGTCATGGTCGCTATCTTGTACGGTGGGTGTCTTGATATTGGCTGTCTTGGAGCTTGGTGACGCGCAAGGCGCGGTGGTGGTGCGGGAGGCTCAAAATGCCCTCCCTTGCCCCGCCTGGGGAGTGACCCTGAAGGGCCCTGGCCCCAGATCTGGGCAGGGGTGAACGGCATCTGTCGTACACGATCCTACCAGGGATCGAACCTGGAATCTCCGGTTCCGTAGACCGGCGCTTTATCCATTAAGCCATAGGACCCTGATCTCATCATCTCACTGGGGACACCCCAGCTACTGCTTAACGGCCGCCGAGGATCTCACTCGGGACGATATACGGAACACAACATGCCATTCATACGTGCGATCGCAAACACACCAACAAAACGCAGCGCAAAACAACAGAGCTTCAGCAGGGCCAGCAGGCCCGGCAGGCGCAGGGGGCGCTCCAGACGCCAGGAGGGGCCCAAAGCAGAAGCAAGGAAGCACGCGCGCGGACCCGCCGACGCACACACGCCGCTGCTCAAGCCAGGCTCCGGTCCAAGCGCCAGGCTGCTAAGCCCTGCAGCCAGCGCCGGCTGCAAGAGAGCGAAGAGCTTGCTGGCAAGAAACCCCTGCCGCAAGGGTGCACGGCAGCTGCCAAGGCTGGGCAGAAGCGCCTGGCTCAGCAGCCAGCAGGAGGCGCCAGGCTCACCTCGCTCAGCAGCACTCAGCAGCATCAGAGCCTTGCATGTGCGTCTGGACTATAACCACAGCCTGCGCGGGTGACCTGTGGGGCCAAAGCGGGATGAAGAAGAGCGAGGGGTGGCTGGGGGCGGGGGTGCAGTCTAGGACACATACCGCAGCCAGGAAGGCGGGAAGCGGGGGACAGAGGCACACATCAAGTGATGAAGCATGCAACCTGGCTAGCTAGCTAGCCGGGAGGCGCTCTCCTCAATCTGACTCCCTCCTGTCCTGGGGGGATCAAGACGGGGCTTGCGGTAGGCACACCCATGCACAGCCACCTGTGGGCCCCGCTGGGCCCAGCCCCGCTGGGCTTCGTCCTCCCCTTGCGGCACAGCCCAGCTGCACTGCAGCACAGCAGCCTGGGGTACCTCCCTGTAAGACGAGCACAAGGGAAGAGAACATGCATGTGAAGGCGCGCGGAGGCAGTGGCCTGGCCCCGCCCCTCTGCGCTCAGCTGGACCCGTGGGCCAGTGTCATCGAGCCAGGCTTGCAGCTGACGCCCAACACTTAACCCCTCTCTGGAGTGCTGCAATGCCACATATCACTCAACACGACTCCCGGGCTTACGAATGCTCCGCGACCGCCACCGGCGCCACCACTCCGAGTCCAATTTGGCATCAAGCTTCTCTTCCCACGAGCCTCCCAGGCCCCCTTCCCCCCGCGATGTGCTATATATAGTACACCGATAGGTGTAGAGCGAGCTGCACGCACGCAGGGTCGCTCCCGCGGAAGTCGGAATTGCGTCGGCCGACCCATCGCGGCGCCGCCTTTGCAGACGCGCCGTGCACGGATATGCTGAGCACTGTATGGCGAGTGCTTTGTGATAGCGCATCGGTTGCGGTGCAAGCGGCTGCACGTTCGGCGCCGACCGATTGACACGTACCCGCGACTCCCTGAGTTGCCCCCGCTTCCGTCGGCACTTGGAGCCACAAGCTCATCATTGCGCTATGTTACAAAAGCTGTTTACGTCGTGGAAGCGACGTAGGCTGCAGCAGGTCGGACCGGCGTACAGCAGGTGTGCAGCTATGGGGGTCCTACCTTCACCAGAGGGAATCCACCTATCATCCCCGCGCATTGGCCCCACTTTCGCCCGGTCGGGCCCCCCTGGGCCCCATGTGGGCCTTCCCTTCCCCCCCGGAATGTCATGGTCGCTATCTTGTACGGTGGGCGTCTTGATATTGGCTGTCTTGGAGCTTGGTGACGCGCAAGGCGCGGTGGTGGTGCGGGAGGCTCAAAATGCCCTCCCTTGCCCCGCCTGGGGAGTGACCCTGAAGGGCCCTGGCCCCAGATCTGGGCAGGGGTGAACGGCATCTGTCGTACACGATCCTACCAGGGATCGGACCTGGAATCTCCGGTTCCGTAGACCGGCGCTTTATTCATTAAGCCATAGGACCCTGATCTCATCATCTCACTAGGGACACCCCAGCTATTGCTTACCGGCCGCCGAGGATCTCACTCGGGACGATATACGGAACACAACATGCCATTCATACGTGCGATCGCAAACACACCAACAAAACGCAGCGCAAAACAACAGAGCTTCAGCAGGGCCAGCAGGCCCGGCAGGCGCAGGGGGCGCTCCAGACGCCAGGAGGGGCCCAAAGCAGAAGCAAGGAAGCACGCGCGCGGACCCGCCGACGCACACACGCCGCTGCTCAAGCCAGGCTCCGGTCCAAGCGCCAGGCTGCTAAGCCCTGCAGCCAGCGCCGGCTGCAAGAGAGCGAAGAGCTTGCTGGCAAGAAACCCCTGCCGCAAGGGTGCACGGCAGCTGCCAAGGCTGGGCAGAAGCGCCTGGCTCAGCAGCCAGCAGGAGGCGCCAGGCTCACCTCGCTCAGCAGCACTCAGCAGCATCAGAGCCTTGCATGTGCGTCTGGACTATAACCACAGCCTGCGCGGGTGACCTGTGGGGCCAAAGCGGGATGAAGAAGAGCGAGGGGTGGCTGGGGGCGGGGGTGCAGTCTAGGACACATACCGCAGCCAGGAAGGCGGGAAGCGGGGGACAGAGGCACACATCAAGTGATGAAGCATGCAACCTGGCTAGCTAGCTAGCCGGGAGGCGCTCTCCTCAATCTGACTCCCTCCTGTCCTGGGGGGATCAAGACGGGGCTTGCGGTAGGCACACCCATGCACAGCCACCTGTGGGCCCCGCTGGGCCCAGCCCCGCTGGGCTTCGTCCTCCCCTTGCGGCACAGCCCAGCTGCACTGCAGCACAGCAGCCTGGGGTACCTCCCTGTAAGACGAGCACAAGGGAAGAGAACATGCATGTGAAGGCGCGCGGAGGCAGTGGCCTGGCCCCGCCCCTCTGCGCTCAGCTGGACCCGTGGGCCAGTGTCATCGAGCCAGGCTTGCAGCTGACGCCCAACACTTAACCCCTCTCTGGAGTGCTGCAATGCCACATATCACTCAACACGACTCCCGGGCTTACGAATGCTCCGCGACCGCCACCGGCGCCACCACTCCGAGTCCAATTTGGCATCAAGCTTCTCTTCCCACGAGCCTCCCAGGCCCCCTTCCCCCCGCGATGTGCTATATATAGTACACCGATAGGTGTAGAGCGAGCTGCACGCACGCAGGGTCGCTCCCGCGGAAGTCGGAATTGCGTCGGCCGACCCATCGCGGCGCCGCCTTTGCAGACGCGCCGTGCACGGATATGCTGAGCACTGTATGGCGAGTGCTTTGTGATAGCGCATCGGTTGCGGTGCAAGCGGCTGCACGTTCGGCGCCGACCGATTGACACGTACCCGCGACTCCCTGAGTTGCCCCCGCTTCCGTCGGCACTTGGAGCCACAAGCTCATCATTGCGCTATGTTACAAAAGCTGTTTACGTCGTGGAAGCGACGTAGGCTGCAGCAGGTCGGACCGGCGTACAGCAGGTGTGCAGCTATGGGGGTCCTACCTTCACCAGAGGGAATCCACCTATCATCCCCGCGCATTGGCCCCACTTTCGCCCGGTCGGGCCCCCCTGGGCCCCATGTGGGCCTTCCCTTCCCCCCCGGAATGTCATGGTCGCTATCTTGTACGGTGGGCGTCTTGATATTGGCTGTCTTGGAGCTTGGTCACGCGCAAGGCGCGGTGGTGGTGCGGGAGGCTCAAAATGCCCTCCCTTGCCCCGCCTGGGGAGTGACCCTGAAGGGCCCTGGCCCCAGATCTGGGCAGGGGTGAACGGCATCTGTCGTACACGATCCTACCAGAGATCGACCCTGGAATCTCCGGTTCCGTAGACCGGCGCTTTATCCATTACTCCAAGCGCCAGGCTGCTAAGCCCTGCAGCCAGCGCCGGCTGCAAGAGAGCGAAGAGCTTGCTGGCAAGAAACCCCTGCCGCAAGGGTGCACGGCAGCTGCCAAGGCTGGGCAGAAGCGCCTGGCTCAGCAGCCAGCAGGAGGCGCCAGGCTCACCTCGCTCAGCAGCACTCAGCAGCATCAGAGCCTTGCATGTGCGTCTGGACTATAACCACAGCCTGCGCGGGTGACCTGTGGGGCCAAAGCGGGATGAAGAAGAGCGAGGGGTGGCCGGGGGCGGGGGTGCAGTCTAGGACACATACCGCAGCCAGGAAGGCGGGAAGCGGGGGACAGAGGCACACATCAAGTGATGAAGCATGCAACCTGGCTAGCTAGCTAGGCGGGAGGCGCTCTCCTCAATCTGACTCCCTCCTGTCCTGGGGGGATCAAGACGGGGCTTGCGGTAGGCACACCCATGCACAGCCACCTGTGGGCCCCGCTGGGCCCAGCCCCGCTGGGCTTCGTCCTCCCCTTGCGGCACAGCCCAGCTGCACTGCAGCACAGCAGCCTGGGGTACCTCCCTGTAAGACGAGCACAAGGGAAGAGAACATGCATGTGAAGGCGCGCGGAGGCAGTGGCCTGGCCCCGCCCCTCTGCGCTCAGCTGGACCCGTGGGCCAGTGTCATCGAGCCAGGCTTGCAGCTGACGCCCAACACTTAACCCCTCTCTGGAGTGCTGCAATGCCACATATCACTCAACACGACTCCCGGGCTTACGAATGCTCCGCGACCGCCACCGGCGCCACCACTCCGAGTCCAATTTGGCATCAAGCTTCTCTTCCCACGAGCCTCCCAGGCCCCCTTCCCCCCGCGATGTGCTATATATAGTACACCGATAGGTGTAGAGCGAGCTGCACGCACGCAGGGTCGCTCCCGCGGAAGTCGGAATTGCGTCGGCCGACCCATCGCGGCGCCGCCTTTGCAGACGCGCCGTGCACGGATATGCTGAGCACTTTATGGCGAGTGCTTTGTGATAGCGCATCGTTTGCGGTGCAAGCGGCTGCACGTTCGGCGCCGACCGATTGACACGTACCCGCGACTCCCTGAGTTGCCCCCGCTTCCGTCGGCACTTGGAGCCACAAGCTCATCATTGCGCTATGCTACAAAAGCTGTTTACGTCGTGGAAGCGACGTAGGCTGCAGCAGGTCGGACCGGCGTACAGCAGGTGTGCAGCTATGGGGGTTCTACCTTCACCAGAGGGAATCCACCTATCATCCCCGCGCATTGGCCCCACTTTCGCCCGGTCGGGCCCCCCTGGGCCCCATGTGGGCCTTCCCTTCCCCCCCGGAATGTCATGGTCGCTATCTTGTACGGTGGGCGTCTTGATATTGGCTGTCTTGGAGCTTGGTCACGCGCAAGGCGCGGTGGTGGTGCGGGAGGCTCAAAATGCCCTCCCTTGCCCGGCCTGGGGAGTGATCCTGAAGGGCCCTGGCCCCAGATCTGGGCAGGGGTGAACGGCATCTGTCGTACACGATCCTACCAGAGATCGACCCTGGAATCTCCGGTTCCGTAGACCGGCGCTTTATCCATTACTCCAAGCGCCAGGCTGCTAAGCCCTGCAGCCAGCGCCGGCTGCAAGAGAGCGAAGAGCTTGCTGGCAAGAAACCCCTGCCGCAAGGGTGCACGGCAGCTGCCAAGGCTGGGCAGAAGCGCCTGGCTCAGCAGCCAGCAGGAGGCGCCAGGCTCACCTCGCTCAGCAGCACTCAGCAGCATCAGAGCCTTGCATGTGCGTCTGGACTATAACCACAGCCTGCGCGGGTGACCTGTGGGGCCAAAGCGGGATGAAGAAGAGCGAGGGGTGGCCGGGGGCGGGGGTGCAGTCTAGGACACATACCGCAGCCAGGAAGGCGGGAAGCGGGGGACAGAGGCACACATCAAGTGATGAAGCATGCAACCTGGCTAGCTAGCTAGGCGGGAGGCGCTCTCCTCAATCTGACTCCCTCCTGTCCTGGGGGGATCAAGACGGGGCTTGCGGTAGGCACACCCATGCACAGCCACCTGTGGGCCCCGCTGGGCCCAGCCCCGCTGGGCTTCGTCCTCCCCTTGCGGCACAGCCCAGCTGCACTGCAGCACAGCAGCCTGGGGTACCTCCCTGTAAGACGAGCACAAGGGAAGAGAACATGCATGTGAAGGCGCGCGGAGGCAGTGGCCTGGCCCCGCCCCTCTGCGCTCAGCTGGACCCGTGGGCCAGTGTCATCGAGCCAGGCTTGCAGCTGACGCCCAACACTTAACCCCTCTCTGGAGTGCTGCAATGCCACATATCACTCAACACGACTCCCGGGCTTACGAATGCTCCGCGACCGCCACCGGCGCCACCACTCCGAGTCCAATTTGGCATCAAGCTTCTCTTCCCACGGGCCTCCCAGGCCCCCTTCCCCCCGCGATGTGCTATATATAGTACACCGATAGGTGTAGAGCGAGCTGCACGCACGCAGGGTCGCTCCCGCGGAAGTCGGAATTGCGTCGGCCGACCCATCGCGGCGCCGCCTTTGCAGACGCGCCGTGCACGGATATGCTGAGCACTGTATGGCGAGTGCTTTGTGATAGCGCATCGGTTGCGGTGCAAGCGGCTGCACGTTCGGCGCCGACCGATTGACACGTACCCGCGACTCCCTGAGTTGCCCCCGCTTCCGTCGGCACTTGGAGCCACAAGCTCATCATTGCGCTATGCTACAAAAGCTGTTTACGTCGTGGAAGCGACGTAGGCTGCAGCAGGTCGGACCGGCGTACAGCAGGTGTGCAGCTATGGGGGTTCTACCTTCACCAGAGGGAATCCACCTATCATCCCCGCGCATTGGCCCCACTTTCGCCCGGTCGGGCCCCCCTGGGCCCCATGTGGGCCTTCCCTTCCCCCCCGGAATGTCATGGTCGCTATCTTGTACGGTGGGCGTCTTGATATTGGCTGTCTTGGAGCTTGGTCACGCGCAAGGCGCGGTGGTGGTGCGGGAGGCTCAAAATGCCCTCCCTTGCCCGGCCTGGGGAGTGATCCTGAAGGGCCCTGGCCCCAGATCTGGGCAGGGGTGAACGGCATCTGTCGTACACGATCCTACCAGAGATCGACCCTGGAATCTCCGGTTCCGTAGACCGGCGCTTTATCCATTACTCCAAGCGCCAGGCTGCTAAGCCCTGCAGCCAGCGCCGGCTGCAAGAGAGCGAAGAGCTTGCTGGCAAGAAACCCCTGCCGCAAGGGTGCACGGCAGCTGCCAAGGCTGGGCAGAAGCGCCTGGCTCAGCAGCCAGCAGGAGGCGCCAGGCTCACCTCGCTCAGCAGCACTCAGCAGCATCAGAGCCTTGCATGTGCGTCTGGACTATAACCACAGCCTGCGCGGGTGACCTGTGGGGCCAAAGCGGGATGAAGAAGAGCGAGGGGTGGCCGGGGGCGGGGGTGCAGTCTAGGACACATACCGCAGCCAGGAAGGCGGGAAGCGGGGGACAGAGGCACACATCAAGTGATGAAGCATGCAACCTGGCTAGCTAGCTAGGCGGGAGGCGCTCTCCTCAATCTGACTCCCTCCTGTCCTGGGGGGATCAAGACGGGGCTTGCGGTAGGCACACCCATGCACAGCCACCTGTGGGCCCCGCTGGGCCCAGCCCCGCTGGGCTTCGTCCTCCCCTTGCGGCACAGCCCAGCTGCACTGCAGCACAGCAGCCTGGGGTACCTCCCTGTAAGACGAGCACAAGGGAAGAGAACATGCATGTGAAGGCGCGCGGAGGCAGTGGCCTGGCCCCGCCCCTCTGCGCTCAGCTGGACCCGTGGGCCAGTGTCATCGAGCCAGGCTTGCAGCTGACGCCCAACACTTAACCCCTCTCTGGAGTGCTGCAATGCCACATATCACTCAACACGACTCCCGGGCTTACGAATGCTCCGCGACCGCCACCGGCGCCACCACTCCGAGTCCAATTTGGCATCAAGCTTCTCTTCCCACGGGCCTCCCAGGCCCCCTTCCCCCCGCGATGTGCTATATATAGTACACCGATAGGTGTAGAGCGAGCTGCACGCACGCAGGGTCGCTCCCGCGGAAGTCGGAATTGCGTCGGCCGACCCATCGCGGCGCCGCCTTTGCAGACGCGCCGTGCACGGATATGCTGAGCACTGTATGGCGAGTGCTTTGTGATAGCGCATCGGTTGCGGTGCAAGCGGCTGCACGTTCGGCGCCGACCGATTGACACGTACCCGCGACTCCCTGAGTTGCCCCCGCTTCCGTCGGCACTTGGAGCCACAAGCTCATCATTGCGCTATGCTACAAAAGCTGTTTACGTCGTGGAAGCGACGTAGGCTGCAGCAGGTCGGACCGGCGTACAGCAGGTGTGCAGCTATGGGGGTTCTACCTTCACCAGAGGGAATCCACCTATCATCCCCGCGCATTGGCCCCACTTTCGCCCGGTCGGGCCCCCCTGGGCCCCATGTGGGCCTTCCCTTCCCCCCCGGAATGTCATGGTCGCTATCTTGTACGGTGGGCGTCTTGATATTGGCTGTCTTGGAGCTTGGTCACGCGCAAGGCGCGGTGGTGGTGCGGGAGGCTCAAAATGCCCTCCCTTGCCCGGCCTGGGGAGTGATCCTGAAGGGCCCTGGCCCCAGATCTGGGCAGGGGTGAACGGCATCTGTCGTACACGATCCTACCAGAGATCGACCCTGGAATCTCCGGTTCCGTAGACCGGCGCTTTATCCATTACTCCAAGCGCCAGGCTGCTAAGCCCTGCAGCCAGCGCCGGCTGCAAGAGAGCGAAGAGCTTGCTGGCAAGAAACCCCTGCCGCAAGGGTGCACGGCAGCTGCCAAGGCTGGGCAGAAGCGCCTGGCTCAGCAGCCAGCAGGAGGCGCCAGGCTCACCTCGCTCAGCAGCACTCAGCAGCATCAGAGCCTTGCATGTGCGTCTGGACTATAACCACAGCCTGCGCGGGTGACCTGTGGGGCCAAAGCGGGATGAAGAAGAGCGAGGGGTGGCCGGGGGCGGGGGTGCAGTCTAGGACACATACCGCAGCCAGGAAGGCGGGAAGCGGGGGACAGAGGCACACATCAAGTGATGAAGCATGCAACCTGGCTAGCTAGCTAGCCGGGAGGCGCTCTCCTCAATCTGACTCCCTCCTGTCCTGGGGGGATCAAGACGGGGCTTGCGGTAGGCACACCCATGCACAGCCACCTGTGGGCCCCGCTGGGCCCAGCCCCGCTGGGCTTCGTCCTCCCCTTGCGGCACAGCCCAGCTGCACTGCAGCACAGCAGCCTGGGGTACCTCCCTGTAAGACGAGCACAAGGGAAGAGAACATGCATGTGAAGGCGCGCGGAGGCAGTGGCCTGGCCCCGCCCCTCTGCGCTCAGCTGGACCCGTGGGCCAGTGTCATCGAGCCAGGCTTGCAGCTGACGCCCAACACTTAACCCCTCTCTGGAGTGCTGCAATGCCACATATCACTCAACACGACTCCCGGGCTTACGAATGCTCCGCGACCGCCACCGGCGCCACCACTCCGAGTCCAATTTGGCATCAAGCTTCTCTTCCCACGGGCCTCCCAGGCCCCCTTCCCCCCGCGATGTGCTATATATAGTACACCGATAGGTGTAGAGCGAGCTGCACGCACGCAGGGTCGCTCCCGCGGAAGTCGGAATTGCGTCGGCCGACCCATCGCGGCGCCGCCTTTGCAGACGCGCCGTGCACGGATATGCTGAGCACTGTATGGCGAGTGCTTTGTGATAGCGCATCGGTTGCGGTGCAAGCGGCTGCACGTTCGGCGCCGACCGATTGACACGTACCCGCGACTCCCTGAGTTGCCCCCGCTTCCGTCGGCACTTGGAGCCACAAGCTCATCATTGCGCTATGCTACAAAAGCTGTTTACGTCGTGGAAGCGACGTAGGCTGCAGCAGGTCGGACCGGCGTACAGCAGGTGTGCAGCTATGGGGGTTCTACCTTCACCAGAGGGAATCCACCTATCATCCCCGCGCATTGGCCCCACTTTCGCCCGGTCGGGCCCCCCTGGGCCCCATGTGGGCCTTCCCTTCCCCCCCGGAATGTCATGGTCGCTATCTTGTACGGTGGGCGTCTTGATATTGGCTGTCTTGGAGCTTGGTCACGCGCAAGGCGCGGTGGTGGTGCGGGAGGCTCAAAATGCCCTCCCTTGCCCCGCCTGGGGAGTGATCCTGAAGGGCCCTGGCCCCAGATCTGGGCAGGGGTGAACGGCATCTGTCGTACACGATCCTACCAGGGATCGGACCTGGAATCTCCGGTTCCGTAGACCGGCGCTTTATTCATTAAGCCATAGGACCCTGATCTCATCATCTCACTGGGGACACCCCAGCTACTGCTTAACGGCTGCCGAGGATCTCACTCGGTCGGGACGATATACGGAACACAACATGCCACCATGCGTGCGATCGCAAACACACCAACAAAACGCAGCGCAAAACAACAGAGCTTCAGCAGGGCCAGCAGGCCCGGCAGGCGCAGGGGGCGCTCCAGACGCCAGGAGGGGCCCAAAGCAGAAGCAAGGAAGCACGCGCGCGGACCCGCCGACGCACACACGCCGCTGCTCAAGCCAGGCTCCGGTCCAAGCGCCAGGCTGCTAAGCCCTGCAGCCAGCGCCGGCTGCAAGAGAGCGAAGAGCTTGCTGGCAAGAAACCCCTGCCGCAAGGGTGCACGGCAGCTGCCAAGGCTGGGCAGAAGCGCCTGGCTCAGCAGCCAGCAGGAGGCGCCAGGCTCACCTCGCTCAGCAGCACTCAGCAGCATCAGAGCCTTGCATGTGCGTCTGGACTATAACCACAGCCTGCGCGGGTGACCTGTGGGGCCAAAGCGGGATGAAGAAGAGCGAGGGGTGGCTGGGGGCGGGGGTGCAGTCTAGGACACATACCGCAGCCAGGAAGGCGGGAAGCGGGGGACAGAGGCACACATCAAGTGATGAAGCATGCAACCTGGCTAGCTAGCTAGGCGGGAGGCGCTCTCCTCAATCTGACTCCCTCCTGTCCTGGGGGGATCAAGACGGGGCTTGCGGTAGGCACACCCATGCACAGCCACCTGTGGGCCCCGCTGGGCCCAGCCCCGCTGGGCTTCGTCCTCCCCTTGCGGCACAGCCCAGCTGCACTGCAGCACAGCAGCCTGGGGTACCTCCCTGTAAGACGAGCACAAGGGAAGAGAACATGCATGTGAAGGCGCGCGGAGGCAGTGGCCTGGCCCCGCCCCTCTGCGCTCAGCTGGACCCGTGGGCCAGTGTCATCGAGCCAGGCTTGCAGCTGACGCCCAACACTTAACCCCTCTCTGGAGTGCTGCAATGCCACATATCACTCAACACGACTCCCGGGCTTACGAATGCTCCGCGACCGCCACCGGCGCCACCACTCCGAGTCCAATTTGGCATCAAGCTTCTCTTCCCACGAGCCTCCCAGGCCCCCTTCCCCCCGCGATGTGCTATATATAGTACACCGATAGGTGTAGAGCGAGCTGCACGCACGCAGGGTCGCTCCCGCGGAAGTCGGAATTGCGTCGGCCGACCCATCGCGGCGCCGCCTTTGCAGACGCGCCGTGCACGGATATGCTGAGCACTGTATGGCGAGTGCTTTGTGATAGCGCATCGGTTGCGGTGCAAGCGGCTGCACGTTCGGCGCCGACCGATTGACACGTACCCGCGACTCCCTGAGTTGCCCCCGCTTCCGTCGGCACTTGGAGCCACAAGCTCATCATTGCGCTATGCTACAAAAGCTGTTTACGTCGTGGAAGCGACGTAGGCTGCAGCAGGTCGGACCGGCGTACAGCAGGTGTGCAGCTATGGGGGTTCTACCTTCACCAGAGGGAATCCACCTATCATCCCCGCGCATTGGCCCCACTTTCGCCCGGTCGGGCCCCCCTGGGCCCCATGTGGGCCTTCCCTTCCCCCCCGGAATGTCATGGTCGCTATCTTGTACGGTGGGCGTCTTGATATTGGCTGTCTTGGAGCTTGGTCACGCGCAAGGCGCGGTGGTGGTGCGGGAGGCTCAAAATGCCCTCCCTTGCCCCGCCTGGGGAGTGATCCTGAAGGGCCCTGGCCCCAGATCTGGGCAGGGGTGAACGGCATCTGTCGTACACGATCCTACCAGGGATCGGACCTGGAATCTCCGGTTCCGTAGACCGGCGCTTTATTCATTAAGCCATAGGACCCTGATCTCATCATCTCACTGGGGACACCCCAGCTACTGCTTAACGGCTGCCGAGGATCTCACTCGGTCGGGACGATATACGGAACACAACATGCCACCATGCGTGCGATCGCAAACACACCAACAAAACGCAGCGCAAAACAACAGAGCTTCAGCAGGGCCAGCAGGCCCGGCAGGCGCAGGGGGCGCTCCAGACGCCAGGAGGGGCCCAAAGCAGAAGCAAGGAAGCACGCGCGCGGACCCGCCGACGCACACACGCCGCTGCTCAAGCCAGGCTCCGGTCCAAGCGCCAGGCTGCTAAGCCCTGCAGCCAGCGCCGGCTGCAAGAGAGCGAAGAGCTTGCTGGCAAGAAACCCCTGCCGCAAGGGTGCACGGCAGCTGCCAAGGCTGGGCAGAAGCGCCTGGCTCAGCAGCCAGCAGGAGGCGCCAGGCTCACCTCGCTCAGCAGCACTCAGCAGCATCAGAGCCTTGCATGTGCGTCTGGACTATAACCACAGCCTGCGCGGGTGACCTGTGGGGCCAAAGCGGGATGAAGAAGAGCGAGGGGTGGCTGGGGGCGGGGGTGCAGTCTAGGACACATACCGCAGCCAGGAAGGCGGGAAGCGGGGGACAGAGGCACACATCAAGTGATGAAGCATGCAACCTGGCTAGCTAGCTAGGCGGGAGGCGCTCTCCTCAATCTGACTCCCTCCTGTCCTGGGGGGATCAAGACGGGGCTTGCGGTAGGCACACCCATGCACAGCCACCTGTGGGCCCCGCTGGGCCCAGCCCCGCTGGGCTTCGTCCTCCCCTTGCGGCACAGCCCAGCTGCACTGCAGCACAGCAGCCTGGGGTACCTCCCTGTAAGACGAGCACAAGGGAAGAGAACATGCATGTGAAGGCGCGCGGAGGCAGTGGCCTGGCCCCGCCCCTCTGCGCTCAGCTGGACCCGTGGGCCAGTGTCATCGAGCCAGGCTTGCAGCTGACGCCCAACACTTAACCCCTCTCTGGAGTGCTGCAATGCCACATATCACTCAACACGACTCCCGGGCTTACGAATGCTCCGCGACCGCCACCGGCGCCACCACTCCGAGTCCAATTTGGCATCAAGCTTCTCTTCCCACGAGCCTCCCAGGCCCCCTTCCCCCCGCGATGTGCTATATATAGTACACCGATAGGTGTAGAGCGAGCTGCACGCACGCAGGGTCGCTCCCGCGGAAGTCGGAATTGCGTCGGCCGACCCATCGCGGCGCCGCCTTTGCAGACGCGCCGTGCACGGATATGCTGAGCACTGTATGGCGAGTGCTTTGTGATAGCGCATCGGTTGCGGTGCAAGCGGCTGCACGTTCGGCGCCGACCGATTGACACGTACCCGCGACTCCCTGAGTTGCCCCCGCTTCCGTCGGCACTTGGAGCCACAAGCTCATCATTGCGCTATGCTACAAAAGCTGTTTACGTCGTGGAAGCGACGTAGGCTGCAGCAGGTCGGACCGGCGTACAGCAGGTGTGCAGCTATGGGGGGTTCTACCTTCACCAGAGGGAATCCACCTATCATCCCCGCGCATTGGCCCCACTTTCGCCCGGTCGGGCCCCCCTGGGCCCCATGTGGGCCTTCCCTTCCCCCCCGGAATGTCATGGTCGCTATCTTGTACGGTGGGCGTCTTGATATTGGCTGTCTTGGAGCTTGGTCACGCGCAAGGCGCGGTGGTGGTGCGGGAGGCTGAAAATGCCCTCCCTTGCCCCGCCTGGGGAGTGACCCTGAAGGGCCCTGGCCCCAGATCTGGGCAGGGGTGAACGGCATCTGTCGTACACGATCCTACCAGAGATCGACCCTGGAATCTCCGGTTCCGTAGACCGGCGCTTTATCCATTACTCCAAGCGCCAGGCTGCTAAGCCCTGCAGCCAGCGCCGGCTGCAAGAGAGCGAAGAGCTTGCTGGCAAGAAACCCCTGCCGCAAGGGTGCACGGCAGCTGCCAAGGCTGGGCAGAAGCGCCTGGCTCAGCAGCCAGCAGGAGGCGCCAGGCTCACCTCGCTCAGCAGCACTCAGCAGCATCAGAGCCTTGCATGTGCGTCTGGACTATAACCACAGCCTGCGCGGGTGACCTGTGGGGCCAAAGCGGGATGAAGAAGAGCGAGGGGTGGCCGGGGGCGGGGGTGCAGTCTAGGACACATACCGCAGCCAGGAAGGCGGGAAGCGGGGGACAGAGGCACACATCAAGTGATGAAGCATGCAACCTGGCTAGCTAGCTAGCCGGGAGGCGCTCTCCTCAATCTGACTCCCTCCTGTCCTGGGGGGATCAAGACGGGGCTTGCGGTAGGCACACCCATGCACAGCCACCTGTGGGCCCCGCTGGGCCCAGCCCCGCTGGGCTTCGTCCTCCCCTTGCGGCACAGCCCAGCTGCACTGCAGCACAGCAGCCTGGGGTACCTCCCTGTAAGACGAGCACAAGGGAAGAGAACATGCATGTGAAGGCGCGCGGAGGCAGTGGCCTGGCCCCGCCCCTCTGCGCTCAGCTGGACCCGTGGGCCAGTGTCATCGAGCCAGGCTTGCAGCTGACGCCCAACACTTAACCCCTCTCTGGAGTGCTGCAATGCCACATATCACTCAACACGACTCCCGGGCTTACGAATGCTCCGCGACCGCCACCGGCGCCACCACTCCGAGTCCAATTTGGCATCAAGCTTCTCTTCCCACGGGCCTCCCAGGCCCCCTTCCCCCCGCGATGTGCTATATATAGTACACCGATAGGTGTAGAGCGAGCTGCACGCACGCAGGGTCGCTCCCGCGGAAGTCGGAATTGCGTCGGCCGACCCATCGCGGCGCCGCCTTTGCAGACGCGCCGTGCACGGATATGCTGAGCACTGTATGGCGAGTGCTTTGTGATAGCGCATCGGTTGCGGTGCAAGCGGCTGCACGTTCGGCGCCGACCGATTGACACGTACCCGCGACTCCCTGAGTTGCCCCCGCTTCCGTCGGCACTTGGAGCCACAAGCTCATCATTGCGCTATGCTACAAAAGCTGTTTACGTCGTGGAAGCGACGTAGGCTGCAGCAGGTCGGACCGGCGTACAGCAGGTGTGCAGCTATGGGGGTTCTACCTTCACCAGAGGGAATCCACCTATCATCCCCGCGCATTGGCCCCACTTTCGCCCGGTCGGGCCCCCCTGGGCCCCATGTGGGCCTTCCCTTCCCCCCCGGAATGTCATGGTCGCTATCTTGTACGGTGGGCGTCTTGATATTGGCTGTCTTGGAGCTTGGTCACGCGCAAGGCGCGGTGGTGGTGCGGGAGGCTCAAAATGCCCTCCCTTGCCCCGCCTGGGGAGTGATCCTGAAGGGCCCTGGCCCCAGATCTGGGCAGGGGTGAACGGCATCTGTCGTACACGATCCTACCAGGGATCGGACCTGGAATCTCCGGTTCCGTAGACCGGCGCTTTATTCATTAAGCCATAGGACCCTGATCTCATCATCTCACTGGGGACACCCCAGCTACTGCTTAACGGCTGCCGAGGATCTCACTCGGTCGGGACGATATACGGAACACAACATGCCACCATGCGTGCGATCGCAAACACACCAACAAAACGCAGCGCAAAACAACAGAGCTTCAGCAGGGCCAGCAGGCCCGGCAGGCGCAGGGGGCGCTCCAGACGCCAGGAGGGGCCCAAAGCAGAAGCAAGGAAGCACGCGCGCGGACCCGCCGACGCACACACGCCGCTGCTCAAGCCAGGCTCCGGTCCAAGCGCCAGGCTGCTAAGCCCTGCAGCCAGCGCCGGCTGCAAGAGAGCGAAGAGCTTGCTGGCAAGAAACCCCTGCCGCAAGGGTGCACGGCAGCTGCCAAGGCTGGGCAGAAGCGCCTGGCTCAGCAGCCAGCAGGAGGCGCCAGGCTCACCTCGCTCAGCAGCACTCAGCAGCATCAGAGCCTTGCATGTGCGTCTGGACTATAACCACAGCCTGCGCGGGTGACCTGTGGGGCCAAAGCGGGATGAAGAAGAGCGAGGGGTGGCTGGGGGCGGGGGTGCAGTCTAGGACACATACCGCAGCCAGGAAGGCGGGAAGCGGGGGACAGAGGCACACATCAAGTGATGAAGCATGCAACCTGGCTAGCTAGCTAGGCGGGAGGCGCTCTCCTCAATCTGACTCCCTCCTGTCCTGGGGGGATCAAGACGGGGCTTGCGGTAGGCACACCCATGCACAGCCACCTGTGGGCCCCGCTGGGCCCAGCCCCGCTGGGCTTCGTCCTCCCCTTGCGGCACAGCCCAGCTGCACTGCAGCACAGCAGCCTGGGGTACCTCCCTGTAAGACGAGCACAAGGGAAGAGAACATGCATGTGAAGGCGCGCGGAGGCAGTGGCCTGGCCCCGCCCCTCTGCGCTCAGCTGGACCCGTGGGCCAGTGTCATCGAGCCAGGCTTGCAGCTGACGCCCAACACTTAACCCCTCTCTGGAGTGCTGCAATGCCACATATCACTCAACACGACTCCCGGGCTTACGAATGCTCCGCGACCGCCACCGGCGCCACCACTCCGAGTCCAATTTGGCATCAAGCTTCTCTTCCCACGAGCCTCCCAGGCCCCCTTCCCCCCGCGATGTGCTATATATAGTACACCGATAGGTGTAGAGCGAGCTGCACGCACGCAGGGTCGCTCCCGCGGAAGTCGGAATTGCGTCGGCCGACCCATCGCGGCGCCGCCTTTGCAGACGCGCCGTGCACGGATATGCTGAGCACTGTATGGCGAGTGCTTTGTGATAGCGCATCGGTTGCGGTGCAAGCGGCTGCACGTTCGGCGCCGACCGATTGACACGTACCCGCGACTCCCTGAGTTGCCCCCGCTTCCGTCGGCACTTGGAGCCACAAGCTCATCATTGCGCTATGCTACAAAAGCTGTTTACGTCGTGGAAGCGACGTAGGCTGCAGCAGGTCGGACCGGCGTACAGCAGGTGTGCAGCTATGGGGGTTCTACCTTCACCAGAGGGAATCCACCTATCATCCCCGCGCATTGGCCCCACTTTCGCCCGGTCGGGCCCCCCTGGGCCCCATGTGGGCCTTCCCTTCCCCCCCGGAATGTCATGGTCGCTATCTTGTACGGTGGGCGTCTTGATATTGGCTGTCTTGGAGCTTGGTCACGCGCAAGGCGCGGTGGTGGTGCGGGAGGCTGAAAATGCCCTCCCTTGCCCCGCCTGGGGAGTGACCCTGAAGGGCCCTGGCCCCAGATCTGGGCAGGGGTGAACGGCATCTGTCGTACACGATCCTACCAGAGATCGACCCTGGAATCTCCGGTTCCGTAGACCGGCGCTTTATCCATTAAGCCATAGGACCCTGATCTCATCATCTCACTGGGGACACCCCAGCTACTGCTTAACGGCCGCCGAGGATCTCACTCGGGACGATATACGGAACACAACATGCCACCATGCGTGCGATCGCAAACACACCAACAAAACGCAGCGCAAAACAACAGAGCTTCAGCAGGGCCAGCAGGCCCGGCAGGCGCAGGGGGCGCTCCAGACGCCAGGAGGGGCCCAAAGCAGAAGCAAGGAAGCACGCGCGCGGACCCGCCGACGCACACACGCCGCTGCTCAAGCCAGGCTCCGGTCCAAGCGCCAGGCTGCTAAGCCCTGCAGCCAGCGCCGGCTGCAAGAGAGCGAAGAGCTTGCTGGCAAGAAACCCCTGCCGCAAGGGTGCACGGCAGCTGCCAAGGCTGGGCAGAAGCGCCTGGCTCAGCAGCCAGCAGGAGGCGCCAGGCTCACCTCGCTCAGCAGCACTCAGCAGCATCAGAGCCTTGCATGTGCGTCTGGACTATAACCACAGCCTGCGCGGGTGACCTGTGGGGCCAAAGCGGGATGAAGAAGAGCGAGGGGTGGCCGGGGGCGGGGGTGCAGTCTAGGACACATACCGCAGCCAGGAAGGCGGGAAGCGGGGGACAGAGGCACACATCAAGTGATGAAGCATGCAACCTGGCTAGCTAGCTAGCCGGGAGGCGCTCTCCTCAATCTGACTCCCTCCTGTCCTGGGGGGATCAAGACGGGGCTTGCGGTAGGCACACCCATGCACAGCCACCTGTGGGCCCCGCTGGGCCCAGCCCCGCTGGGCTTCGTCCTCCCCTTGCGGCACAGCCCAGCTGCACTGCAGCACAGCAGCCTGGGGTACCTCCCTGTAAGACGAGCACAAGGGAAGAGAACATGCATGTGAAGGCGCGCGGAGGCAGTGGCCTGGCCCCTGCGCTCAGCTGGACCCGTTCTTTGGGTCGCTCGACACTTGACGCTCGCCCGTGAGCTGCATTGTAACGCACCACCCGATTCTGTGTTGTCACTCCTGGCCGCGGCTCATGTCCGGCGGAACACGTGACTCCTGTTACCCTTTTGCACCTCGGGCCCCGCCATACCGCCGCACTCCACCGCTCTGCCGTACGCGGCCGCCTCTTGCAGCCCCCACCGCCACATGCAGCCATCGCCCCCCGCCCTGGCCTCGGCCCACCGCAGCCCCGCCGCCAGGCCTCCACGGCCCCGGCTCCAGGCCACGCGTTACGCTTGGGGCGGCGCCGGCATTGGCAACCCTCTCGCGCCGCCTCCGCCCCAGCCCGCTCCCGCCACAGTCAACGTCCGCCGCTAGCCGCTCCCGCCACATTCCAGGCCCGGCCGCTCCCCACGCCAAACTCCAAATCTCCACGGCCCGGCCCCCCTGCCCGGCCCCAGGCCAGCGGCGTCAGCGGCTCCTCCCGTTCCAGGCGGGACAGCGTCAGCCGGACCGCCATGCCGCCGCCATCGCCCCCGCGCTCAACGCTAGGCCAGGGGCGGCGGCGGCTGCCCGCAAACGTCGCGTAGGCGTCCGCGGGCCCGTGCTGTGCCGCCACTGCCGTGCTAGGCCAGGGGCGCCGGTAGCTCCTCCAGCCCCTCGGCGGCTCCCAGGCGCGCCTCCGCCAGGGCCGGCGGCGGCTCCTCCTGCGCCCCTCTCGCTCCGCCTCCGCCCCGGCCTGCGTCCGCCCCCGCGCCCCCTAGGCCAGGAGCGCCGGCGGCTCCTCGGCCCCTCGGCGGCCCCTAGGCCAGGGGCGGCGGCGGCTCCTCGGGCGCCCAGATCTTGATGGTGCGGTCGTACGCGACGGTGGCGATGAGGTGCGAGCCGGCGGGGGACACGTCGGCGCCCATAACCTTGCCCTCGTGTCCCGCCAGCGTGCGGAGGAGGGAGAAGTCGCGGCCGCTCCAGACCTGCGGCGAGGGGTGGGTGTGATGGGTTTGTTGGTTCTTGGCAGTCGGTTGGTGGTTGGTGGTTGGTGGCAATGGTGGTCTCGAGCAACAACGCAAGGGGCCTGAAGGGGCTGTATCATTTTCATCCCCACGCGGACGCCCGAGCCGCTGCCTGCCCCAGTGCCCCACCTTGGCGACGCAGTCGTACCCAGCGGTGATGAGGTACTGCCCGCCGTACGCCCGCTCGTAGCGGACCGAGGCGATGAGCGAGGTGTGGGCGGGGATGGTGTAGATGCAGCCCTTCTTGCGCAGGTCCCAGACCTGGACCCGGACGAGGGCGCATCAGAGTGAACGTAAAAGGCCGGCAGCACGCAAGCCCCTAGCGCGAATTGGCCCCTAGCGCGGGTTTCAATTGGCCCCTAGCGCGGGTTTCATTTTGACTCACGAAGGAGCACACGGACGCACGCAACCCTGCACGATCGCACCTTGGCGGTGTGGTCCTCGCTGCCGGTGACGAGGTGGTATCCGTTTGGGGAGAAGTCCATGGCCAGGACCTGACAGGGGGGGGAGGGGGGAGGAGGGGGGATGGGAGGAGTTGAGCGAGGGCAAGTGGGCGAGGCCGCAGACCCCTTTTGCAGGATGAGAGCGAGTGTGTGTGGGGAAGGGGGCAGGAGGATGGCGTGCTGCGAAGGTACGGCTCACGATGGACGTAACCGCGGACCCAAGGGGCGGCCACAGCCCTCCAACGCTACCGGTATCCCCCCGCGTGCAGCCCCGCCCAGGCCCAGGCCCAGGCCCGCCCAGGCCCACCGGCTTCACGTGGCCCTCCAGCAGCAGCACCGAGCGGCCCGTACGGCAGTCCCACACGCGGCCTGGTGGGGGTTGGGCGTCGGGGCGGGGCGGGGTGCAACACAACGCATCAAGGGTTGGGGGCCGCCGTGCGAGTGCGCACGCGTAACCCCCCCCGCACCCCCGCGCAACGCTCGGCCTCGTGCTGCCGTGCGCCCTGCCGTAAACCCCGCCGTACGCGTCGTACGGCCCGCCTCACCGTACGCGTCCAGGCCCCCGCTGCCCGCCAGCGACCCGTCCGGGTGGAACGCCACTGCGTAGACCGCCCTCGAGTGCCCCTCCTGCTCCAGCAGGCAGGCGCCCGACTCCACGTCCCACAGCCGCCAGGTCTGGTCGTAGGAGGCGGTGGCCTGGGGGGAAGGGCGTGGTGGTGGGGATGGGAGGGATACGGGACACAGGGGTTATCGGTGGGCGGAATGGAGAGCGAAGGGAGAGGGGGAGCGGCAGCCAGCGAGCCCGACGCGCACGGCACGCATACAAGCGCCCCCTTCTCCTCCCCTCCCGCGCCTCCTCTCAGCGGGCACCACTGCTAACTCTCCCATTCATTCCCTCTCCTCCCTTTATTCCCCTCCCCGCCTCCCCTCTACCCCTCCCCTCCCCCATCCTCCCCCTGTTCCCCCTCCCGTCCCCTCCCCTCCCCTCCGCTCCCCCTCCCCCTTCCCTCCCCTCCCCTCCCCTCCCCTCCCCTCCCCTCCCCTCCCCTCCCCTCCCCTCCCCTCCCCTCCCCTCCCCTCCCCTCCCCTCCCCTCCCCTCCCCTCCCCTCCCCTCCCCTCCCCTCCCCTCTCCACAACCCTCCCCCCCCACCAGGTGCTGGCCCATGGGGTGGAAGGCCAGGCGGGCCAGGCGCTCCTGGTGGCCCTCCAGGGAGCGGAGCAGCGTGCCTGGGGGTGGGGAGGTGGGGAGGTGGAGGTTGGGAAGGGGGGGATTCATCAGGGGTGAGGGTGAGGGTGAGGGTGGAACTCGGTTGTGATCTAGATGTAGGCAAGAGGCAAGACTTAGGCGGACCACGTCGGGAGGCACGGGCCAAGGGGGACCGGGCAGGAACGGGGAGATGCGGATCTGCCCCCAGGAGCGCTGCCCCTCTCTACGTCGCCTCGTCAGCATCTGCCGCTACGCCCCCACCCGCTGCTGCCTCCGCCCCTCCCTCCTCCCTCCTCAACACCCTCCCCTGCCCCCCCCCCCTCCACCCTCACCCGCTCCGCTGTACAGCCTCGCCACTCCGTCCGAGGCGCCCGAGGCCAGAGCCAGGGCGCCACCCGCCTCGCCCCCGGCCCCGCCCTCCACTTGGACGTCCATGCCGCCCTCCGCGCCGCCCTCCGCCCCAGCCGCACCCCCCACGGGGGTGCGGGCCGCGGGATGCCATGCCACACCCGTGAGGCGGGGGGCGTCGGAGGGGATGGGCGCCGCCCACTGCCGCACGCAGGCGGGGGCGGACCACACGGCCAGCGTGCCGCCCCAGCCTTGGGGGTGGCGGGTGGGGGGGAGGGGGAAGAAGGGGAGGAGGGGAGGGGAGGAGGGGAGGAGGGGGGTTCGGGTGGAGGTGGGGCAGGAAGGTCGGGGTGCGCAGCAGTCAACAGAGAGCGGGGTCATCGCAACACCTCGCCCGCACACCCCTCGCTCAGCCCCAGACACCCGCGCCCAGCCGCTGCGCCCCCCCTACTCCTTCCCTCCACCCCTCCCCACCCCCTCCCTCCCTCCCTCGCCACCCTCTCCCTCCCCTCCCCCGACCCGCCGCCTCACCCACTGCCGCCAGCGCCCCCCCGTCCGGCGAGAAGGCGCAGTGGCTAATGGGCCGAGTGTCCCCCAGCTCGGAGCACTGCTGCACCACGCAGCGGACCGCGGCGGCGGCGGCAGAGGCGGTGGAAACGGCGGCCTGGGGATCGGGAGGGACAGGGGCGAATGGGGGCAGGGGGCGGGGGTGCTTATGACCGAGAGTTGGGTGGGGTCGCGGAGTGGAGGGGAGTGTTCTTGGGCGGAGGTGGAGGACACGGCAGCTTGGGGACGAGGAGGGAAGAATAGGGGCAGGGGTTTTAAGCTGAGATGGAGCACTCCTCCACACCGGAGGCGATGCTGCGTTCACCCTCCCTCGTTACCTCCCTCTGCGGCCCCCCCGCCCCACCACCCACCCCGCCCACCTTGAGCTCCGCCGGCTCCTCGCGCCGCCGCTTGGCCCTCAGCAGCCGCCCCTTGGCCCGCACCAGGGAGAAGCGCGCGATGGCGGTACGGGCGGACCTCAGCTCCTCGGGCCCCTCCGTGTAAAACAGCTCCTGCAGAGCCACAAGGGGGGGCAGTTATCTTCAGTTACCGTAAATTCAAGCTTGAAGGCCCATTGCCGCACCCGGACAGATACGCCCAGGAGCCGACACGTGCGTGCGCACGGCCCCCGGCCACCCCTCCTGCTGGCGAGGCGACGCGCTCCCGCTCAGCTACAAACACCCCCACAAACCCCCCTCCCCCTCCATGCCATTCGGGCTCTCCAGTCTTTGTGTCGTCAAAGATCTCCTCCCCTCCCCCTCCCCCCCACCTTCTGCACCGCCACCTCCTCCAGCAGCGTCTGGTCCCCCCCCGTGGGCAGCTCCAGCGCCAAAATCTCATCGCCGTCGCCCCGCTGAGCGATCAGCCGCTTCAGGCGCTCGCGGCGCTCCATCTGTTGGGGAGCGGAGGGGCAGGGCGTCACAGGGGCAGACCAGCAGAGCAAGGGCAAGAGCCTGTACAGTTGCCCCCTGTACGCGCAACCGCGCGTACCGGTACCACCTCTTCGGGAATCCCGTTCCTTCACTGCGCCCCCGTTCTGTATCTCCTCACCTCCCTTGCCCCGTACAGCTTGGTAGGCTACGACCCACCCCTCCCTCCCACCCATGAGACCCCTCCCTCCCTCCTCACCTCCCTCTCCCCGAACAGCGTGATGGGCTCCCCCAGCTGCCGCAGCAGCTGCCGGACCTTGCCGTCATCCGTGGGCACCACCACCTGGGGGGGCGCGCGGGGGGGAAGGGGGGGGGCATTGAAAGGGGGGAGGGGCGTTGGTGGGCAGAAGGAGACTGGGCGAGAGAGGTCACCTCTTGTCTCGAGGCATTCGCGGTCTTCCCCGCTTCACCGGTCCCGCTTCGCCCACGCCCCCTGGACTTTCCAAGCGCGGCCCCCTTCCCGGGCTCTCACGGCAAAAGCCCCCGGCCTCCCCGCCCGCGCCCCCACCTGGCGGATCTTCCTCCGCAGCTCGAACTCCTTCATCTTGGCCGCATGGGCCTCGCGCTCCCGATTGCCGGTCTGGAGGGGAGGGAGGAGGGTTGCGGGCCGAGGGCGCGCGTCAGGCGGGACGTGGGCGGGTGCTCGTGCAGGGCACCAGACAGCCGGGCGGGGTTGAGGGAGGAGAGATAGGGAGGGCGCTTGGAAAGGGCCACCTCCAGCTGGGTTCCGCGGTCCCCGGCCGCGCCCGGCCGCGCCCGGGCCCCGTGCACCGTCCAGCCTCTCGAGCCTCTTCGCTGGCCCAGCCCAGCCCTGCCCAGTTCCACAGGCCCGCCACTCCGCGCCGCTCACGACCCGCCGCGTGCCTGGACGTGTGGTCCTCCTGATGGCACGGTGGCCGGGCTAGCGAACCGAGCTCAGCCCGCAAGATCCCCGCAACCACGCAAGTACAAGCGCAGCCACACCCCATCACCGGTTCCCCAGTCCGCTTCCACCAGGCAGGTGTGCCCGGCCCCAGCCTGGCTCCCCCGACCCGGCCCGGCCCCCCACGACCCTCAAGCCGCTGGGCGCTGCGGTGGAGAAGCAGCTCCCCCGACACGTCCGAGCCACAAGCCACAACCTGCCACCTGCTCCTTGCGCCGCCCCCGCCGGCGCCCTCTTCTTGCTGGCCCCGGGCTCGCCCGCGCGTGCTGCCGCCTCCGTCGCTCCTGGGCCCATCCACCGCATCGGTAGGGCCGGCCCGTGTCCCGTGAGCTGCGTGTGCGGTCCCGGCAGGCCCAAGCTGCCACGTGCGCCAGGCGTCCTTGGAGACTACGGTACACAACGCCGGTCCCACCCCACCTTCCCCCGCTGGCTAACGACGAGGGCAGGTTCCGTGACCTGATCCGCTTCACCATCGCTCTGCACGTATGCACCTTGGCCACTCCAATGCAGACACTGGTGAGGCGCCAAGCTCAGGCGGGGGATCCGCGTTCGGAGCCTGGTCCTCAACATCCTGCTCCCCGGACGACCGCAAAGGTCCTCCGCCCCGCCCCGCCCCCCTATCGTGCTGTGCCCTGGGCTGTGCCTGGGTCACGATGGGCTTGTTGCATGGCCCTCCGAAGCATAGAACCGCACCCGTTGACCGGGCTTGCCATCCGCGGTCCCCGTTGACTAGGGACACATGGGAACCGCGTGGGGGAACCGACGAGGGACGAGGGACCCCGCCGTCCACCCCTCCCCAGCGCCGCACCTCCGGCAGGGCGAAGACGTCCGCCATGGCTCCCGTGCGCCTTGCAGGCGCCCCTAACTGCTAGAAGGCCCCTACGGGCTACTAAGGCTGGTCGCCGCTGCGCAGTCGGGTCTGCGAGCCGCCCCGATCGCGGGCTCGCGCCCTGCCTCCTCTCGACACGAGCTGGCTTCAGACCTTTAAGCTACGAGTTGAAGTGCAACTGCCGGTATGCGCATGGTCCGCTGCGCGTCTGCATGCTAGCATTCACGCTGGTGCAGGGCGGGTTGCCTTGAGGGTGTGGGGGCCGTCAAGCCTGTTGTGGGAGTTCGATACAGTGGCTGGCACTGGTGGTAGCGCGAGGGCACTGAAGGCGCGATCCCGACTTCAGCGCATGGAAATTGCCGGCCCTGTGCACACGCATCAACGCAATATGCTGTAACCGTCTAGACCACACGTCTGCCTACGTTAGGTCCTCTGCTCCCTCGTGAACGCCAGCACGCAGCTAGTGGGCCCCCAGGAGCGCCTGCGGGCTTCGCGCCCAAGATGTCTGAGAAGAAGGAGATTGAGGAGATTGTGGAGGAATGCTGCGCTGTTTTTAGGCGGAGGTGGGGCTCGGGACCAAAGTGCCGGCTGCGCGCGGAATGGCGCCGCAGCTTCGCTGAGCGTTCTGAGCCTCTGCAGGCAAATCGAGGGGTCGCTACCATGCGCGAAGAGGACGCTGGACATCCTGCGCCAGATCGTGACGAACAAGCGACACAGCACGGCTGCGGCGCTCATCGACGAAATCCGCACCGTCGGGTACCGGATGCAGGTCGCGCGCCCCGTCGGTAAGCCTTAGCTCTCAGTATGGAGGCTGAGCTGCCTGTCCGGTGGGGTCTGGGCCCAGACCGGCACGCCTCTGCCCTCGACCCATCCTCCCCCCTCCTCCCCGCACCCATCGCCGACGCTGCCATGCCACAGAGCTGGCCATCGGCAACATGGTTCGCCGCGTACTGCACGTGATCCGCGAGGAGGCTAAGCAGGAGGAGATAGACGAGTCTAAGCCAGCGGCCTCGGCGCCCTCGGCCACGGAGGACCACCCCCGGGGCCAGGTGCGGCCTCACCGCACCAGGCCGGGGGCGCGCGGGTCCGGAGGTACCAGTGCCTGTGGGGTCCAGAGGCCCACACCCCGGGCTTGTTCTAGGCCCTCGCAGGGTTACGGGTGGGGTGGCTGTGTGAATCGGGTGTCCACTATCCGCCCGGGGACGCAGAAGGCGGGGCTCTGGACCACAGCGGTGCGTGCCGTCTTCCCCCAGCGGCCATGGCTAAAGCGAGGGCCGCAGCCTGGGCCTTGGGGCTTCACAGCCCTCCCACAGCCTTTCACGGAGCCACCGGGGGGCGTCTCGGGCCCTGAACAGCAGGACCGGGGCCGGGGCCCCGGGCTTCGCCATGGACGCCCTCGGGAGTTCGAGCGAGCGGCCGGTGGGGCTGCTAGCCCGGGAGGAGGAGCCAGCACTACACGGGGTGGTCTACAGCTTTACAACCTGGGGGCTCGCTGCCCCAGGGGCGGATCTGTTACAGCCCGAGAAGGCCCGGGCGCCCACCTGCCCGGGCGGGGGCTGCACGGGGGATGGTCAACGCGGCGGAGACCGCGGACTGCCGTCCACAGCGCACAAGCCAGCGAGCGAGGCGCAACCCAGCCCAGCCTTTTAACGCTTTCCACTTGCACCCACCGCCTTCCCCTCATCAGCTCCTGGGGCCCCTCCTGCCCTCCCCCTCCCTACCCCCCAGGGCTCCGGGCTGCTGACGCAGGCCTTCAAGGGGCGGCTGCAGATGCCGCGCGGCCCCTCGCTTTCCAACCTGCTGGACGACCCCCAGATATTCTCAGCTACGCTGGCGCCCATTGCCGAAGGGGCGGCCACGGAGCGGGGGCCAGACCCGGAGGCGGAGTCGCAGGTGGGTGGTAGAGGGGGGTGGGGATGCGGGAGAGGGGTGCGAGGAGAGGTGCGGGGTCGTGCGGAGGGGGGGTGCGGGGGCGTGCGGAGGAGCGAGCCTGATGCGCACCGGTTGGGGGGAGGTAGGTGGGGGGTGGGGGGTGGTCAGCACGGGCGAGGGGGGCCGGCTGCGGGGGTTGGGCCCGGGCGGTGCAGCGGTGTACTCTCGGCGGGTCGCAGGTGTTGAGCGCAGCGGGGGCGGAGCCATGGGCGCGCGGGGGGCTGAGGGGGGCGTCCATGCGGCGAGTGGCGAGGACCCCCATGTGACGGCGGGGCTGGACCAGCATTGGGCCAGCGGTGTCAGAGGGGCCCGGGCCCGCAGCTGGTGGGCTGGGGGACGAAACCGAGTCGCGGGGCTCAGCTCTTACGGTACGGGCGTCGGGGCCAGACGAGGGCCGCACGACGGCACGAGCCGACGGCGGCGGCGACAGTCTGACTGGGGCGGGGCGTGAAGGGGGACACCGGATGAGCTCCGGCGTTGGGCTTGTTGGGGGCCTCGGAGTGTGACCCTGGCCGGGTGCATGCACCGGCGACAGAGGGGGCATCGGAGGTTCCATGGGCCGTGGCCGTTCGCGAAACGCTTTGCCACCGCACTGCTCTCCTCGCCCCCGCAGGCCTCGGCCCGGCCCAGCGCCGTCAAGGGGCAAAACAAGAAGACGCCCGCCAACTGGAAGGTCGGGGGCAGCACCTGGAGGGACAGGGAGGCAGAGGGCTATCGCCGGGGTGTCTTATGGGGTTGGGGAAACGCATTCGCGGGCGAAGTGAGAGCACCCTTACCCGAATGTGAAACCCGCCAACTGGAAGGTGGGGGCAGCGGGCCGGGGGGACATTGGAAGGTGGGGGCAGGGGAGGCAGGGGGGCATAGCCATGGAGAGGGGTGTGGAACAGCGGGGGAGTGGCACGCTCGGAGAGGCGGGAAGGGGCTTGCAGCAGGGGTGGATGAGGGGAGCCAGGAGCCCTCTCCGCCCGCCACGCATCCGTTCCCTCATCAATATTCTGGGTCCCGTAATCAGCAGTGGATGGTCGCGTCTGCCGCCTGGAGCGGCATGAATGTGGCAGCAGCGGTGGACGAGCACTGGGCCCAGCCTGACGCTTGCTACATGGTCCAGCGCGAGCAGCTGGCCTCCTCTGCGGCGGCGGTCAGCAGTTTGGGAGTCGCGCTTGCCGCCTGGAGCGACACAGGGGGGGGGATGCGGCGCACCGGCCTGCTCCCCGCGCCACGCACCCGCACACTCGCCCCCGCCTCGGTCCGCATCCTGGAACACGCCATCAATAACCTCCACCGCTCACCCCCCCCCCAGGGCAAGCACGAGGTCATTGAGTCCATCAATGAGCTCATCGACGAGCTGGATCACATCCAGGTGGGAGGGGGGGCAGGAGGAGCGAGGGGCTGTGGAGGAATCCTTGGGGGGAGGAAGGGGGGGGAAGGGGGGTGCAAAAGGACGGTAGGTAGGGGGGGGGTGGCTGCTCGTCGACGAGCGGGACCACAGGGCCAGTGTCGCCCTAGTGTCACCCCAGGAGAGCGAGGGACTGGGGTGTCTCCTCACGGCAAGGCGGATGCGAAGCAGGTTACGCGGGAGAGGAAGAGCGCTGCCTCTCACCGTCCTACCTACCGGGTCCTCCCGCGCTCAACCCCGCAGGGCAGCATCACGACGCAGGGCGTGGAGCACATCCACGCCAACGAGGTGGGGCCGGGGGGTTGCAGCCGGGAGGGGGGGAGCAAAACTGTTGGGAAGAATCAGAGTGCAAAGAGGGAGAGAGACCGGTAGCCCGCGAGCCCGTTCGCCCGGGCGCGGGAAAGGAAGGGTGGTGTTTCTTAGCCGAGGGGGATCACATCACGGGAGGACGGGCTGGGCCCTGGGACTATGTGAGAAGGCATGTGGAGGCAGGGGCGGGAGCTGCGCGCGTGCCGGTGGGGCCGGGGGCGGTGGTCTTGCGCCCCGATGTTGGGGACTCAGGCGGGATCAGGGTCGGGGTCAGGGGCGGGGTGGGTGGGGGGCGGGACCCTGCACATTGGCGGTGTCCGTGACCGTAGATATGGGGCCTCAGCGCATGCGCGCATCACCCAGGCTCACAAGCTGGCAAGCGGGGGCCCCACCCTGCGTGCCCTTCCAATCCCACACCGCCCCACCCCACCCTCCACCCCAACCCCACCCTCAGGTCATCCTCACTATCGGCATGTCGGACACCACCTTCTTCTTCCTCAAGGAAGCATCCAAGAAGCGCGAGTTCCAGGTGGGGAGGGAGGGGGGCTGGGGAAGAGCGGGGAGGGAAGGGGGCGAGGGGAGAGCTCCAGGTGGGGAGAGCTCCGCGTGGGGAGAGCTCCCTGTGGGGACGGGCGAGGGCAACGCGCGCGCGAGGCGGGGGAGTTCCAGGCGGAGTTCCAACTCCTTCAAAAGCCCCCAAACCCCTTGCACCCAAACCCCCTTGCACCCAACGCCCTGCTTCCCCCACCAACCCACCCGCGACGCCACCCACCCGTCCCCCCAACCCAGGTGGTGGTGGCCGAGGGCGCCCCCCGCTACGACGGCCACCTCATGGCCCGCAAGCTGGCCGACGCAGGCATCACCACCACCCTCATCGCCGACAGCGCAGTCTACGCCATGATGGCCCGTGCCAACAAGGTGCGTGCATGTGTGCATGTGCGGTACGGCACACGGCGTACGGCACACACCGCACGGCGTTGTCCCGTCTGGCCGGCGCTGCTCGCACTTCGCCACGGTACGCTCTCCTGCCCAACCAACAATTCAAACGCCAACCGCCAACCGTCAACCGCAGGTGCTGGTGGGCGCGCACGCGGTGCTGGCCAACGGCGGCGTGGTTGCGCCCGTGGGCATGCACGTGGTGGCGCTGGCGGCCCGGCGGCACTCTATCCCCTTCGTGGTGCTGGTGGGGCTGCACAAGCTCTCGCCGCTGTTCCCCACCGACCCCGACCTGCTCTACAACGGTGGGGTGGGGATGGGGGAAGGGCAGGAGGGGTGGATTGAGGGGAGGGTCGAAGAGGGGGGAGGGGGGAAGGGCGACGGACCCCGACCTGCGCTACAACGAATGGGGGGTGCTGGGGCGGAGGGCAGGAGGGGGCAGGGGCAGGAGGGAAAGGGGAAGGAGGGGACGGGACAGGAGGGGGAAGGGGCAGGAAGGGGGTGGGGAGCGGGAGATGGGGAGAGGTACTGCTTGAGTGGAGGGGGTTGGGGCACCGCCGCCCTCCCCGCCTCACACGCCTACCCCTCTCCTCACCCATTCCCACTCATCCCCACTCCATCACGCCAGCCCCGCTCCCACCCCACCGTTCCACCCCAGAGTTCAAGGGCCCCGCGGACGTGATCGACTTCGACATCCTGGGCGAGGCCTTCACGCAGCAGCAGCAGCTGCACGAGGCGTCCACCGCCGCCGCCCACCCCTCCCTCGCCTCCGTCTCGGGCCTCGACTCCGCCGCCAACCCCCTCGTGTCCTCCTCCGGGCCGCTGCTCGCGTCCGGGCCCGTCGCCTCCGCCGCCTCGCTCGGCGGCGCATCCACCTTCGACGTCGCTTCGTCTTCCGGGCTCCGTTGGGATCCGCTCCCCGGCAACGTGCACGTGCCCACGCCGCTGTTCGACTACGTGCCGCCGCAGCTCATCTCACTCTTTATCACGGACATGGGCGGCCGTACGCCGTCGTACGTTTACCGCCTGCTGACCGAGTACTACAGTCGGGAGGACTACTTCCTGTCACGGGAGGTGTTTGGGAAGGACGGGCGGTGAGGGCGGGGGTCAGGGGGGCGGGAAGGCAGGGGGGCGGGTACGTGTGAGCGGGCTGAGGGTGCAGGAGGAAGGTGTGGGGAAGGGTTGCAGGAGCTAGGGCGCCGGCACAGGGAGGAATGCGGCGTCGACGGGTGGTGCTGGTGGCGCGGGACGATGGGCAGCGGAAGGGGTCGGGGGCGAGGGCACGGGGGCGTGCTTTAGGGCTGCAGGTTGGAGCAGGCACCCCGCGGCGGGGCCTGCGGGCACGCTGGGCGCTGGGGGCAGTGGTGCGAGGAGCTAGGGCGCTTGCTGCTGGGCAGGCGGACGTGCTGGTGCCGGTATGGTCGCGGTCTGCGATTGAGGTGCAAGCAAACGCAGGCGGGGCTAACCGCCTGGCGAGGGGTTATTATAGACAACGGGGCGTAGTGCCGCGGTGTTGGCGTCGCATGATGTTGGCCGACGCAGAATGCCTGTGCCTGTGAACGGGGTACCTGGTCGCCGAAAGTGGCTTCCAGGCTGAAAGTCCCGCCTAGAGTAACCGGGGCTGCTCCGCGCGTCGGTGCACCGAGAGGGGCTGGCGAGCCGGCTCCACCGAAGGAAAGCCCCGAGAAGCCCCGCTTACCTCGCCGTTTACCTGTGCGCCGCTGCTGTGCGTCCTCCGCTCCGCGAGAAGCGCGCCCACGGAGGCCTAAGCGTCCCCACGTCCCACGGAGCCGAACCTGTGGGTAGTGACGGTGTTGTCCCAGAGACGGAAGGGCAGAGGGTGAGCGCCCGAAGACTTGAGAGCATGCCAGCGGGGTGAACAGGCGGACGGTGAAGGCCAGCGCGGCCAGTGTCTAGCAGGTAACCGAGGGCTCGGGCTATGGTGGTGTAGCCGGTGCGGCCACCTGCGCGGCAGGAGAGGGGCGGGGCAAAAACGGCCGTACCCGGACCATGTGAAGTGCGAGCGGAACCAGGGGGGGCCGGTGCGGTGCGGTGCGATGCCGTGTACGGGGGCGGACCAGAGACAGGGGGCGTGCGTGCTGGTGTGCAACGGAACTAAAGCAGCCGGCGGGCCATGAAGCGTGGCTCCCCACCGTCCGCAGTGAACGGGGGCTCTCGGGGCACACAAGGGTCATAGTAAGTACCGCATGGCCTTACATCGCCTGTGCTCACGGCCGTCATCGAGCCGAGGGCAGTGCACGCAACCCCATACGCAGGGAGAGCGGCCATACGCGGCGCAGCCCAGGGCACCATCCTAGCGACCCGGACCAAGCAAGGGGGGCCTACGGCCGTCCCCGGCCTCCGGGACGCACGACCCGGACCGGGCAGAGGGACCGTAAGGCCGTCTCTCCCGCCGAGCCGAACCAACTCCAAGCCGAAACGCGGCGAACCCCAGCAAGGCCCCCGCAGAAACCATCAGCAACAGACGGAAACCAGCAGAACCGAGCAGAACACAAAGAACGCAACAGCAGAACCGAAACCAGAGGCACCGAACCCAGAGACCCAGAGACCCCACAGCAGCGGAACCGAGGACCGGGCGAGCCCGTGGAACCCACAGGACCCCGAGCGCCTGGGCAACCAGGAAAGCTCTGAGCCGAGGGGTGTACGGCGGAAAGACTGGCGAGGGGTGTACGGCGGAAAGACATTCCCTGTTCGCCTGGCGACCATCCTGGGCTCCTTTGACGGCGCTGCCACCGCCGCCCCACCAAAACACGGAGCCGAGGGGTGTACGGCGGAAAGACTGGCGAGGGGTGTACGGCGGAAAGACATTCCCTGTTCGCCTGGCGACCATCCTGGGCTCCTTTGACGGCGCTGCCACCGCCGCCCCACCAGCAGCTGCCGGCAACGTGAGCAACAGAGACTGCCAGGGCTGCCGGCAGGAGACCAGCAACGGCTGCAGGCTGCAGCTAGCGCCGGCCCCAAGCCGGCTGCCGGAGAGGGCCTCTGAGGATGTCACGGCAGGGTCACGGGTTCCGGTGAAACCGCCCCGTCACGGGCACCCCTGGTCACGGGCCTCACGTTCTCCGTGCTGCCGCGACGTCACGGGTCTCACCGGCTGCAGCTT
This sequence comes from Edaphochlamys debaryana, assembly GCA_016858145.1. Taxonomy (NCBI): domain Eukaryota; kingdom Viridiplantae; phylum Chlorophyta; class Chlorophyceae; order Chlamydomonadales; genus Edaphochlamys; species Edaphochlamys debaryana. The sequence continues at coordinate 327,694 of JAEHOE010000124.1, forward strand.
AAGACCTGAGCTTCGCAGCCGTCTTTGGTAGGTGGACCCGCAGGCGGAGGCAACGCGTTTGCAGCGCCCATGGCCTCACTGCGCGAGGGCGCGGCCGCGACCGCAGGCGGGAGCGGCACCGGCGGAGGGGCCAGTGGTGGCGCGGCGCGCCCGCACCGCAGCAGTGCGCCTCCTTGGCGGCGTGCAGGTGCTGCCCGCGACCTCCGCTTTGACCTGACGGGGGAATGGGCCCAGCCGCTGCGCAAGTGCGCCCTCGACCCCGCCAACGCTGACCAGACCATCCTGTACATAGACGAGCAGGTGGGCGCTTGGGACAGGTAGGGGCAGAGCATGTATGGACGGGCATGAACGGACGCCGGGTCGCAGGGCCAGCGGCCCAGCCTACATGCTTTGGTCTAGAGGCCCAGCAGCGGGTCATGCTTTCCCTGCCTGCACCTTGCGCCTCAAGCGCCTGCCTACCGTACCTTCTCTGCGCCCCCCACTCGGGCCCCTGCCTCTCACTGCTCCCGTATCGACCCACCCGTATCCCACCTACCCTGCCCTGCCCTGCCCTGCCCCGGTCCGCTCCTCACGCAGGTGGTGTTGATCTTAAAGGACCGCTTCCCCAAGGCCCTGTATCACGCACTGGCGGTGGCGCGGGACCCGGCGCTGCGCAGCATTGCGGACCTGCGCCCCGAGCACCTGCCGCTGCTGGCCCACATGCGGGAGGTGGCGGTGGCCTGGGTGCGCCAGGAGAAGGCCAAGGTGAGGAGCTGCCTGGCGCCGTGGCGCGTGCTTGTGAAGGGCTGCTCGCATGAGCCTGGGAGCCTCAGGCGCGGTGATTAGCCGGCCGGCCTTAGATACGGAACCGAAAGCCCGAGGAAACCGAAGCCCGACCGGCGCGTGCTGTGTGTGTGGATAGGGGCGGCGCGGAGCTTGTGATGACGGGCCCGGGCCTTGGCCGTATGGCAATGGCCTGCTGCTGGGATTGGCTGGGGTGACGGCAGCCCCGCAGCTGCGCTGTGCTCCGCCCCCGCCCGCAGGACCCCGGGGCTGTGGCCTTCAAGCTGGGCTTCCACGCGGTGCCCTCCATGGCGCAGCTCCACATGCACGTGGCGTCGCAGGTGGGCCGCGGGGGCTGAGGAGCCAAGGCCGAAGGGGGGGTTGCGCTGGGGGACGGGGGTTGAGGGAAGCGAGGGAAGTTGACCAGTGGCCATGCTGGCATCAAGCTCGCTCCACCTCCGCCTGGAGCCGCTGCCGCTGCCGCCACCCACCCAGAGTGAGCCGCTGTTGCCGCCACCGCTAGCCACCTCCACGAGCACCCTCTCCTCCCCCCCTTCTTGCCAAGGACTTCGACTCCCCGACGCTCAAGAAGAAGAAGCACTGGAACGCGTTCACCACTGCGTTCTTCCTGCCCTTGGAGACCGTCGAGGCGGAGCTGCGCGACCGCGGGCGCCTGGCGCTGATGCCCCCCGCCGAGGAGCGGCGCCTGGAGGGGCTGGGCCTGCGCTGCCACGGCTGCGGCCAGCCGTACGGGGCGCTGCCCGAGCTCAAGCAGCACATCGTGGGGTGCGAGGGCGTGAGGCGGCTGCCGGGGCTGTGACGGGCGCGTTTGGGCGCGTTCTGTTGTCTGGAACACGGCGTAGTGCTGACTTCTGAGCTCAGGGCTTGGAGCCAGGAGGGCATGGAGGTTAAGTGCAAGGGGCAGCTATCCGGGTCTGGGCCCCCACACAGTACCGGTAATGCGACGAGGTGCAAGGGCCCCGGGATGGGACGTAAGCCGTGCCCAGCCTGGCGTGTGGCGGGCGTGTGGTCTGGCACGGGAGGGCTGTGAGGTTAACAAGAGGGCTTACAAATCTATTCGGTCACCTGTTTCTCTCAGATGACCTGCAGCTCGCGTTGCTTTCCGCGAGCAGGGCTGCAGGCGCGAGCATGCGCGAGGATGCGGGCCCGGCAGCTCTGGTCAGGCCTGCAGGGCTGCACTCGGGGCTCCGCATAGGAGCAGCAGCTATGGAGGGGGGAGGGGCAATGTAGGAAAAGGGGTCGTGCGGAGGAGCGGAACGGGGGCGGTGGGCGGGGAAGGCGCGAGATGCGCCCTGTGTTTGGGCCCGGCAGCGTGCGAGGCGGAAGGTGCGGCGTGCGGCTCAGCCGCAGCTCGTTTCCCACACCACACAAGGTGACTATCCACATCCTCTGCAACGCTTTTGTAAACAAGGACTAGCTCGCTCCACCTCGGAACAGCCCGTTCGCTCGCGTCTCGCTCCTTTTGCGCCTCATCACCGTGCTCTGTCTAGCAAGTGTTTTACGCCGACGCTCAACATGGATTTTGTAGGGCAAAGGCAAGCGGAGAACGCGCTCATGTGGATCGTCTGCGTGTTTGCAGCAATCAGCTTCGTCCTAGGCTATGCAATGAATGATTTCAGCCTGATGGTCAAGATCAACGGCGTGGGGCTAGCGCTGTCCCTGCTGGCAGTGCTCCCGGACTGGCCATTCTTCAACAAGAACCCGTGGACTTTCCTCCCGGCGCTCAATCCGGAGGGGAAAGACGAGAAGAAGAAGTAAGCCGCGGCCGGCCGGTCGGGGGCAGCCCCGGGCTCCTGTCCAGGGCGTGGTTGCAACGGGAGTGGGGAGGGCGGTGGCGCCCAACCCCTGTCCTAGCACGGTGAAACGAATGAAATAGCCAACAGGCCGTGAAGCCGGCGAGCAGTAGCTCGACCAAGTCAGTCTGTGTGGACTCAGGACAGGGGCCGTAGCGGCGACCGGGAGTGTCACGAGAGCGGCGTGCAGGGGAGCGCCCTGGCGCCAGGTCAAGGGCGAACGCCGCCCAGCTCTGCCCCAGCGCAAGGCCGCTGCAGCAGACCGTCTGGGACACTTGGAAAAGCCTTGACGGCCGAGGCAACCGTGGCCCAAGGCACCCCCTCGCTAGATGCAGGGCTCAACAGGGGAGGGGAGCCTGGTCGGCAATTGGGTTAGCTCACAGCCGCTAGCTGAGGCGCTGTGTGGTGGTCGGTGGAGGTGTTGGCGTGAGGAGCTGGTGGCTGCTGGCAGGAGGGTGGGCAGGGCTCGTTGGGGAGAAGCGCGTCTCCGGTGGGTTTCGAGCACCACGAGAACGGTGGCGCCAAGCCTGTGCAGGGCTAGGGCCGTGATGCGCCTCGAGCACCGCGGGCCCCGAGGCGCCCAGCCCTGGGCGAGCTGGAGGCGCCCGGCGCGAGGCTGGGGCCGTGGGCAGGAGCGGGCAGTATTCGGTCGCGGGCTGCGGGCGGACTACCAGGCTGGCGGTCGTCCTGAGGCCTGACCCTCCAGGCGCGGAGTAGCGTGGGCAGATTGCCTTGAGGCAGGGTGTGAGGCAGAGTTTGAGGATGGACTGCATTGAAGCGGGGGCATCTGCTGGCACGAGGGCAGCTCCGGCTCGCGCAGTCCCTGTGGGCTTGTGGGTGGCTGGTGCGCGGTCGGCCCCGACTGGGGCATGGGTCAACTTGTGCAGATTAGAAGAACTTTGGCGCTGAAGTGTGAACTGCAGATGCTGTGGCTGGGCGGGAATGTAATGACGAGGCAGCCGCCAGACACGGATCGCGCCCCAACGCCTGACCGCCAGTCTTGAGGCGGGTTTCCGGACGTGTCGGGCGAGCAGCAGAGCCAACACGCAGGCACGGAGGCACCAAGGACGCTCGGAGGTCGGAGCCGAGGACAGAGGAGGGGACACCTGGTGTCGGCACGATGCTAGCCGAGGCTGCTGGGAGGGCCCGCTTACGCAGCGCTGGTGGTGATGCGGGCAGCTGCGCCTCCAGCAGGCTGAGGCTAGCACGATAGTTGCGCTGTACTGGGCTGCCATGATTCACAGTCCCAGACTTGGACGCCGTCGGCGCACGCGGTGCTCAAGAGTCAGGACACAAAAGCTTGGGATGATTCCACTGGAGGCATGCGGCGGATGGATTCCTTGGCAGCCGCGGACTGGCGCCATCCGCCATGTGGGGATCCGTACAAGATCAGGTGCACACATCTGCCTTACATCTCCTCCTTACTCCAGCGTGTTGCCGCCTTCGAAGCGCGCGTTCAGGTGCAGACGTGCAGTGCTTCACTCACTCGACCAGCTCACCTCTCCCCCCTGTTTACCCACTGTCCCTTGCACCTTGCTCCCGGCCTACCTCCACCCTGAGCGCCAGCCCCCCCCCTGACCCCATGCCCTGGCGCCCACGACCAGCGCACACCTCCCCCACGTCTGGCCCCTGACATGGCAGGGTCATGGCCAAGCCCCCTCCCCCTGGAGCCACCGCCCTGTCCGTCTGCGCTCCTCTCCTCCATCCTGCGGAAACCGTCAGCACGCCTCCCTCGGCCACGAGCACTCCCCCTCCGTCCTCCCCCACGCGCACCGCCAGCCGACCCTCGCAACGAACACAGGGCCTGGCCGGCCAGCCCCCAAGGCACCAGGGAGGCCGCCTCCACGCGCCACCGTCCGTCCCTCGGCCTCCCGCGACGAGGTAAGCCCGCTCCCGCCATCCGCCAGTCCCGGCCTGCGGACCGAAGGGGCAGCCGGGGGACAGGAGTGAGGGTTGACACGGAGAGCAGCCTGGAATCCACAAGGCTTGGCTTTGAGCCAGGCACGACGGGGACGACAGCGTACAGCCTCGGGAAGGGGGGTTTGCGTCAACCCGAAACGCGTCGGCTGGCTCACCTGCCTGACCAGGCTACCGGCAGCCGCCAGACGACCGAGGGCTGGGGGCCGGGGGGCCGGGGCTGGCTGATGCCGGTGTGCCCGCGGCAGCCCGCATACCGGTAGGTAAGTCAGCATCCCGCGTGGCGCAACGACACTTCGGCTGGCTCACCCGATCGCCTCGAAGAGCCGCCAGCGTGCCAGGAGCCGGGGCCTGGGGGCCGGAGCTGGGCGGCCCATGCCTGTGCGTCCGCGGCCGCCCGCGTGCCCGGGCGTGCCGTCCAGCCAGGGACTGGCGCCCCGGGGTCCCAAGAATCTGACTGGTGCGCCTCCTTCCATCCTCCATCACTTTATCAAGCCCTGTGTCCTGCACCGGGCGCTCCCCACCACCCGCCGGCTGCTTCGCCCTAGCGCTCATGTGGGGCATGCAGGTGGGGCCGGCCGCGGGCTGGGGCGGGGGCCTATCTGATGCTCCTGCGGGCTGCGCATCGGGGCTCCTTGGAGGGAGGGGGACTGGGCCGCCGCGGCTGGGCTACCGCCAGCTGCCCGGCGGGAAGGAGGCCTGCGGAGGGGGAGCGAGGAGGGAGGCGGGCTTGGTTGGCCGCACGAGGCCGCGGGCAGAGGGGCCGCTGCTTCAAGATCCCCCCCCTTGTCTCCCTTGTGTGACGCTTGGCAGCATACCGAGGCCATCCTGCGCCCTCCCTCCAAATCCACACGACCAGGCACAGATCCAGGTTGTAATTGGAACAGGCACTGAAGGATTTGAGTGCCCTTTTGCCGTCTTCGCACGCAAGCAACCTCCGACCTTCGCGGCGCCGAATATAGCGCCCCCTGCCCAGCCCATGCCTGGGCTGCATAGGCGGTATCGCTCAGCACCCCGCGCACACGAGTGGGAGACCATGGAGCGACATCGGTGGGAGGCTTCGTTGGTTCCTCGCATCATTTCCTCCCACCGGGTCCAGCTCAGGCGCTTGCCCATTCAAAGCCGGGTCAAGTGCCTGCTGTCGAGGTACTTCTCACCTGGCCACTCCGGGACACGTTACCGCGAAAACACATCGCAACTATGTCCAGCGCTGTTCTTCGCGGCACGCAAATGCGCGGGCCCTGCCTGCCCGCCCGCGCCCCGGCTGCCCAATGTCTGTGGGTGGCTGTAGAAACATCCGGCGTCCCCACAAGCCCGGCTTCCCAACCCTGTCCTCCTCCACAACATCCCAGCCCCAAAGCCCAATTCTCAACCTCCAACCTCCAACCACTAACGGCCCCACGCACCTGCAGCGCCTGCTGCTGCTCCCCCAGGTCCATGCCGAAGAAGTTGGCCTTCTCGGTCGACAGGTAGGCCTGGAACTCGTCCACGTGGGCCACGGGGTCGTACCTGCATGTGTACGGGCGGCGTACGGTGGTGTACGGCAGCGTACGGTCCGCCAACGCGGCGCTCGGCATACCGGAATGGGAACCGGGACCGCTATCTTCGGGGCAGGCCGTGTGGCCGAAGGCCGCCCCTGCGCCCCTGTGCCCCTGGCCGCCGTGGTGCTCACTAGGGCCCCGAGGGGCGCCGCGACCGCGACCGTGCTCCCCCGCCCTCCTGCGGCCCTTTTCTCCCCACCGTTCCCTCCTCTCCTTCCCCTCCTCCACTGCCCTACGCTCGCCTCTGGACCTGCTGCCTTCTTCAAAGCCACCCCCACCCACACCCCCGGTGCGCTCGCTCCTACCCCGCCAGCCTCTCCCCGCCCCACCCCTCCCCAGCGCCTCACTTGAGTCGGTTGAGGAAGGCCGTAATGGAGTCCCGCTGCTGCGCGCTGAGGCCCTGTTCCCACACCTGCGGGTGGGGTGGGGGCACAGGGTCAGGGCTTAATGTAGGAGCCGGTTGGATGGTCGGACGCCCTGAACAAACATGCTAACCCCCGCCTCTTCTCCCCGGGCTTGTCCGCTCAGTGTCCGCTCAGTGTGCATGTAATCGTGGCCTGACCTCCTTTCCCTCCGGCCGACACCCCTGACCCCTGCTTGGTGCGCCTGCCCTCCGCGGTCTGAAAACCTCGGTCGCGCCTCGGCTGGACCCCCGCTGCTTCGCCCTCCTGCCCCTGCCATTCCCCCTCCCGAGTGCACCAGGCCACACCTGCTGCCCCGTGTCCTGGTAACCCCGCCTCCCCGCCGAGCCCCACCCGCAGCCCTTGCCTTGCTGATTGCCTTCGCACCCTGCCTTACTCGAGGCCATACGCCGGCCTACGGGGGGCCCGGAGCCGAGGATGCCCTCGTGCACTGGCATTGCACATCGGCTTGATACCCACAGCCCCTCCTCTCCCCCACAGACTCCTCCATGGGCAACTCCTCCACAAGCGCCCCCCCCCATGCCGACACCCCTCCTTCCCCTCCCTCCCCCCCTCCCCCCTCCTACCCCCCCGCCCCACCTCCTGCACCGTGTCCCGGTACCCCGACTCCAGGTAGAACCGCGCGTGGCACATCTCGTGGCGGATGGAGTGGGCGTCGCCCTCGAGCGTGGCAATCACGTACTTGACCTGGGGGGTGGGGTGAGGTGGGGGGTCACGTACCTGCAACGTGTAGCTAACTAGCTCCCGTCCCCTCCCCTCCCCTCCCCTCCTCCCCTCACACACACGGCCGGCCGGTGGTTCACCGCGCCTAAGCTTCCCTGGCTAAGCTTAGCCCTTGGTGTGAGCAGCCCTTCACACCTGCTTGGGACGCCTGAGACTCCAAGGCTCATGCGAGCAGCCCTTCACACACCTGCTTGGGCAGGCCGCACGCCTTCTTGAAGGCCGCGTGCTCCCGAGAAGATTCGGACAGGGCAAAGTTGTGCCCCAGGCGGTTGGCGATGACGCCCTCGATCGCATTACTAAGCGGATCCAGCAGCGCGTTCATGCCGTCACGTGTACGGAAGCGCATCAGCGCCACACAGCCCTCGCGGATCTCCAGGCTGTATCCGCCGGCGGCCGAGGAGGAGGACGCGGCGCCAGAGGTGGAGGCACCACCAGCGGAGGCCGCGCCGCTGCCCCCGCCCTTCTTGCCGCCGCCGCCCCCGCCGTCCTGCCCCTTGCCGCCACCTCCGCCTCCGCCCCCGCCCTTGCTCTTGCCCATGGGAGGCAAGGGGTTGGCCGGGAAGGGGAGAGCTCGCGGCCGCTCGCGGGCGGGGATGAACGTAGGTGCTCGTCCAGGGCTGGTTTGGCGGACAAAGTTGTCAAGAGCTAAGCCCGGGGCTGATACGCCTGTAATAGGTTGTACCACCGCCGATAGAGCGCCTTTACAGCTCCAAGTCGCAGCTTCGCAAGCGCATGCTAGATGAAGGCGGCTGGACGGCTAGAGTGTGAGTAACACGCACGGCGAAAGGTCGCAGCTTATTTGCTACAAGCTCTCGTTGCGACGGGGATAACCAATCGCAACCGCGATGCGGGCCGGCCATCGGGTATGCTGCGGCGAGTCGCTCCCCCATCACGATCGGCCCTGACCGCGCCGGCGCGGTGGGCCGGGAGCCAAGCAGACGTAATTCTCACGATTGCGAGAGCCGCAGGCCGTGGGATACGGGGCGCCTGCTTTGCCCGAAGCGGCTGCGGGGGCTTGGGGGGGAGGGGGGGGGTGCGGGTGGGGCGCGGCAAGGTCACGTCGATGAAGGGCACATGACAGTCTGCTGTTGAACTGACAAGATGGGATGAAATGCAAGGGATGGGGCAGTGAGGGGGTGCAGCACAAGGGGAGGACGTGCATCACATGCATGCCGACGTGTCTGAAGAAGTGCAGCCGACCTGGCCGGGCATTGATGTTTTGAAACTAAGTCGCCATCCACACCCTGAGCTGCTTCACGTGAGGTGCCGTTCGGAAAAAGCGTCGGCGCCGCGACATGCCGCTCGCGAACTTTACCGTTAGCCGACCCCGGGGTCATATCCACCCTGCCCGATCGGAGCCGCTACTGAGACAGCAACTTGATGCACGGTACAAGCGAGACATGAATACGGTCGCTCGAAGACGAGCGGGCGCTGTTCGTCGCGCTTGCACGCAGCGACCTCCGACCTTCGCGGCGCCGAATATAGCGCCCCCTGCCCAGCCCATGCGTGGGCTGCATAGGCGGTATCGCTCAGCACCCAGCGCGCACGAGTGGGAGACCATGGACATCGGTTGGAGGCTTCGTTGGTTCCTCGCATTTCCACCCACGGGTCCAGCTCAGGCGCTTGCCCATTCAAAGCCAGGTCAAGTGCCTGCTGTCGAGGTACTTCTCACTTGGCCGCTCCGCGACACGTTACCGTGAAAACACATCGCAACTATGTCCAGCGCTGTTCTTCGCGGCACGCAAATGCGCGGGCCCTGCCTGCCCGCCCGCGCCCCGGCGCCCCGGCTGCTGGGCCGCACCCGCCTGGTGGTGAAGGCCAACGCGGCCAAGGACCCTAATGCTCCGATTCAGTCCAACCCGCTCGGAAGCCTGTCGTCGCAAGGCAACGTCGTCGCGCCGCTGCCCCGCTCTGAGGCCGCCCGCAAGTACTTCCGCACGGTGCGACTTGTGATAACAGACGCAGACGGAGCATATAACTCTGGAAACGGTCGGCAACGGCCGCAATGGTCGCTCTCTCGCTAGCGTCGCCGCGCAGCTGCCACCCCTGCGGCACCTCGGCTGCAGCTCCACTGCTAGATCGAGGGGGCATACACGATCGCAAAAGCGTCGACTGCGAACGGCCGTTCGGCTGCAGCTCACATGCTGACGCTTATCCTCCGTCGCTTTGCTGTCCGCTTTCCAGGTCTACGACTTCCCGCAATGGCAGACGCACCGCAGCCAGTTCCGTCTCGTCAAGCGGCTCTTTACCATTCCTCAGTGAGTTGGCAGGGGTGCACAGATCGCGAAACGCCCGCGCGTCGGAACTCGTGCTCAGCGGCCGCAGCGCTGGCGACGGTGCAGATGTGCTCAGGACTTGCGTACAGGGCCTAGCCTTCTCGGCAGCTGCACGTCATCCACATCGTGCCGCAGGTTTCAATCTAGATTCCACGCCCGTCACGTCCAGCCCCGCTCATCCTCTCCCTCCCGCGCTCCCTTGCCAATTCCCCCCCCCCAGGTCGCACGTGATCCAGAACGCGCTGCCCTCCATCTCCTGGGTGGGCTTCGTCAGCCTGTTCGTCGCCGGCTATATGTACGGATACGACCAGGTGAGGCAGGGCAAGTGTGCATTGGGGCACGGATGTGGGCACACCGGTTGCGCCGCTTGAAGAAACACGGCAGTGCAGCAGAAACTCGCGCCCGCACTTCGCCAAACCCGCAAACCAGCAACCCGAGAACCAGCAAGCACGCGCATCTGTGCGGCCCGGCAAAGCCGCCCCGCCGTAATGTAACCTCCCTCATGCTCCCCTCCTCCCCGCCTCTCCTCCGCCTCCGCTCAGGGCATGCTGCCCGAGGGCTTCCCCGCGATCTCGCCCAACGGCTCCTGCTCGGCCTTCATCTCCAACACCTCGGTGGCTCTGTCGCTGCTGCTGGTCTTCCGCACCAACTCCTCCTACGGACGGTGGGACGAGGCGCGCAAGATGTGGGGTGGACTGCTGAACCGCAGCCGTGACATCATGCGCCAGGGAGCCACGTGCTTCCCGGACGACCAGGTGAGGGGTCAGGGACGGCGTGTGTGCGAGAAGGAAGGGGGCTCGAGAATAGCAGAATGGGCGATTGAGGGAGGCGGGGAGGGTGCGGCGTCTGCGTTGATAGGCCTCGGCGGGGGTGGGGCCGACGTGCGGAGTGCTCAACACCCGAGCTGGGGGGGGGCGTCTTGCGTCGGCCCTCGCATGCATGCATGTGGCTCCGGAGCTCTGCCCGACCCCTCCTCCTGCTCTCGCTCCTGCTCCTGCTCCCCAGGTCGAGGCCAAGAAGGCGCTCGCCCGCTGGACCGTGGCCTTCGCCCGCGCCCTGCGCATCCACTTCCAGCCCGAGGTGGGCAGCGCGGGGGTGACGGAGTCGAGGACGAGAAATCTAGCGCCTGCAGGAATGCTCGGAGTCTGGGAGCAGAGCTGCAATTGGCGTTTTCGGTGGCTGGGGGCACGCACTTAGTCACACACACGACTGAAGTCGACAGAGCACCACAGCAGAGCAAGGGTGTCTGACAGGGCTGCACCAGCAGTGGCGTCCCGCTGAACTCGTGCTCCTGTCGCACCCGGCCATCTGCAGGTGACGATTGAGTCTGAGCTCAAGAACATCCTCACGCCAGCCGAGCTTGAGATGCTGGCGCGCAGCCAGCACCGCCCCGTGCGCGCCATCCACGCCATCAGCCAGGTGCGCAGAGCAGACCGTTCGCTTGCGTGGGTGGGGTCCTTGCGGCTCGTGCGGTTGCAGGGTTAGCGCTGTCTGAAACTGGGTAATGTTGTGGCAGGGTTGATGAAGTGGGGGCTGCAAAACAACGTCTGTGCTGACCCCGATCGTGCCCCCTGCTCGTCTTCCGCCTCGTCTCTTCCCATCCGCAGATCATCCAGTCGGTTCCCATGTCGTCGATCCACCAGCAGCAGATGTCGCTCAACCTCACCTTCTTCCACGACGTGCTCGGAGGCTGCGAGCGCCTGCTCCGCGCCCCCATCCCCGTGTCGTACACACGCCACACGGCGCGCTTCCTCTTCGCCTGGCTCACGCTCCTGCCCTTTGCCCTCTACGGCACCTGCGGTGAGCGACACTTCCTGGGGCGGGGGCGGGGAGGTTGAGCGATTTTCGAGATTAGATGACGACGGGCAGCGCAGCACGTGCTGCGGGCGAGGCGATGCCTGGGCGTGGGCGCGTTGATGAGCCTGGGACAAGGCGATTTTAGCGGGGGACGGGCGCCCTAGCTGCGTGTCTCCAGCCTAGCTGGGAGGGCTGCGCACGGAGAAGTGAGCTGCGGACGCCTGAGCACGCTGCACACCTGTCCGAGCCGAACCTGTCTCCGAGCCTGACCCCCTGCGCCACCGTCCCGTCCCCAGGCGTTGGCGTGATCCCCGTGTGCACGGGTATTGCGGCCGTGCTGTGCGGTATCGAGGAGATCGGAGTGCAGTGCGAGGAGCCGTTCGGCATCCTGCCCCTGGACGTCATCTGCAACCGCATCCAGGTGCGACAGCGTGCCCCGCCCTTGATGCAGCGGGAGGGTGCGAGACGGCAAAGGGCGCACGGTCGCTGTCTGTGGGAGTGACAAGAACCAAAGGACGGGGAGACGGTCTGGCATAATCGGACGACGTCTCCCTGGCCATGATCGAAAATCGAGGAGCAGTATCACACACCTTGGCCAGTGTCGCTGCGCGTTGCTCACCCTGCCCTCTGCTTTTGCGCCTTCAGGCTGACGTGATGGCGACGCTCAAGGACGATGCGGACACGAAGATCATTCTGGCGGAGGCCGGCCTGATCTCGCTGGCGCCCTCGGCCGCCGCCGCCATTGCCGCCGCCAACGGCAATGGCGCACCCGCCACTAACGGCAACGGCAACGGTAACGGCGCCGCCAACGGCAACGGCAACGGTGTGGCGGTTGTGCAGCAGCAGCCCAACAACACGATCGTGCCGTCGGCCGCCGCGGCGCAGCCGAGCCCGCAGAAGACCCTGCAGGTCTCAATCTCGCCGCGCTAAGCGGCTGGCAGGGTTGATGCGGCACGTTGCGCGGAGCAGGCGGCAGAGGCGAGAGCTGCTGAGCGAGAGGGCGCGGAGCGGAACGGCGGGCGGGCCGCGGGCCGCGTCGCGCCGCTTTTGTTGAGTTCTGAGGGTACGTGGGAGTGAGAGAGGCGTCCCTTGGCGCCCGTGGCGAGATCCTGCTGCCGACGGCTTACAGTGCGGTTGGATTTGCGAAGGCGGCAGTCGTTGCGAGCTGTTGGGAGAGCCCGTTGCGGGGTGAGAGGAATACCTCGCAATAATTTTTGACACATTATTTAGTCGGGGGAGGGGAGCTGTACGGGACAGAGGCGGGAAACAAAGGCGGGCCGCCTCGGGCGCGGCGGGTCGCGTGCGGGGTCGTCTGTTGTGCGACCCTGCGCGCGGGAGCAAGCCGGCTGCGGCCGGGGCGGTCGGCCGGGCGGACAGAGCAGAACCCCGGTTTGTGCTGCGCTCAAACGTTGAGCCGTGTTCTCGTGTGTGTGCACTCGTGACGGACACTTTGCAGAACGGGTTTGGGCCGTCATCATGTGCATTTTGCTTGACTGACCGACGCAACGCATCTTCGGGCTTCGTCAGGTTTTGGGCGGCGCCTGATGCGGCCGCCCGTTTGTACCAATAGGCATGACTCGAAGCAAACGCTAGGCTGAACATACCATCCAATGACGGATCCTGAGCGATGGCCACGACGGCGGGCAATGGCGGCGGAGCGTGCGGACAAGAGGCACTGCCGCTTCCTGCGTTGACATCTGGGCGGCACGTGGTTGCCCTGTGTAACGCTGAGAAGACGAGAGCTGTGTGATCTCTCTCTCTCCCCTGTGGAGGCGAATCCACCGGTACTCCAGGGGGACTACAAGCGGCTGACGACGAGGAGGGGTTCTGTGCTCGCAGGGGCCGTGCAGCGTAGTCCGACGAGGAGGGCTGGAGGGTGGGCGGCGCACGGAGCAGGGTGGTCGGCGACCCTGCAGCCGGCAGCACTCCACCCTTCCCTGAGCCAGCGCAAGTGCACCGCACTGGCCCTACCCTTGCACAGCGTAGGGGACCACTATCAGCCCTGTGAGAAGATGCAAGCCCAGCATCACTGAGTGCCAGCGGGGAGGAGATAGCGACTGCGGATAAGAGGCCCCCATCTCCATCCGCCCACGCCTCATGTGCACGCCTCCCTTGACCGCTTCTTGTCTTTGGTCGTTGCGATCGCATTACCGGCTGGGGGAGTGAAAGGCCAGACCAGGCTAGCAGCACGTTCAGTGTTGCTATCTTAGTCGGTTAGTCGGCTGGACAGTCGGCCGGCGCCGGCTAATCTGCAGGAAATCCGGAATTAGCCGCCGGCCCAGCCGACTAAGTTTGGGCTGCCGCCCTAGGCCAGCCGACTAACCCGTGCCAATCCGCCACGGCCAGCCGGCTAAATGGGCCGGTCTGGGCGGATTAGCCGCCAGCTCAGCCGACTAATCCCAGGGAAGATAGCAACACTAAGCACGTTGCATTGAGCCCTCCCAGGCGCCTGCCCAGCGCCGGCCGTGCGTGGGGTCCCGTTAAGCGGACGGGGTCCCGACTCCGTCCTGCGTGATTACAACGAATTGCAAGGCCACGTCAAGGGCCTGCACCGTACCTAGGTGCTTACGTGCGTGTCACCCCGTGCCACCCCGTCAGCCAATGTGAACACTGTAGACAGCAGCACTCTCACCTCCTGCGCCTACGGTGTCGTGGCATGTTACCCGTTTTGCATTGTCAACGATTTGGTGCTACGAGCGCTTCACAGTCCAGCCTAAGGTTAAGGCCGAAGGTGCTGGACACGGCGCGATGACTATCGGATGGGAACCGAACCTGAACTTGCCACTTGTCAAGTTACTCTCGCGCCCTGAATGAACTGCACCGTGACGAATGCCCGATTGCCAACATCGAACTGCACCGCATCACACTTGGTGCTCCGTTGTTGTAACATAAAGACGCGCCGCATTGTTGAATCGTGGCGCGCCACTCCGGACAGGAGGTCAACGCGCCGAGATGGCGCCAACCGGCTCCATACATACTATGTCACGACGGCTGGCGACGCGCTTATATAAGCACCAAGTTCTAGCCATGTTTATTCTCACCTCAGCAGCGTTATGGCTCCTCGCCGTGCCAGGGGCGGCGTCGACTGGAATGGGTGGGTTGGTCAGTTCGGCACGCCGATGGCAAGTCCACTGTCTTGCCTCCGTAACGGGGCGCTCGTTGCGAGGTGCTTGTCATGCACTCTGATACCAGCATGCTGGACAAGGATGTCGCCGCGCTGCGTGCCAAGGAGGCGTACGCGCCGCTCCGTCGTGTGCCCATAGCGTGTAGCCGCCTTACCCCCCCTTCCCCCGCCACGGGACGCCCGCGCCGCCCCCCGCCGCACCCACCCCCGCAACCGTGCCCTCCCCCTACGCCCCCTCGGCAGGAGCTTAACATGAGCTCATACGCATTTTTTGCTCAATGTCTTGCTTTCCCCCGAGCCAACTGACTCCAGTGATGCCGTTTGCCTGCGTGGCTCCGCCCACTTCAGAAGCAGACTCAGGGCAGAGCAACGCTACCACACTCACGACGACGATGGCGGAATCTGCACCCGCTCTCGAGGACTCCGAGGAGGGCACACGCAGTACTCGTCGGCTCAGGGCCGCCCCAAGCCCTCCTCAGGCAACCTTGCTTGCGGCTGCTCTCGTCGAGCGCCCGCCGGCCCCGGCCGGGATCCTACCCCCGCCAGGTGAGGATGGAGAATGGAGGCATCGTCCGTTGCCACTTGCCAGCCCTTGTGCGCCATACTTATGTACGTACGTACGTATGGAGTCAAGGACCCCCGGGGTCAAGGGTGTGTGATGTCCCCCTGACCCCCGGGGTCAAAGCTGGGATGTCCCGCGGGCCCCGGGGGTCAGGGTTATGCCGGACCCCCACCGTGACCCCATTTTCTGCCGCACAGTCTCTGCTGGTGCCCACCGCTCCCCGCCCCATGCAGGTGTCAACCTTGCGCTGAAACGCGCGACAGTGTACGGCTCGTCCTGGATGTCCCCCTCCTACGGCCCCGGCCGTGCGGTTGACGGGGACCGCACCAGCGACCAGGACTTGTACCACTCGTCAATCTATGCCAAGGACCCAAAGCCCTGGCTAGCCGTGGACCTGGGCGCTGCCTACGTGCTGCAGCGTTTCGTCATCTACAACCGAAAAGACTGGTGAGGCCCCCCACACACATTCACTGACTGACATTGCATGCCATAGGAGGCAGCGCCCCTGGCGAACCGGTGGGGATAGATGTGATATGTGTCCATACGTACGGCAGAGCAGGGCCACTGGGTCCACTGGTTCGCGTATGGCGGGTTAACCTGCTGGCCCTGCCCATGGCTGGCTTCGCTGGCAAACCCCCCTTAGCTAGGCATGCATGCCCTGAGGTGCTATCCAACCCCATTATCAAGGTTGCCGGCCACGCACAGCCCTACCATGCCTCTATCTGCTTACGGCTTGCTTCATACCCCTGGGACCTGGTGCATGCGTGCAGCTGCGGCGGATGGCTCTACTATCCGCAAATACGTGTCGGGTTCCAAGCCATCTTCCGCCGCAAGGACAGCTACGAGAAGATCCGGGCCAACACGCTGGTCTGGCAGCTGAATGGCGCAAGCACCACTGGAGCCGTCATCTTGGCTCAGGCGAGGGCACCTGCCGTGGGCCGATGGGTCACGTTACAGGTACGCGCCTTCAGCTTTGATGCCGCCGGAAATGCGGTTGGGTTCTTACCACCATTCGCCCTTGCTTGCTGTGATGGCGCATGCGTGCAGAATCAGCACCCAAAGGGCGAGCCCCTGAGCATTGCGGAGTTCGAGGTGTACGGCCCCGGCAGGTGGCCACCCCCTTCCCCGCCCCTGCCTCCCAAATGTAAGTAAACGTGTCTACACGCATGCATTAGAGCCCCGCCGCCCTCCACTCTCCTGTTGCAAGGTCAGACCTATTGATCAGCTAGGGGCATAATAAGTTTTAATCCTGCTGTCGCTGATCTGGCGCTTTCCCACCCGCAGCGCCGCGGAAGCCTCCTGGAACCCCTCCGTCGCCGCGCCCGTCCCGGCCTTCAAGGCCGCCGCGGCCGCCGCGGCCTTTGAGGCCCCCGGGCCGCCCCCCCTCGCCGCCGGCGCCACCCCGGCCCCCACGCCCGCCGCCAAGGGTCAGGCCACCTCGCCCGCCTCCCAAACCCCAAGCGCCTCCAGCCCCGCCGTCACCCGCGCCGAGTCCGCCGCGTCCTCCGCCGCCCAGGCCCCCTCCACCCATTCTGATCGGTAGGTCCATGCATTCATGTATGCTGGAAGGAAGATAAAACGCGTACCTACACCTCCCCCGCGTTGATCTTTTTGACTAGGGGGTGCGGCGGGCGAAGTGGGTAGGCTGGGTCATCTCCACGCGCGCCGACCCGCAACAAAACACGTCTCCTCCCCGATCTAATTAAGGCTAGACAGCAGTATTGTGCTCGGTTCGGACCTTTGCGGTGAGGTTCAGTCCAAGTCGGCACCGCAACATTGTCGCATTCTTTGCGTGTAAACTTGACTTAAGTTCATCGCCTTTTGCTTAAAGCTAATAATCATATCAAGCGAGCACCTGTGCTGTTCTTCGGGCTATGGGTGTAACTTGGTGCGACCGGGTTCTAACTTGTTGACTTCGCGCTGGGCCGAAATGCTTCCCGCGCTCAACGGTAGTATGTTGGGATAGTCATAGTAAATGAACCACAGCTTCTGGTACTGTGTAATGGGCGTGAAGCGCAAGTTTGTATGGTGCTCTATGACACGATGGCGATGATGACGTGCCGTGAAGTTGATAGGACTGGCCGTAGAACTCGAAAGACCTGACCGCAGAAACCGGGCTAATCTCGGTGTCGCAGCCCATTATTAGCAGCGTACACCTAACGCTCTATCTTCAACCCTGCGTCAGCGACTACCACCCGCCGCTGACCTTGCCCAAACCCTTCATTCCGCCCGTCCTCCTGCCTGCCCGCCCATTGCTTCCGCCCAAGGTGACAATTATGCACGGTATGGGTTTGCCTACGCCTCATCAAATGCGTCCAACTTCTTCGGTGTCCAAAAGGCTGTGGATGGCATTACCTCAGGAGGTAGAGCCAACTTGTTTCACTCCAGCGAGGGGGACCTTGAGCCCTGGCTTGCGGTGGACATTGGCGGCGTGATCAGGGTACGTGCGTGCGTGGCATACATCAAGCACACGACTGGAATCGCTTGCCTCTGGTATGATACTTATAGCTACGCAACGGGTGGACCCGTGCGCGCCCCACTTCGGGGTTAAGGGCGCAGAGCAGGATAACCGCTCAGCGGCCACCGGCCTCTGCACGCATGGCCGCATCTGCTTCATTCCGGTCTGCGTTGTCTGGGACGGATGGAGCTGCCATTCCATACATAGACCCAACACATGACTAACCCGTGGCCACAAGCAAGTTGACTTTCTTCAGTTGTTGGCCGGCCCCCTAGGTTGGCGGAGTCATCGTCTACAATCGGGACGACTGGTGGGTGGGCGGCGGATTGTTTGATTTAGCGAGGCGGGCAGCGTTGCAGCTGGCTCGTTATGAGTGAAGTCCCGATCCGTGACTATCCTACTTGCCTCTCTGCCGTGGGCCCCAGCTGCGGTGCACGGCTATGTAACGCTGATGTCCGTGTTGGCATGCGTCCAATCACGACACGGGCCGATACAGCCTTCATCACCGCAAACCCCCGTGTCGGCTTGTTAAGCGGTGCTGGCACCACTGGAGCCGTTTACACCATTCTCGTGGAACCCCCGGCCAGCGGCCAGTGGGTCACACTGCAGGTAAATATAATGGAACATGGCTGGGAAGATGGGCAGAATGAAGCAATAGAAGCAATCACATAACCATTACTTCTTGCTTGCTAAAGGGGCAGGGGACCAACCTGTCACCCTGTCTCTGTTCGGCGGCTGACAACATGTCTTGCTCCGCAGAACCACAGCCCGTACCAGCACGTGCAGCACGGCTACTACCTTCACGTCCACGAAATTGAAGTCTACGCCGCTGCAAGTGAGTGAATTAGTGATACGGCTATTATTGAGTATTCCTACATCTGCAGTAGGAGTCCGGTATTAATGGTCTTGCTGTTTGCCAGGTCCTCCCAATCTTCCGAGTCTTCCAGCGCCACCCTCTCCGCCGCCGCCCTCACCGCCGCCCTCACCGCCGCCCTCACCGCCGCCCTCTCCGCCGCCCTCTCCGCCGCCCTCTCCGCCGCCCTCTCGCGCTCCGCCGCCCTCTCCGCCGCCCTCTCCGCCGCCCTCTCCGCCGCCCTCTCGCGCTCCGCCGCCCTCTCCGCCGCTCTCTCCGCCGCCCTCTCCGCCACCCTCTCCGCCACCCTCGCCGCCGCCCTCGCCGCCGCCCTCGCCGCCGCCCTCGCCGCCGCCCTCTCCGCCGCCCTCTCGCGCTCCGCCGCCCTCGCCGCCGCCCTCTCCGCCGCCCTCTCGCGCTCCGCCGCCCTCTCCGCCGCTCTCTCCGCCGCCCTCTCCGCCACCCTCTCCGCCACCCTCCCTGCCGCCCTCTCCGCCGCCCTCGCCGCCGTCCTCTCCGCCGCCCTCGCCGCCACCCTCTCCGCCGCCCTCTCGCGCTCCGCCACCCTCTCTGCCGCCCTCGCCGCCGCCCTTGCCGCCACCCTCGCCGCCGCCCTCTCCGCCACCCTCCCCGCCGCCCTCTCCGCCGCCCTCGCCGCCGTCCTCTCCGCCGCCCTCGCCGCCACCCTCTCCGCCGCCCTCTCGCGCTCCGCCGCCCTCTCCGCCGCCCTCTCCGCCGCCCTCTCCGCCGCCCTCGCCACCTCGATCATTGCCAGCAGGTAGGAAAGCGAAGTCTACTGTGCGCGCCTGCTTGGCATACTTGCCTGATTAGCCTGATCAAGCCGCCATACACATGCATCAACTGCCCTCGTCAAATCTCTTCAACAGGTGCCCGCTCCTCAACGTACCTTGGCTGCTACGCTGACGAGGTCTGGTACGTCGATGGCGAGCAACAGAGAGCCATGAAACTGCTGAAAATCGACGCAAACATGAGCGTTCGCCTGTGTGAGACTCTGGCTGCAGCAAATGCGTACAGATTCTTTGGTGTACAGGTAAATCAGTTGATGGTACATAATCCGCCACTTAGACATCTATGTGTCTTGTCTTCTGTGTTCTTCCACTGCTGGTGTATGGCCGCTCAGCACGCACACATGCCTTTGCTTGCTTCACCTGGGTTAACCTGGGCCATCCAAGTGCCTTTGCAGGTTGCCCAGGAATGCTGGGCCAGTAACGACCTCACAAGAATAACTGGATTTGGTCTCTCAGATGAATGCAACATGCCATGCGTTGGAGGTAGGCAAACGAACCTTGGATCCTTGCTATCATGTCAATCAAGAGACCTGCACATTGATGACCGGCCTAATCTAGCACCTGTAATACCTGCTCATCAATCCGGTGTACCCGGCTGGTATAACTGAACGCAGAACCAAAGGACATGTGCGGGGGTCAGCTGGCAAACAGCGTTTACCGGTATAACTCCAGTGAGTACGATGGTGCACCTGGCTGGTCTACCTAGCTGGCCTCACCCAGGCCTACAATCAACCTAGCCTCCTTTTTAGCCCACGAACGCACTTGACTGCATGATGACGCACACATGGCCTGGCCCTACATACCTTTCTCGCAACCTCCATTCGCAGTCAGGGTAATCTGAAGCCTTCTGCTGCCAGCGCTGGTGGAGGCGTCTCTCCATCGACCCCCGAGCAAGTAACCCCCGCCTTCAACATATACCCCGCCTGCATGCACACCTAGCGCAGCTACCGTCCGTTGGTTTACCACTGACCTTAATAGTCCACTGCAAGTGTAGCGTCCTATGATGAGCTCCAGGACCCGGCCTCCAAGTGACTGCTAGCTTCAGGACTGCTTGCTGTATGCATGACGACAGCTCCGTTCGTTTGTTGTATGTGTAGCCAGTCTATTGGGAAACGTGCTTGCAGAAATGCATAGCTTGTTTTAATTGGCCCTCGGCTGAGATTTTTTCTTCTTCTTTTTGGGGTCTGATTGAAACGAGGGGAATGAAGTAATCTTGGATGACAAGGTACCCCGCTGATGGCTAACAAGGTGGTGCACGGGAGCACCCGGTGGAAGGGTGATGGATGGGGGGGGCCTGCGTCAGTTGGGTTGAGACAGGGAAGACTTCCCTTTTATTTGGAAAGCGGTGGGGCTGTTGGGCCAACACAGGGGTGGGCCCTGGGCCAACAGTGTTGGCGCAGTGGGGAGGAAAGGATTGATGGGGAGGATGGAGAGGAGGTTGGGTGCTGGCTGGGGGGAAGAAAGGGTCAGTAGGGGGTTTGAGGACACGTAAGAACAGACGTGGCACGGCCGTTTAGCGACTGCGTAACGGAGATGCTCGCAAGTGCCGCGACCCTGAGCTGGCCCGACCGGGCCCTTTCCGGCGTAATGCGCATACTCATCGCTGTCTGGGCGTGTCTAGTAGAGCCTGATGTTGCGGGCGGGACGCGGCACGGCCGTTTAGCGACTGCGTAACGGAGATGCTCGCAAGTGCCGCGACCCTGAGCTGGCCCGACCGGGCCCTTTCCGGCGTAATGCGCATACCCATCGCTGTCTAGGTGTGTCTAGTAGAGCCTGGGGGTGCGGGCGGGACGCGGCACGGCCGTTTAGCGACTGCGTAACGGAGAAGCTCGCAAGTGCCGCGACCCTGAGCTGGCCCGACCGGGCCCTTTCCGGCGTAATGCGCATACCCATCGCTGTCTAGGCGTGTCTAGTAGAGCCTGGGGGTGCGGGCGGGACGCGGCACGGCCGTTTAGCGACTGCGTAACGGAGAGGCTCGCAAGTGCCGCGACCCTGAGCTGGCCCGACCGGGCCCTTTCCGGCGTAATGCGCATACCCATCGCTGTCTAGGTGTGTCTAGTAGAGCCTGATGTTGCGGGCGGGACGCGGCACGGCCGTTTAGCGACTGCGTAACGGAGATGCTCGCAAGTGCCGCGACCCTGAGCTGGCCCGACCGGGCCCTTTCCGGCGTAATGCGCATACCCATCGCTGTCTAGGCGTGTCTAGTAGAGCCTGGGGGTGCGGGCGGGACGCGGCACGGCCGTTTAGCGACTGCGTAACGGAGAAGCTCGCAAGTGCCGCGACCCTGCGCTGGCCCGACCGGGCCCTTTCCGGCGTAATGCGCATACCCATCGCTGTCTAGGCGTGTCTAGTAGAGCCTGGGGGTGCGGGCGGGACGCGGCACGGCCGTTTAGCGACTGCGTAACGGAGATGCTCGCAAGTGCCGCGACCCTGAGCTGGCCCGACCGGGCCCTTTCCGGCGTAATGCGCATACCCATCGCTGTCTAGGCGTGTCTAGTAGAGCCTGGGGGTGCGGGCGGGACGCGGCACGGCCGTTTAGCGACTGCGTAACGGAGATGCTCGCAAGTGCCGCGACCCTGCGCTGGCCCGACCGGGCCCTTTCCGGCGTAATGCGCATACCCATCGCTGTCTAGGCGTGTCTAGTAGAGCCTGGGGGTGCGGGCGGGACGCGGCACGGCCGTTTAGCGACTGCGTAACGGAGATGCTCGCAAGTGCCGCGACCCTGCGCTGGCCCGACCGGGCCCTTTCCGGCGTAATGTGCATGTTCATCGCTGTCTGGGCGTGTCTAGTAGAGCCTGGGGGTGCGGGCGGGACGCGGCACGGCCGTTTAGCGACTGCGTAACGGAGAGGCTCGCAAGTGCCGCGACCCTGCGCTGGCCCGACCGGGCCCTTTCCGGCGTAATGCGCATACCCATCGCTGTCTAGGCGTGTCTAGTAGAGCCTGATGTTGCGGGCGGGACGCGGCACGGCCGTTTAGCGACTGCGTAACGGAGATGCTCGCAAGTGCCGCGACCCTGAGCTGGCCCGACC
Organism: Edaphochlamys debaryana; assembly: GCA_016858145.1. Classification (NCBI taxonomy): domain Eukaryota; kingdom Viridiplantae; phylum Chlorophyta; class Chlorophyceae; order Chlamydomonadales; genus Edaphochlamys; species Edaphochlamys debaryana. The sequence goes on from JAEHOE010000124.1 coordinate 349,782, forward strand.
GGGCCCTTTCCGGCGTAATGCGCATACCCATCGCTGTCTAGGCGTGTCTAGTAGAGCCTGGGGGTGCGGGCGGGACGCGGCACGGCCGTTTAGCGACTGCGTAACGGAGAAGCTCGCAAGTGCCGCGACCCTGCGCTGGCCCGACCGGGCCCTTTCCGGCGTAATGCGCATACCCATCGCTGTCTAGGCGTGTCTAGTAGAGCCTGGGGGTGCGGGCGGGACGCGGCACGGCCGTTTAGCGACTGCGTAACGGAGATGCTCGCAAGTGCCGCGACCCTGAGCTGGCCCGACCGGGCCCTTTCCGGCGTAATGCGCATACCCATCGCTGTCTAGGCGTGTCTAGTAGAGCCTGGGGGTGCGGGCGGGACGCGGCACGGCCGTTTAGCGACTGCGTAACGGAGATGCTCGCAAGTGCCGCGACCCTGCGCTGGCCCGACCGGGCCCTTTCCGGCGTAATGTGCATGTTCATCGCTGTCTGGGCGTGTCTAGTAGAGCCTGGGGGTGCGGGCGGGACGCGGCACGGCCGTTTAGCGACTGCGTAACGGAGAGGCTCGCAAGTGCCGCGACCCTGCGCTGGCCCGACCGGGCCCTTTCCGGCGTAATGCGCATACCCATCGCTGTCTAGGTGTGTCTAGTAGAGCCTGATGTTGCGGGCGGGACGCGGCACGGCCGTTTAGCGACTGCGTAACGGAGATGCTCGCAAGTGCCGCGACCCTGAGCTGGCCCGACCGGGCCCTTTCCGGCGTGATGCGCATGCTCATCGCTGTCTGGGCGTGTCTAGTAGAGCCTGGGGGTGCGGGCGGGACGCGGCACGGCCGTTTAGCGACTGCGTAACGGAGATGCTCGCAAGTGCCGCGACCCTGCGCTGGCCCGACCGGGCCCTTTCCGGCGTAATGCGCATACCCATCGCTGTCTAGGCGTGTCTAGTAGAGCCTGGGGGTGCGGGCGGGACGCGGCACGGCCGTTTAGCGACTGCGTAACGGAGAAGCTCGCAAGTGCCGCGACCCTGAGCTGGCCCGACCGGGCCCTTTCCGGCGTAATGCGCATACCCATCGCTGTCTGGGCGTGCCTAGTAGAGCCTGGGGGTGCGGGCGGGACGCGACACGGCCGTTTAGCGACTGCGTAACGGAGATGCTCGCAAGTGCCGCGACCCTGAGCTGGCCCGACCGGGCCCTTTCCGGCGTAATGCGCATACCCATCGCTGTCTAGGCGTGTCTAGTAGAGCCTGGGGGTGCGGGCGGGACGCGGCACGGCCGTTTAGCGACTGCGTAACGGAGATGCTCGCAAGTGCCGCGACCCTGAGCTGGCCCGACCGGGCCCTTTCCGGCGTAATGCGCATACCCATCGCTGTCTAGGCGTGTCTAGTAGAGCCTGGGGGTGCGGGCGGGACGCGGCACGGCCGTTTAGCGACTGCGTAACGGAGATGCTCGCAAGTGCCGCGACCCTGCGCTGGCCCGACCGGGCCCTTTCCGGCGTAATGCGCATACCCATCGCTGTCTAGGTGTGTCTAGTAGAGCCTGATGTTGCGGGCGGGACGCGGCACGGCCGTTTAGCGACTGCGTAACGGAGATGCTCGCAAGTGCCGCGACCCTGAGCTGGCCCGACCGGGCCCTTTCCGGCGTGATGCGCATGCTCATCGCTGTCTGGGCGTGTCTAGTAGAGCCTGGGGGTGCGGGCGGGACGCGGCACGGCCGTTTAGCGACTGCGTAACGGAGATGCTCGCAAGTGCCGCGACCCTGAGCTGGCCCGACCGGGCCCTTTCCGGCGTAATGCGCATACCCATCGCTGTCTAGGCGTGTCTAGTAGAGCCTGGGGGTGCGGGCGGGACGCGGCACGGCCGTTTAGCGACTGCGTAACGGAGATGCTCGCAAGTGCCGCGACCCTGAGCTGGCCCGACCGGGCCCTTTCCGGCGTAATGCGCATACCCATCGCTGTCTAGGCGTGTCTAGTAGAGCCTGGGGGTGCGGGCGGGACGCGGCACGGCCGTTTAGCGACTGCGTAACGGAGATGCTCGCAAGTGCCGCGACCCTGAGCTGGCCCGACCGGGCCCTTTCCGGCGTAATGCGCATACCCATCGCTGTCTAGGCGTGTCTAGTAGAGCCTGGGGGTGCGGGCGGGACGCGGCACGGCCGTTTAGCGACTGCGTAACGGAGATGCTCGCAAGTGCCGCGACCCTGCGCTGGCCCGACCGGGCCCTTTCCGGCGTAATGCGCATACCCATCGCTGTCTAGGTGTGTCTAGTAGAGCCTGATGTTGCGGGCGGGACGCGGCACGGCCGTTTAGCGACTGCGTAACGGAGATGCTCGCAAGTGCCGCGACCCTGAGCTGGCCCGACCGGGCCCTTTCCGGCGTGATGCGCATGCTCATCGCTGTCTGGGCGTGTCTAGTAGAGCCTGGGGGTGCGGGCGGGACGCGGCACGGCCGTTTAGCGACTGCGTAACGGAGATGCTCGCAAGTGCCGCGACCCTGAGCTGGCCCGACCGGGCCCTTTCCGGCGTAATGCGCATACCCATCGCTGTCTAGGCGTGTCTAGTAGAGCCTGGGGGTGCGGGCGGGACGCGGCACGGCCGTTTAGCGACTGCGTAACGGAGATGCTCGCAAGTGCCGCGACCCTGAGCTGGCCCGACCGGGCCCTTTCCGGCGTAATGCGCATACCCATCGCTGTCTGGGCGTGCCTAGTAGAGCCTGGGGGTGCGGGCGGGACGCGACACGGCCGTTTAGCGACTGCGTAACGGAGATGCTCGCAAGTGCCGCGACCCTGAGCTGGCCCGACCGGGCCCTTTCCGGCGTAATGCGCATACCCATCGCTGTCTAGGCGTGTCTAGTAGAGCCTGGGGGTGCGGGCGGGACGCGGCACGGCCGTTTAGCGACTGCGTAACGGAGATGCTCGCAAGTGCCGCGACCCTGAGCTGGCCCGACCGGGCCCTTTCCGGCGTAATGCGCATACCCATCGCTGTCTAGGCGTGTCTAGTAGAGCCTGGGGGTGCGGGCGGGACGCGGCACGGCCGTTTAGCGACTGCGTAACGGAGATGCTCGCAAGTGCCGCGACCCTGCGCTGGCCCGACCGGGCCCTTTCCGGCGTGATGCGCATGCTCATCGCTGTCTAGGCGTGTCTAGTAGAGCCTGGGGGTGCGGGCGGGACGCGGCACGGCCGTTTAGCGACTGCGTAACGGAGATGCTCGCAAGTGCCGCGACCCTGAGCTGGCCCGACCGGGCCCTTTCCGGCGTGATGCGCATGCTCATCGCTGTCTAGGCGTGTCTAGTAGAGCCTGGGGGTGCGGGCGGGACGCGGCACGGCCGTTTAGCGACTGCGTAACGGAGATGCTCGCAAGTGCCGCGACCCTGCGCTGGCCCGACCGGGCCCTTTCCGGCGTAATGCGCATACCCATCGCTGTCTAGGCGTGTCTAGTAGAGCCTGGGGGTGCGGGCGGGACGCGGCACGGCCGTTTAGCGACTGCGTAACGGAGATGCTCGCAAGTGCCGCGACCCTGCGCTGGCCCGACCGGGCCCTTTCCGGCGTAATGTGCATGTTCATCGCTGTCTGGGCGTGTCTAGTAGAGCCTGGGGGTGCGGGCGGGACGCGGCACGGCCGTTTAGCGACTGCGTAACGGAGATGCTCGCAAGTGCCGCGACCCTGAGCACCTGAGGTGCGTTTGGGTACGAATTATACATGTATGTATACTCGTTGGAGGCCTGTAAGAGGCCTGGCTGGCCTACGGAGCGAACCAAACTCTCACAATCAAGCCGCGCCCGGGCCGGGGCTGGGCCCGCCCGGGCTTAAGCCGTGCAGGATCAGGCCCACGGCGCTGGCAGCGGCGGTTTAAGGGGTGCCGTTGGTGTGGGTGTGGGGATGGGCGGGGGTGTGGGGTGCCGCCCCCGAGGGAACCATGTGATGGGTCATGGCTAGGGCGCTGACGGCGGGATCTTGGACCTGAGAGGGGAGGAGAGAGGGGTTTGGGGGTAAGAGTTTGGAGGAGAGAAAGTGGGAGGGTTGAGGCGCGCAAGGCAAGAAGGAGGCCTCACGGCACTCACGATTTGAGCTGTACAGTAATAAGCGCGAAAAACCTCCCCCCTCTTTAGGAATGACGCGTTACAGGGTTGCGGCCAGTGGGCAGACGAGCTGCCGGCCCCGCACAAGGGGGAGAGAGTCAACTTCCCCCGACCCCAGGCGTTCCCTAAGGGATTGTCCAACACCGAGTCAACCACCTACTCCAACCCATACAGCCACAGTCTCAACCCGAGTGGGCCAGCTTCATCACAAGCACCGTAACCACGCCGAGTCAGGGGGAAGGCGGCTCGACATCCGCAGGGGGGTTGAACCGCGGCTTCCCTGCCACGCCACCCAGGAAAGGGTGCTCAGGCGGAACGTCGCTCCACTTCTTACTGAAACCTTGACCACAGTCCTCCGCAAAGGAACGAACCCGAGCCCAGAATTCCGCAACCACTTGCAAACCAAGTCGAGAAAGGGTGGCGCGCCCAAGCGGGGCACCTGACTCCGGGCGGGCGGCATAGAGCCACTGACGTCCCCGCTCCAGAGCAGGTATATGGGTATGGACGCAGAAGGTCGGGCATAGAAGTTCGGGCTCCACGGCCTCGCTCTCGACGCCCCACTTGTCCCAATCGATACTAGATCGCCTCAGCTAACGATAGGCCCAGGTGGCCGCTCAGCAACGGGGCGGGACACGAAGTTTTTGAAGGGTGCCCGGGCCAGGCCCCGGTGGCGGGCGCACCCCTAAAACGACCTCGCCGCGCCCGAAGTATCGCTGGCACGACTTGCTTCGCTAAGGTTGGACGCACTGCGCACAAGAACTCCAGGGTTACCTGCGCTCTGCGTGAATTGTGCAATGTTGGCATGTGGTCGCGGCTCTCGCTTTGCGCTCGGGTAAAGCGCGATGGACAAGCATGTCTCCCATTATGCTAGTGCGACCTGTTTCGGGTCAATTGGCGCAGTTCGCGGAGAAGGCATGTTTGATCAGTCGCGGCGGCCGACGCCCCGAAGTCATCTTCACGCTTGCTTCAAGCAGATAACGCTGCTGTGATGCATTCATTGCGCTTTGTTTGGGGCCAATCCATGCACTTAGCCGCAACTTCATGTGCTGGCCGCATCGACGTCGCGGCCTCAACACGGCCTCTGGATTCATTGGTGCTGCGCTATTGATACTGCGAAAGGACAGCTGGACAGGTCGGGAGAAGTGGATGGAAGTCGGTCTGAACGTGCGATGCCTGCAGGCCCCACCCCGCGTACCCCGCGGTGGTGGTGCCCCCACCCAACAGCGGCTACAATCAACGCGTTCAGCTGCTTCGCCCGTCAACGTTCCCACTGCGCTGCATGGCCCCGGCGAGCACAGCAACCCCACCCTCCACAAGGACCCCCCATATACCTGGCTCAGGGTCTAAGTTCCCCGCTCCTCCCCGCCCCCTACCCCCAAACCCGGCCGCCCCAACCCCAGGTCCAGCAGTGCCAGGTCCGCGCACTCAGCGCCAGCCCTCCCTCGCCCCCCCGTCCCGCGCCCACACCAGCACACATCCGTCCATCGATGCTGCCCGCGGCCAGCACGCCCCCCTCGTCGTCGAAGGAGAGGACGGCGGACAGGGGGAGCAGCGGCCCCGACAGGGAGGTCAGGGGATCAAGGAGGCAGGCGTCAAACGATGGGCAATCAATGGATAGGAACGTCTCTACCCCACCGCCCAAGTTGACGCACGCAAGACACACACTAACCCACACATCTGCCCTCCTCCTTCCTCACCCCCACCTGCAGCACCATGAGCTGCTGATTGCTGCGGGTGGACCACAGCCGGAGGGTGTGGTCGTCGGAGCCGGAGGCAAGCACCTGACAGGGGGGGGAGGGGGGAGGCGGGAGGGAGAGGGAAAGGGGCATGCAAGGGATGTAGAGCAGGAGGACCCAGTAGCCCCAAACCCTCCTGATCTATCCCCGCATTTCCTCCCTCCCCCTCGTTCCCCCCCCTCCCCAACTGGCCGTCCGGCGACATGCCCATGCGCATTACGCAATGCCGGGACGCTCTGTGAGGGGCCAGCATGTGGGACAAGAGGGCGGGGCCTCCGGCAGGGTGGGTTGACGGGAAATGCGGCCAGGGGGCAACGCGGGGCCCTTATCCAGCAGGGTTGCCGATATGCCAAAAGATCGCGCACGGCCCAGGGGCGACGTGGGGGCGTAGCCGTGCAAAAGGCGGGAGCATCACGGCCCCTGCAGCCGGCAGCACTCCCTTCTTACCTGAGCCAGTGCACGCAGGGTGAGGGCCCTCTTTCAGACCGCCCTGTATGTGTAGATGCAAGCCCTCCGCAAACGCCCACACTCTGATAGCATCACTGCTTGTGTGACACGAGCGGCAAGATTGTCCAGGGTTCACACTGCTAGCGGGGAGGAGAAACTGCGGGATAAGGGGCCCCCATCTCCATCCGACCACGCCCTAGCTATCTGAACCCCTACGGGCCCTTCCCGCGCCTGGCCGTGCGTGGGCTCCAGCGGGCGGGGTCCCGAGGTCCCGTCCGTCCTGCGTGGTGCAAGCCCACGGCAAGGGCCTGCACCGCACCTAGGTGCTTCAACGCGTGTCACGAAGCCACTCGCTCACCTGCATAAGCATCGACGCGATGCGGCCATATTACCCGTTCTGCAACACGCCCTCTGTAATGCTTCAATGCTACGTCCGCTTCACAGTTCAGCTGCAGGCGAAGGCCGAATGTGCTGGACTCGGCGCGCGGTGCCCAAGTTTGCCACCATCGGTTCAGTCGTTACCGTTGGCAGTTGGCCGCCTGAACTTGCCACGTGTCAAGTTGCTCTCGCTTCTGGCGAAAGCCTGATTGCCACCATCGAGCTGCACGGGATTTAATATGGTGCCCCGTCACTGCACGCTACATTGTTGAATTGTGGCGCGCCACTCCAGACAGGAGGTCAATGCGCCGAGATGGCGCCAACAGCAGGCTCCACACATACTGTGTCACGAGCACGGCTGGCGACTAGCTCGTTTAAGCCCCAAGCTCTAGCCATGTTGGTTCTCGCGGCAGCAGCGTTATGGCTCCTCGCCGTGCCAGGGGCGGCTTCGACGGGAATGGGTGGGTTGGTCAGTTCGGCACGCCGGTGGCAAGTCCACTGTCTTGCCTCCGTAACGGGGCGCTCGTTGCGAGGTGCTTGTCATGCACTCTGACACCAGCATGCTGGACAAGGATGTCGCCGCGCTGCGTGCCAAGGAGGCGTACGCGCCGTCATGTGCCCGTTGCTCGGCGTGTAGCCGCCTTCCCCCCCCTTCCCCCGCCACGGGACGCCCGCGCCGCCCCCAGCCGCACCCACCCCCGCAACCGTGCCCTCCCCCTACGCCCCCTCGGCAGGAGCTTAACATGAGCTCATACGCATTTTTTGCTCAATGTCTTGCTTTCCCCCGAGCCAACTGACTCCAGTGATGCCGTTTGCCTGCGTGGCTCCGTCCGCCCACTTCAGAAGCAGGCTCAGGGCAGAGCAACGCTACCACACTCACGACGACGATGGCGGAATCTGCACCCGCTCTCGAGGACTCCGAGAAGGGCACACGCAGTACTCGTCGGCTCAGGGCCGCCCCAAGCCCTCCTCAGGCAACCTTGCTTGCGGCTGCTCTCGCCGAGCGCCCACCGGCCCCGGCCGGGATTCTACCCCCGCCAGGTGAGGATGGAGGGATCGAGGCATCGTCCGTTGCCACTTGCCAGCCCGTGCGCCGTACTTATGTACGTACGTACGTATGGAATCAAGGACCCCCGGGGTCAAGGGTGTGTGGTGTCCATCCCCCTGACCCCCGGGGTCAAAGCTGGGATGTCCCGCGGGTCCCGGGGGTCAGGGTTATGCCGGACCACCACCGTGACCCCATTTTCTGCCGCACAGTCACTGCTGGTGCCCACCGCTCCCCGCCCCATGCAGGTGTCAACCTTGCGCTGAAACGCGTGACAGTGTACGGCTCGTCCTGGATGTCCCCCTCCTACGGCCCCGGCCGTGCGGTTAACGGGGACCGCACCAGCGACTAGGACTTGTACCACTCGTCAATCTATGACAAGGACCCAAAGCCCTGGCTAGCCGTGGACCTGGGCGCTGCCTACGTGCTGCAGCGTTTCGTCATATACAACCGAAAAGACTGGTGAGGCCCCGCCCACACCGACATTCACTGTCTGACATAGCATGTGTGATGCAATGCGATACTATATGGGATTGAGGCAGCGCCCGGGGGCATGTCACAACGGGTTTCCGGACTTGGGCCGGGAGCCGTGACGACACAAACCGCACCGCGGGTTTCCCTGTCCGTATGGACGTATGGTGCCGCATAGCGGGCCATAAACGGGACGTTTCAGTCAGTAACCCATTGAAACCTGAAACCTTACGCTCTCTACTATTGGAGGTTCTACTATCAACGGGCAGGGCAGGCCCAGGCTTATAAAAGGCAGACTGTCAGGGTGGCCAGGGAGAACCTAGTTGGGAGGATCGTTTCCTTCCCCACCCATGCTGTGCTCTCTCTTCCGTCTGAGCCGTGACTCGGCACACACTTCTAGCCAACTTCCGCTCAAGGACACCTCGGCGTCCTTACCCCGCCTCGGCGTCTCCTCTGTCGCATCCCTGGTGAACAAGTTCCAGGTGGGTGTCTGGCCAAGGGGCTGACCCCCACGTTACAGTGGTAGACGGGATTCTGCACTGGGATCGCTGAGGGATGCCTGGACAACAGCCGCCACGGGGCCGCAAGGCGACCTCTGGGCAGCAGCAGTCCGTTCGTGGCCTACAGGATGCTGTAGGCGCGAAGCAGCGCTCAGCAAGGGAGGCGGCTCGTGCGGCTAACGAGAATCGCAATCGCAACGACCGACCCCCTACCTCTGCGGCTACCCGCAATAGTCCTGCTGAGGCCGCTACCGGTCCTCGCGTATCGTTCGCGCCTAGCGCGCCTAGCTCGCACGCTATCGTCGTAGAGGATGAGGATGCCGCGGACGAAACTGCCGCACCTGAACCTCAGCAAGAGCAGCGTAGACGCTCTAAATATGAGAAGAGGATGCGCAACCTATGGCGTCGCTACATTAAGGCGTTCGCCACCCGCAATGACCGACCGCTACCGAGGGCTTTACTGACATGGAACTGCACCAACTCTTGCCTATTGCGCAGATGATGGGCATTCCGACCAGCATCAAGAATGACGACCTGAAGTCTCATGTCATCCAGCTGGAGGCCGACGTCGATGCCTCCGGCGATGCGGTCATGACTGCGGGCGACGGCGACGGCGGTGCGGGTGCCCCTGCTGCCAACGCTACCCCCGCAGCTGGTCAGTCCGGTGAGCAGCCGGTCGGCGAGCAGGCTCAGCAGCAGCAGCAGCAGGCTGGCGCACAGCAGCAGCAGGGCCCCACGGGTCCCTCTCCCGCGACCGCCGCTGCGACCGCTCCCGCGCAGCCCACCGCTCCCGCGCAGCCCACCGCCCCCCCGTCCCAGCCCTCCGCCCCCGCGCCCGGCGCTACCGCCACCCCGGCCACCACGGCGGAGGTCAACAAGGCATCGGAGAGGGTCGGGCACGGCATGAACCGGCTGCAGCGCAAGATGGAGCAGGCCATCGACGCGCTCACCCGCCGCATGATGGCCTCGAGCACGCCCACCGCAGCTGGCACGAGCTCACCGTGCAGCGCGCCGATAAGCACACTCGGCGCGCGCTCCTGCGTCAGAAGGCTGCCCTCGACAAGGAGCTGGCCGAGCTGGACGCGGCCGTGGGGCGCGACCGCTCGCGCTCGCGCTCCGCCGAGCGGGGCGCGGCCGCCGAGGGGGACGGCGAGTCCAGCAGCGACAGCGAGCCCTCCGCCATGTCGGGCTCCCAGATCGATAAGCAGCGCGCTGAGGAGAAGGGCGACGGTGCTGAGCAGCCCCCCGTAGCGGGCGCCAACGCCGCCGGCCCCAGCGGGTCGCAGCCCCCTCGGGCTCCCCTTCCCGGCGTGATGCGCGGCATGGTTAACGACCCCCGCCCCACGCCCAACGCCGCCGCTCAGGGCCCCGCCATCAACTGCTCCAACCCCCAGGAGGAGCACGCGCAGTTCCAGCGGGAGATGCACGAGGCTTCTCGCAACAGCCGCATCACCCTGCTGCAGGAGGCGTATGGCCGCTTCGTGAACCACCACGGCCTCTCCTACGTATCAGCCCCTAGCAATGCGATGCGTATGGCGTGGCAGCAGTGGGCCAACGGCGAGCTGCGGACCAACGGCATGCTACTGTTGGCGCCCAATGAGCTGGACCCCATCGACACGCTCGGGTTGCGTGCTTCCAACGGTGGCTCGGCCCTCGGCAACGGCAACGGCAACGGCTACCCGGCGCCCAACAACACCGCCGCCGCTGGCCAGAGCTACAAGGAGGTACGTCGTAAGCTTCCTGAGCCGCATAAGTTTACGGGGGCTGAGTCTAAGCACATCACATGCACCACCACTTGGTTTGATACTTATATCCGCTACTGCGAAGCTATGCGCCTAGACCCTATTACCAACCTAGCATTCTTTACGGCTGGGGAAGCTCAGGAATGGGTCGTGGGGTATATGCAGGAAATGCAAGCGACAGCTCGGGCTGTCACTCGCGATAGCTTGCGCGCGGATTTCCTACTGCATTTCGGCGACGTTAGACGCCACACAGCAGCGGAGGCACGACAGCGCTTACACGACGGCGAACTAGTGATGGAATCCAACGAGCGTGTTGCTACCTACGCGCGTCGTTTTCGCCTGCTTATGCGTGACGCTAAGGATATGGCTATGCATGATCGTATCTCGTGGTTCCTGCGCGGTCTAGTAGCCCAGCTGCGTAAGGCGTGTGCTACCGATGAGCAGGGGAAGGATTGGACCTCGGTGGATGACCTGATAGAGTATGCCATTGGGCAGGAGACCAGGGGCAAGGTAGCGAGCAACAAGCGTGAGGGTACCCTCCGGTTTGTCAAGTCTAAGTCTCACCCAAAGACTAAGCCTCGCTCCCCCCTTGCTCCCCATGCACCCCCTATGAAGAAGCTGGCGGCCAAGGGCCCCCGCGCCACCAAGTGCGACCACTGCGCCCTGGAGGTGCCCGGCGGTTTCACCCCACGCCACCTCGACAAGTGCGAGATCTACAAGAGGAAGGTCGATGTGGGGCTGATCAGGCCGCGCCACAGCCGTGGTCAGGGCCGGGGCAACGGCGGCAGGGGCGGATTCGGCGGCAGGGGCCAGGGCCAGCACGCCTAGGGGGGGGGCACGGGCACTGGAGGAGAAGCAGGGTCCCTTAGGGAGCTTGCTCGAGCAGAGCAACCCACGAGTAGGCCAATAGAGCAGACAAGCGCGGAGGCTGCAAAGCCGTCCAGCGCACTAGTGCTGCAGGGGCCGGAGTCGGGTGTTACGCTTGACTGTGTGGGACACGGACCAGCGGGGATGGATTTGACCCTCGCGAAGGTGAAAACAGCTACTGAGGCGTTACCGCTGCCGCCTATGCCTGGTAATTCGGATCGGATGTTTAGCAAGCGAGAGTTTGCAAGGGTCCAGGCTAAGGTTGGAGTGAGTTTCACCATCGATGCATGCTGTAACGATGACGGTTCGAATGCTCTGTGTGCCCGGTTTGCCTCGCCAAGCCAATCGTTCTTCAAACGCAACGTTGCGGGAGAAACGGTTTGGTGTAATCCTCCATTTGCACAAGCGGTTGAGTTTGAACAGCACTACCGTAGATGCAAAGCACTAGCACCGGAACGCACTAGCGCCATGTTTGTTATTCCCCTCTGGCCGCACTTAGCGCAGCACTTTCGGGAACAGGGTTACACGCTGTTCTGCACTTACTCGAAGGGCACACGGTTGTTTTCAGCACCGGACCTTGTGGGGCAAGGGAGGCACCAGTTGCCTGGGATCCCCTGGCCCGTGCAGCTATGGTATGACCCACCCAGCAGAGAGGGAGTGCTAGGGGCGCTGAATCCGGGGGCTAGTTATACGATGCAGTTTGAGGGGAAGGCCGCAGGTCAGCAGGTTTCCATCCTGGTAGACAGTGGAGCAGATACTATGGGAGCAGCAGACGGGTACATGAGCAAGACCACAGCCCTACGGTTAGGCTTGACTCCTGCCCCTGCCTCTACCACGACCGTGCGCCTTGCTGACGGGTCTCGCCAGCAGTTGCATGGTCGGGTGAGGGTAGCTGTGAGGTTAGAACCCTACAGAGCAACATTATCCTTCCTTGTGCTCCCAGACCAGATCCCAGGGGCTGACCTGATCCTTGGCACCGACTGGCTCAAAGCCAACAAGGTTGTCATGGACTTCGGAGCCGACAGGTTGATTGTCCCTACTCACCGTGGGCAGGGAGGCCATGTGTCCCTGACCCCCCTCTATGCACAAGCAGACGACCCACGGGCAGTCATGAGCTATGTAGCTGCTAGGCTGTACCAGGTCACGAGCACGCCAGTCCTATCAGCAAAACAGGCAGCTCGTGCGATACATCAGGGGGCACGCACGTATCTGATGGTAGTGCAGCAGAGCGAGGCTGAAGGGCCCACGCTCAGGGCGGCAACGGCCGGGCAGGACACAACTGCTCAACCGCAACCGCCAGGCCTCGTCCCCCAGGCAGAGCTCGACGCCATCCTCTCTGAATACTCCGAAGTGTTCGATGAGCTCACCTCGATTCGCCCCGATACCAGCGAGGTGACACATGCGATTCAGTTGGTCGACGGCGCGACTCCGCCAGCTAAAAGGATGTATCGCTTAACGCCAAAAGAGCGCGAAGAGGTGAAAAATCAAGTCGCGGACCTTCTCGCGAAGGGTTTCATAGAGCCGAGTACATCTCCATTCGGAGCACCCATCCTCTTTGTTGAGAAGAAGGATGGCTCGCTTCGTATGTGTATCGACTTCCGCGCGCTGAACAAGATAACGGTGAAGCGTCGCTATCCGATGCCGAACATCACCGACCTCTTCGACCAATTGCAGGGCGCGACCGTTTTCTCGTCGCTCGACTTGCAAGCGGGTTATCACCAGATACGCATCACGCCTGAATACGTTCCCAAGACAGCCTTCATGACGCCAGAAGGGCAGTTCCAGTTCAAGGTGTTATGCTTCGGATTGGCTAATGCCCCAGCGGCGTTCATGAGCACCATGTCAGCCCTGTTCAAAGAGCAAATAGGGAAGCATCTATGCGTGTTCCTTGACGACCTCTTGGTGTACTCCAGAAACGCAGAAGAGCATGCGCGGCATCTGCGCGAAGTGCTCGAGGTGCTACGGGAACGCAAGTTCAAGGCGAAACTATCAAAGTGCGACTTCAATAAAGCGGAATTGAAGTTTTTGGGGCACATTGTCGGTCGCGACGGCCTAAAAGTGGACGATGCTAAGGTCGCGGTGGTGAGAGACTGGGCCACGCCGACCAACGTTAAGCAGCTACGCTCGTTCCTTGGCCTGAGTAACTACTTCCGGCGGTTTATCCAGGGTTACTCGTCGCTGGTTGCCCCGCTCACGACCCTCACCGGAAGCAAAGCTACCTGGGCTTGGACACCTGAGTGCCAGAAGGCTTTTGAGGGCGTGAAGCACGCACTAACGCACGCACCTGTGTTGGCCTTGCCGAAACTCGACCAACCCTTCACGGTCTGGTCAGATGCCTCCATATACGGCACAGGGGCTGTACTCTTGCAGGATGGTCACGTCGTGGCCTACACCAGCCAAAAATTCACCCCGGCTGAACACAACTACACAACAACGGACCAGGAGTGTCTGGGGGTTATTCGCGCTTTGACCGAGTGGAGCTGCTACCTAGAAGGAGCAAAACATGTAACACTGATCACCGACCATCAACCCCTTGTGTACCTGCAAGACCAGCGCTCTAACAACTTGCTCTCTCGAAGGCAGGCACGCTGGATGGAATCTCTGTCGCGCTACAACTTCGAGTGGCAATACAAAGCAGGCAAGACCAACGTGGCTGACCCAATCTCGCGTATCTGGGAGCCAGTGGTTGCGGCTATTACACGGTCCTTTCTGCGCTCGAACCTCTTGGAACGGGTCAAGCGTGGATACAGCTCGGATCCTTGGTTTGAAGACCGTAAGAAGGTAGCAGGCGAGCAGCTCAAATTGTCTGGCGGCCTCTACATGAGAGGTACTCAGTTGGTGATCCCTGACGCAGACAGGTTGCGGAGACTGTTGATCTCAGAGTTCCACGACAGTCCCACAGCTGGGCACAGGGGTGTTCAACGCACGAAGCAGGCCTTACTACGGCGCTACTGGTGGCCAGGTCTGGACGCAGACGTGACCCGGTACGTGACCAAGTGCCCCAGCTGTCAACGCAACAAGGCCTCAAACCGAAAGCCTGGTGGATTGCTGCAGCCACTCCCTATCCCCGAAGAAGCTTGGGAGAGCGTGTCCCTAGACCTGATCACGCAGCTACCTATCACCGCTACAGGGTATGACGCCATCATCGTGTTCGTGGACAGGCTGACGAAGATGACCCACTTCGCTCCCACACACACAAGCGTTGATGCAGAGGGCATTGCCGACCTTCTCATCCAACACGTCGTCCGCCTGCACGGACTACCTGACTCGCTAATATCGGGCCGGGCTTCGGTGTTCTCCGGTAAATTCTGGACCGCCTTGATGAAGCGACTAGGGACACGCGTCAACATGTCAACGGCGTACCATCCTGAGAGTGATGGCCAGACCGAGCGAATGAATCGGGTACTCGAAGAAGTCTTACGCCACTATGTTAGCCCCACACAGGCCGACTGGGACCGGCACCTTATGCTGCGCAGGGGACGACCGACCCCAAGCGAGTATGGCACCCGGTTGCGTGGCGTGGCGAACTGGCTTCCCGACCTAAATGCGTGGACTTGGAGGAGAGTGCCAGGAGGGTTAGTGTCTGGCCGGCAGGCCGGCACGCGCAAGGCGCTAGCCCCTGTACACTATTGCGCAAGCATGCTGGAGCTTATGTCAGTCATCGCGAGGCCGGGAGCCGGCTCGCGTAGGATGATTCGTGGAGCATTGCGTCTTCCCTGGCTCCTTCGTCTGGAGCCTCGGACCGTTTCCTGTGTGTGTTCAAGGTATTCTTCGCTGCTGTGGACGGCCGAGCGCTGCAAGCGCGAGGCCGCGGCCCGGAGGCCGACGGATGGCTGGCGCCCCCGCCAATCCGCCCGCAGCTTAGCTTCTCCGTTCAGTGTGATTCATAATTGGAGTGGGAGCAACGCCCGAGCGTGCCCCCGGTGGGAGGAAGCGGCCATGCAAGGAGCCCTCCACTGGCAACGGTGGGCTCTCCCGCAAGAACCGCCCTCTCCTTGTGCAGTCTGCGCGACAATCACGGCAGTGTGCTGTTTGGGTTCTTAGTGGAGTAAGCGGAAGAGCGGTCCGCCCTCCAAACCTGAATTGCGGACGCCAGGACGTGCTTTAGAGCGTGAGCACGAAGTATTAGGACTACTGCGTGTGTTCTGTGGGTTCTGTGTGTGTCTAGGCCGCCCCTCGAGTGCAGAAGACGGCCTGACGCGAGCTGCGCGTTCAAAGGAGGACGGGCCGTCGAGACCCTCGCCCCTAGACCTGCTACTGCGTTGGTTTGTGCTATTCCCGCGTTGTTGCCCGCTGGGTATGCCGGTGCAGTGCAGGGGTAGGGTCCGGCGCGGCGCAATGGGCGCACCGGATTGTGGGGCCGTACCCTGGCGCCCCAAACCTGCCCCGACACCAGGAGCTGTGTGTTGTTGAGTTAGGGCTAGCGCTATTGCTGCAGTGAGCTAGGTTAGGAGCGGTGTGGTGCCTCGTAGGCGCGGCGAGGCGAAAGGCACGCGGCCCGGCCTGTACGGCGGGCCGCGGGCCCGAGCCCTTTATATTCCGCGTGGTTGCGCGCTTTTGAAAGGGGAATTAAAATAGAAAAAGGAGGATAGCGCCTCCTTACAAGCCTTCCAGCGAAAGTCCCTGCTAGAGGGACAGCGTGTGTGTGTGTACCGCTCCGCGACTGAGCAAGAGTTGCGACTGATCATCGTGACACTAGCAAGGAAGTGTAATCCCGTGATTGAAAGACAGGCCGCGCGTCCCTCGTGTGACTTCGGTCACTGAATAGTCGCCCATCGCCGTCGTCGCGTACGCAGAGTACGCACATAGGAGTAGCACAGCCTTTGTCTGACCGCAGGTGCCCAAACAAGTACCTTCGCCGTCAACGACAACAGTCTACCGGCAGCGAGGCCGTCCGTTGGCCCCGGACTGCTCCCCTTCCCCCCGTCGCAGGACCCGCAGGTGTTCTAGTAGCCCGGTTGCCCCCAGGTCCCGAACGCTTCACCAGACAGTTATCTGTCGGGTGTTTGCCGCACTAAGTCCTATCGGTACCCGGCCGCAAGAGGCCGCCCGGTCAGGCAGCTAGGAACCCGGCTTCCACAGGCACAGGCACCCGCCGAGCGCAGCGAGGCGTCCCCTTCCCGCTCCGGCGTCAGGGTAGCGTCGTTCCCTTGTCACCGCAGGTCGTGTGACTAAGCCTCCGATCTGTCAGTGGTATCAACGTCTACAAGTCGACTACAGCAGCAGAAGCGGCACCTCAAGCCCTGCTTGCAACCCCTTGGATCCAGCGTCTCTTCCCCAGGCCGTGTGACTAAGCCTCCCGCCTGCTGGGCCAGCGCACATCAACAGCAGCGGTAGAAGCGGCGGTTAAGACCCCCTGCCGTACTGCTCGTATATCCGTGTCAACAGGTCGTGTGAGTCATCCTCCCGTACCGTACAGCAAGACACATCGTCGGTGGTTCATATCTGCACGGCCCCTGGTCGTAACCCCCAGGCACCGCCGCCTCTCTCTCTCTCCTCCGCAGGCCTCCCACCTTCCGTGTGACCCCTGCCCCCCTCAGCCGCAGCAGCAGGACACCCTCAGGTCCCCTGCTTGCGTGACAACAACCCCGACACTTGGACAGGTAGAAGAGGCGGTTAAGACCCCCTACCTGAGCCCTACACGCTTCCGCACCTCATAAAGTACGCTTCCGCAAAGCCTACCTTCAACCCCAAGGCCCCTGGATCGTCTGTCCAGGCCCAAGCCGCAACCCACTAGCGCCTAGTTGTGTCTTCACACACACTATAGCGCCAGCTGTGCGATCCTAGGGCACGGACCGTTAGTCACCAGTGGTAACCTCCTGCAAGTAAGTGGACACGCATCTACGGGTAGTATCCGCGCGAAAAATTTTGGGGTGGTTACCCACTTGGTGGACCACACGCTCCGCCGTTGGTAGCGGGACCTTGGTTCACAGCTGCGCCAGTGGATCCTGCGTGCAGCAAGTTACGCATCTCAACCCGTCAGCGCCGACTGCAGCGGTAGCCCGGGCAAGGGCGTACAGCCAGCTCGTGTTTGTGTTTCTCTTTCCCCCGCTCTAACAGCAGCGAGGGCTCGTAACCAAGCCTCAGCGAGGCTCAGGGACAAGAGCACCCCTCAGGGTAACCTCTGCGTGCTTCCGTCTCCCTCCCCTCGCCCTACCAAAACCCCCGCAGGCCTTCCGCTCAAGTACCATCATGGAGCGAGGCCTGACGCCCTCAGCCCTCAACTCGCTGACCGTATTCGACCCCCGGTCCACGTCCGCTGCGGACTGGCTGGATCAGGTTGAGCGGCACAGCGAGGCCTTCCGTTGGACCGAGGCGGACCGACTAACGGCCGCGCGGTGCCGACTGGGACCAGACGCCTCGGCTTGGGCCAAGTGCGTTCCCCAACGGCTTTCCAATTGGGTGGATTTCCGCGCTGCGCTGACTGAACGTTACGCAGTGCGCGACGAGGTGCTGTATTTCCGCCTTGCAAACTGTCGGCAAGGCAAGAGGGAATCTGTGCGTGACTACGCTGATCGTTTCCGTGGCTTGCTAACGCAGCTGGGAATAGACAGCGCTGTGGACCTCAGTCACATGCACAACTTTATACGGGGCCTACATCCTGAAGTCCAAGACAAGATGTACCTCTTCCGGCCCCGCAATTTGGAATCAGCTATTGATTGCGCAAGCTATGCGGCGGAAAACGCTAAGTACCCCCGGAGCGACGGGGATACCGACGACGTTAACCGCGAGCCGCGCTCCCCTCGTTTCGTGCCCCCTCCTCAGGCGCCTACTTCGAGTCGCAACGACCGACCTTCTCGTGATCAAGGCGACAACAACGGCAAGACTCGTTCGTACGACGCCCCGAGACCGGCACGGCCGAACCCCGCGCCCGAGCCCGCACGTCGCGAGCCCCGCGCGCGCTGGCCGGACAAGGGTGAGCGCCGCTTCAATGGCAACAACAACAGCAACTCCGGCCCAAGGGCAACTTCAACATCCCAAGCCCGTGTCGACCGAGCAGCGTTCAACGACATGAACCGGCGCCTGGAGCAGCTGACCCTCGCCGTCATCGGCGACCGTGAGGCCAGGCCTAACCCCCCTCGCGGGCCCCCTCCGCGCAGGCCTGTCCCTCGCTCCTTCGCCCCCCCACAGGCTCGACGCGCCAACAACACCATCTACCTGGTTGAGACCGATCCAACTCCGGCGCCTCGCCTCCAGCCTCGTGGGCGGACGACACCTTCCTCTCCTCGCTACCTCACACGCGGTGAGTCTGTGTGGGAGGCTGATTCTTGGTGCTCCATGTCAGGCACACGGACCTTTGCCTCCCCCGAGGAAGAAATCTTCCACATGTATCAGCAATGGGACCCAGAGGTGTACATGAAGAGGGTCGGGGAGTTTGAGAACACCACCTTGCCTCGCAAGCGGGTAGCCTTTTCCCCTGACCCTGTACCTTCTGGGGGCGGCAACCGTTCTGGACAGCCTCTGCAGTCAGCCCTCAAGCCTCCTGCCCTCTCCTCCCAGGGCACCGGCTCAGGGCCCATGCCCTCCGGTGGCCCCCGTCCAGACCAAGGCCCCCTCTTGTCCCGTTCTCCCAGTGCCCCCCTTCCCCCAGGTGTACCCCCAAGCGTACCCCCCAGACAACCGTCACTCCCCAGTAAGCCGGGTGCCTACGGCCCCGCGCAAGACTGGAAGAGCGATCGGGGCAAGTACCAACCTTCTTCACCTTCGGGGCGGGGGCAGGGATGGCAACGCTCCGACTCCCCCAGGGGCCATGGTGACGGAAGGCCCCCGGGCTCTCCCCACCGCAGCGCCCCTGGCCAGGAGAAGGGGTCCGACCGAAACTGGAAGACCAGGAAGCCGGGCGACCCTTTGGGCCGCACGGACCCTGTGCCCTCCACGGACCCTCTGGACGCGGAACGCCAGCTGACAGCGGACATTGTGAACAAGGTGGTGCGGCATGCCGTACCCCTTGGGTCCCTGACCAGCCTGAACATTGCTAACGTGTTCAGTCGGGTGTGCGCACAACTGCAGGCTCTCCTGCGCAAGTCCGCACACCACCCACCGGCCACCGTCTCCCTTGTCCAACAACCCCGCGCGTCCTCGTCCCCTGATGATTGGCTGGAGGCCCTGTGGAGCAAGGCCGCACGGGTTGACCCTGCCGGCCCCTACACGCCCATGGCCCTCGCCGCTTCCGGGCACGACACGGACGGCCGCCAGTACCGCGTGTGCCGAGCCCTTATCAAGGTTCGCGACGCCGAAGGGACATGGCTCACCCTGATCGCCGTGATCGATAGTGGCGCCAGCGTCAGCATGATATCCACTTCAGCCCTACGCAAGCTGCGGTTACTGGACGTGGTGGAGCCTACCGACATGACCTTTAGTAATGCCGACGGCTCCCGTACGCCCGCCAGCGGCCACGTGCGGAATCTCTGCGTCAGTACCGGCGACATGAGCTTCTCAATCAGCCCCTTCGTCTCCAACTCCTTGGGGTATGAAGTGCTGTTGGGATGCGATTACCTGGACGCCGCCCAAGCAGACATTTCGTACAAACGGCAAGTACTGGAGTACACCAACGACCGTGGAACCCGATCTACTCTCCCCATCGACTTCATGAGCACTCCCGTGGCCCCCGTGCTAGCCTGGGAGACCGCTTCGTCCGACTACTCAGACAGCGAGATCTTCATGGTGGACGTGGCAGGTCCAAGCACCACCCCGTCTCCCCCTCCTCCACCTTCCGCTCCCGCAGACGCCGCAGCGTCGGCATCCTCTTCTCTCTCCGCCTCCCTCGCCCAGTTACGCCGCGCTCACATCCGCGCCACCATGACCCGCCTACCGAAGGACGACGCCTCAGCCAAGCTCACCATGACTCGGGTGGCCCTGGGGGCGGCAGCACGCAAGAACAGTAGCATACGGGCGGCGGAAAACGCCGCCAGAAAGCTACTATGTGAAGCCGTGACCCACTTGGCTGCTGCCAAGGCCTGCCGACTGGACCGGGACGAGTCCGCCTTCCAGGCATGGACGATGGCCGGGAGCACCTACTATGATTGGGGCGAGTGGTTGAAGGACCTGAACGCAACAGGATGTGGTACGGACGAGCGAGCCCCCTCTGGCGTGCCCGAGACGACCACCCCCGCGCCGCCCCTCTGGGACTTCGAGGCGGAGGCCATCCACCGTTTCATGTACCGTGGCGATGTGGTCTTAACGCGGCCAGGCGATGTTCCCCGACCGGAGCCGCGGGAATGCGATGGGTGCAAGCTCTGGGCTGCTCAAGCCGTCAAGGACTACTTGAACCAAGTCGCCCCCAGCTCACCCTCGCCCCCGCCGACAGCCCCCGCGGAGCCACCCAGTTCTCCCCTCGCCCCTGAGGCAGAATTGGAACTGGAAGTAAGACGATTACTGCAACGGGCGGAACGGCTGGAGGCGGCTGGGGCTGAAAGCGCACGACGACATGAGGCGGACCTACAACAGCTGCGACTCCAAACCGCCCAGGCTTTCTTACCCCGCGTGAAGGAAGCCGCGGCTCAGGTCTTCCTGGTAGCGACCAGGGGAAGCCTCGAGGCGGCCAGCAGGGGCAGCTGTGAGATAACACCCGAAGAGACACGAAGCGCAGCGGAAGCACTGGGCCTGACACCATTCCGCACTGGACGGCTCAACCGACACTGCACTGATGGGTCGCGCCCGGTTCCGCCTTCCCCTCGACCTCTCCGGGTTGGACGAGAGGGTCATTGAGGCGTCCCAGCTTATCAACGCTGAGGTAGAGCAGTTGGCCAATTGGGCATGCCTGGTCCTCAGGGCCTACCCGCAGCTCAGGGCCTCTGACCGCATCACTGCCCACGCCGCGCCTCTCGCGTCATCCGCCCCCCTTCCATCTCCCCTGCCCCTACTCAGCACGGCGCCAGCCCCCACCGCGCCACTCGTCGCCGAGTTCCCAGCACCAGAGGCGCCCGGGAAACAGTCCGCAACTTCGCCAAAGACCGCCGCGCCGCCCTCCCCTGGGGGAGAGGCGGCGGATCGTCTCGCATCACCCTCTTCGGACAAGGAGCCGCCCCCGCCTCGCGTACGGAAGCTCCCTCCTGACCCTGTCACGGATCCCGAGCAGTACCGCGAGTTCAAGATTGGTTGGCTACAGCAGCATGTTCACGAGAACATGATGAATGCTTCCATTTGCGAGCCCATGTCCACCTTCCTTGCCATACAGGAAATGTTGGTGTCGTGTGGCATGCGCAACATGGCGGCACGGGCCAAGATGAACCAAGCTGGCATCTACCTTCGGGCTGCTTATCAGCTGTGTTCTACCGTCGACGACATCATAGCCACCAACCGTTATGAAGTGGAGGCCTCCTACTCCCTGGGGGGGTGGAACTTTTGCCCGGACAGGGAACGATGGATGGCCCGAGCCAATGCGGAGGGCTGCGGCACCGACTTCTACAACCCCGGGAGCCCCAGCGAGCCCTCATATCCCACGCAGTAGCGGTGCTCAAGGAACACGAGGTCAAGTACCTGCTCACACGCCTCAGCTCGCCAACCCCCGGGTTCCCCGCGCCGCGTGTGCCATGGGCACCGCTTTCCCCCGCTCCCGCGTCACCCACTCCAGACCTCAAGGCCGGAGCTCAGCATCATTGGAAACAGCAAGGCAAGGGAAAGGGCAACACATGGAAGCAGGCCCGAAAGCACAAGACCGGCTATGCGGGCGGAGCAGGCATCATGATGATGACTGATGGCACGACACCGTCTTTCCTCATCCCTGACCAGCAGGGCCCGTGGACCCGCAAGTACCTCCTGCCCGCCCTCGGCTCAGACCTCAAGTGGACCGACAGCGAGGCCGAGCAGCTACGCCACCACCTTGCATTCGCTGCCCGGACCGACTCCACCGCCCGCCGAGGACTGAACGTGGCACGCAGCCACTTCCACCGCATCCTTGCCGAGTTGTCCGACGCACGTGCCTGCTGGAGGCGGTCCAGGGACAGCGTACGGCGAGCCTGGGATTGTGCGGGTTACAAGCATTTCCCCGAATTCTCGGATTGGCTCAAGGCCGTCAAGAGTACTGGGTGTGGACTGGGGCCCTGCTGCCCTTGGATTCCGGGGGATTCGGAAGCCTGTTGGCCTCAAGGCCACTGACCTCTTCCCAGCTCCTGGACCTTTCCGCCCTCATGTACGGCGCCCTGGACGACCTGACAACGGAGGAGGGTGAGCTCTGGTCCGCACAAGGCAGCCGAGGAGACGCAGGTGTAGCCATGATGACGGAGAAACCGGCTTACAGCCCCCCGTCTGACACGCCCCCGCTTCCCCTCGACCCTTCGGCCACACGAGTCGAACCAGAGGCATGGGACCTTCCCGAGCCCCTCAGCGCCCCGGACCATGACGCCCTAGACGCCGCCCTCAACGCCAAGTTGAACTCGGGTCGGCCATGGCATACGTGCGCCGGGTCCGCGCATATCGTAAGGTGTTTGGCTAACGCTGCGCACCACGACAGCATCGGACGCCAAGAGGAGAACAAGGCCCGAGCTCACCTCCACGCTGCGTGCGCTGCGCTAACCGCCTCCACGGCCCGTCACCAGCGCGCGCAACATTGGGTTGAGAAAGCTTGGGAGCAAGGCGGCCAGAACTTCTACCCCGCAGCCACAAACTGGCACGCAGCGGTACAAGCCTCTGGTTGCGGCCTAGGACCCTGTCGCCCTTGGGTACCCAACGACGCCGAGTGCTGCCGTCCCAAGCACCCTCTTTCCCCCGCGCAGGTAGCCCTCCTTACCGCCTTCGTCCAGCAGCCTTCGCCCTCACCGTCAACTTCATCTCCAGAGCCACTCGCCGGGTCCAACCGCTCAGCCCTCAAGCGCCCTAACCCGACGCTCGCAGGTCATGTGGACCATTGGGCCGCCCTACGCGAGCGACCCGTCTCTCCACCCCCCGAAGGCCACCCCTCTGGCACCTTCTGGGCGGGGTTACAACCGGAGCCAACAGACATCAACGCTCACGTATGGTTCGTCAACTACTCCGACTCGCGCCTCGACCCCTCACACCGGCTTACCCCCAGTGACTGGTCCCGCATGGAGACCACGCTCAACGCTGCCTGTGAGTTCGCCCACACCTCTGCCCGCACACGACGAGCGGCCGAGCTGTTAATGGTGGACGCCAGTACCCAGTTGGGCGTTGGCAAAGGAGCTCAAGCTGGAAGCCCGCCGCCTCCTCGACCAAGCCTGGGTCGTGGCCGGGCACAAGGTGTGCGCCGACCGGGCTTACTGGTACCAGAAGGTGACCGAGCCAGGCCTGGCCAGCCCCGGCGTGCCTCCCTGGATCCATGGCGAGGACGCCATTCCTGATGGGCCCATCGCCAAGCTTAACTCCCGACAGCGTTGGGAGCTACACCAGTGCATCGACTTCGCAGGATACGGCAAGGGACGGCGGGAAGAGACCCCTGTGGACCCCCGTCGTACAACTCCCCCAGCCGCAGACGTGTCCATGCTCTCAAGTGCCCCCGGCAGCCCTTCAAGCCAGAGCCTGGGCCAGTCTTTCTTCGACATCGACTTCCCTTGGAGGGAGATGAGTGAGCTGGAGCGCCTACTCCACACGCCCCCGCCTTCTCCTCCATCTCAGGGGCCGGACACCAGCGCGCCCGGCCCCCTGAGCACGTCGACTCCTCCTCAACCCCCGGCAGCCCCCAATCACGGGCCCCCTTCGCTTGAAGCCGAGATCACCGATGACGACCTTGACAGACTGCTGTCCGACTCTTCTCTCTCCGATGCACCGCCCCTACCAACCAAATGGTTTGAGGAGCCGGTGCCCCACGACCTGGCCACCCTTCCCGTGGCAGGCCGCTCCCTCGAACAGCACAAGGAATACATGCAGAACATCACTTGCGCTGTTATCGACAGTCACGTGGCGCGGCTGGACCCTGGCATGACGTGGACACCTCAGCAGGATCATGAGATTGCCACGTGCCTCGTCCTGGCGGCCAATGACTGCGAGTCGGCACGCTGGCTGCGGCAGTCAGACCCGCTCGCCGGCACGCAGCCTTCACCCCATGCCAACACGGCCTCCAAGCTCCACCGTCGAGCTGAACGCTTGGTCCACCGTGCCTGGCAGCGGGGGGCCCGTTCCGTCTACCCTAAGCTGGAGTCCTGGCGCGGCGCCGTCAACAAGGTAGGCTGTGGACTTGGAGCGCAGCGACCTTGCGTCACAACTACTCGCCCGGACCCTCAGGCGCCGCACCACTTCCCCGGCAAGCCTTCCGCCTCCGTGACCTGGCAGGCATGTTCGAACCCGAAGGTCCGTGGGGAACGCCGCCTTGGGTCCCAGTCACTCAGGACACCGGAGTCATGACCCTGACGGACGCAGCGCCGGCCTCCCCGCGCCCTGCGCACACCGTGCAGGCCCCCGTCATTCCGGCCCTCGAATCCTGGTTTGCCTCCCTCTCCCCTCGCCTGACTCCACTCCAGGTTCCCGGCGAGGACGTCCCCACCCATGCTAACGCGTGCGGCATCGGAGCAACGAAGCCAAGCCCCAGCCCGGCCGAGCAGGCCGCGCCCGGAAGTTTGGCAGTCGCCCGCGACTGGCCGAACCCGCGACACGACGAACCTTCGCTTGCCCCCTCGCCGGTTGACTCTACGAATACAGAAGAGATACTGGAAGGACTCTGCATGCTCGGAAGCCAGACAGCGCCGCCGCCGCAGGACTCCGAAGGCGAGGCCCCCGACATCGACATGGGCTCGCCGCTCGCGCCGCTTCAAGCGGGCGACGCGCACCAACTTCGTCGCCTGGCCTGCCGTTTCGCCCACGCCGCCGCAGATGAATGCACTATCGGTTTTGACCTGGGTCTGACCCCTCCGTTCAACGAGACAGCATCATCCCGCCGCCATCGCGAGGGCCACGCCGACTATCACCTTCAACGTGGAAACGCCATTTGGGACGTGGCACTACAACTGCGAGATATAGTCAACCAACCCTTCATGGTCAAGCTCGCGTGCAGTCGTACAAATCAAGCCGAGCCGTGCGAAAAACCGGCCCGTGGACCCCGGCCTCCAGCACGGTTCCCCCGCTTGTGGACTCTTCCCCCGGCTGCTGCATGATGACCTCCGACACCCCAGCCCAGCCTGTGTCCGTCACCTCACCACCAGCAAGCCCCGAGGCCCAGCAAGACTGGAAGCTTCTGCAAACCCTGGTACTGCAGGCGGCGGAGGCTGAGGCATGGTGCGGGTTGCTGGACAATCCCGCCGTCCGCGCGCGAGACCCCTTCACAGGCGGTAGCCAGACAGAACGAGATGCAGGCGCGCCAAGCCATCGCGGTCCGAGCCAGGGCCGCCGCAGAAGACGCCTTCGCCGTCATACTCAACCGCAGAAGGTGGGCAATGAGAAGGCAGTGCGCAGCGCTCCTGCCGCCAGCAGTAAGCGGCGTGTCGAGACTGCCCTGATCACTCCCCCACAACGGGTCGATGCATCGAGACCTCTGCCAACCCTACGCCGTCATCCAAGACCGTACCAACCAAGCCTCCCTCTTACCAGGACCCGTTCTCCCTTGCCTGCAGGATGACATCGTCGCCAGCCCTGCCGCCGCGCCCTTGGCTAATGGATCAGCTTGGATTGATAACTACCTTCGTGACCGGCTGGATTGGGGAGATCGTAGTCCCGCGCCGTACTACTGCTGCTGAGTCAGAAGCGCTCTAACCGTGTTGCTAGGCTACGAAGACACGTCCACCTGTCCGAGGACCAGCTGCGCTACCGCCAGGTGGCCATCACCGGCCACAAGCGAGTGGCGGACGGGGCAAGGGGCCACAGCACGACATCGTGCTCGAGGGCCTTGCAAGCGCGCCTCCCCCACCTGGCGACCCAGCCGGCCATGCTGGGAGGCACGCTCATCCCCGTCACATTGACAAACCCGTGTCCCCTGTCGTGCCGCTTCCGTCGAGAACGTGGTGTACTTCGCCTCCTCCCACCTTTAACGCTCACGACCGCAGCCGCGGAAGCCTCCCTTCCAGTACGGAGCTAGCTGAGAGCGAGGTGGCCATTGCCCTGCTACATCTCGCCGATGGCGCAACCAGTCCAGGACCGCCCCCGCAGATGTATCCATGATGCAGCCTCCACCGTCTGACCAAGACTGGACCGAGCGCACGAGGAGTGAGACAAACCCCCTCACGCAGCCCTGACCGAGTACTCCCCCGTGGACAGCGCGGACGACAGCACCACCGCTCCCCGGACTCGCAGCACTCACCAATATCCCGTGGACGACAGTTACCTTTGGGCGCCCTACAGCTCTTCCTCCTCCGCACCAGCCCCTCACTTCGAGACAGCCAGCGCCCGGGAGCCCCCTGGGCATCGGAAACCGCAACCACCATCCGACACCCTAGCGGATTCAGCCGCCCCCGGCCCACGCCCTTTGCTCAAATGCCTGGCGTCGTCACCAGCTCACACCTGGTGGCGCGCTGGCAGGAGCTCCGGGCACGGGGCCCGGTAGGCACCCCGCAGTTTCCGTCCGCGCCCACGTCCACGTCATCCCCGGCCGTCTACGGGCCAGAGCCGCGGCCGCCCCCTGTCGTTACGGAACACGCCGAACCAGCAGTGTCCCCTCAACCCGAACCCGAGGAAGGCCGCCGCAAGGTAAGGCGTTCTGCACGACAACAGGAGGCCCCTGCCGCCGGCGTGTCAAGCCTAGATTCCGGGGCCCCCAAGGCTGGCGTCCCATGGCCCCGCATCGCCTCGTCACGACTTCCGCCCGACGACCTGGACCCTCTCTTCCGGCAAATGCAGCTGCGGGATTGGCTCGCAGCAGCATCCAAACCGATGGCGCGTGGTACAGCACCTGAACGTGACGCCTGGCATGCGGTGCCTAACGTTTGGGTAGGTTTCAGCACTCTGGAGACTGGCGCACGATGGCCTGCGGTGGTGGACAGCGCAGCCCGCATCTCCGTCGTCACTCTCAGCACGCTACGGCGCCTGAGCCACACAACCCCGTCGTACCCGTACAACGCCCCCTCAACAACGCGTCCGGCCAACCGATTGACGTGGTGGGCAAGACCGTACTCACCGTGATATTGCCCGACCGCTCAACCGAAGTGGAAGTGTATGTGGCACGACGCCTCGCGTCTGAGTTGATCTTGGGCCTCGACTGGTTGCATGCCGTACGGGCCTGCATCGACCTAGATCAACACCTGCTGCACTACACCTCCTCTCAGGAACAGCGCTGCCACGTCGAGCTCTGGAGCGAGAGCCACAGCCGCGCCTCCCCCGACCATCTGCATGATGGGGGGCGATGGGGCGGCGGTACACGCCCTCACCACCGGGTTCGGCCCCGAGCCCGACGTGGAAACCGGTCCTCCCCCACCGGAGCCCGGGCCCCCGCGGGAGAGGGACCGGCGTCGCTTCCCCTCGTCCGGCGATGAGCCTACAGTGGTGCAACGACCCCTGGAGCCTCCGCCGTACAGCGAGATCGAGCTTCTCACCCCCGCCGAGCACGTGGCGAGGGCACGTCTGTTCGCAGAACAAACAATTGCCCTGCGTGCCCAGAAGCACCCCGACGAGGAGCTGGCGCAACACCTAGCAGCCTGCGTCAACCCCAACTTAAGCCGTGAGCAGTGGGAAAAAGCTTACGGCCTACTTTACAAGCACTTCGATTTGTTTGCACGCAACTCACTGGAGCTGGGCCGAACTACGTGGCAGTCCCTCACCGTCGACACTGGCGACAGCCCTCCGATCTTCGTGCCCCCTCACCGTATGTCGTACCAAGACAGACAAGTGTGCAACGAGGCCATCCAAGAGCTCTTGCAATCCGGCATCATCGAGCCTGCGGAGAGCCCCTGGAGCAGCCCGGTTTTCGTGGTGCGCAACTCTTCAGGCAAGCCCCGCCTTGTGGTGGACCTGAGGCGTATCAATGCCGTACTACGACCCGTACGTTTCCCCATTGGGGTGTTTGCGAGAGGTGCTGGACCGCGTCATTCCTCCTCCCGGAGAGCAGCGCTTCGCCAGCACCCTCGACTGTCGCATGGGCTTCTACGCCATCCCCATCGATGACCCTGCAAGTCGGGACCGCGTGGCCTTCCACACCACCTCTGGGTGCTGGCGCTTCAAGCGCATGCCCATGGGACTAGCCTCTTCTCCAGCCATTTGGTGCCAGCTCATGCAAAAGGCGCTTGGCCCTGTGCTGCTGGGAGGCGTCTCCAGAGTGCCGGCACCCAAGGAGGCACCCGCTCGTCTTGACACCACCGCTGATCCACACCCCTCCTCAGGTCCCTATCGCCGCCGCAACCCCAATGGTCCCGACAGCGCCCCCGCCTTCAAGGACCCCGAGGACCGGTGCGTGACCACCTGGGTGGACGACAGCCTAGCCCTCAGCAAGGACTTCGACACCCACCTGAGAGACCTGGAGCGGGTGTTTGACCTGCTTCGGCTGTCAGGGGTCAAGCTGTCAAGCACCAAGGGCCGCTACTTCCAACGGCAACTACGGTGGCTCGGGTTCTCAATCGATTTCGAGAAAGGAACCGCCACTATGGACCCCAAGCACATGGCCACCATCTCCGCCTTCCCTGCCCCTCGTACCCGCCGGCACGTGGCGTCATGGCTTGGCCTCACCTCCTTCTACCGTGCCTGGATCTTCGAGTACAGCAAGAAGGCTGCACCCATGATCCGGCTCCTGCGGAAAGACGCGCCGTGGGAGTGGGGCCCCGAGCAACAACGCAGCTTCGAGGAGCTGCGACGAGCCCTCACCTGTTGGCCCATCTTACGCAGTCCCACGTTCAAGGAAGGCATGCCGTTCATTCTGGCCACCGACTACTCAGCCGAGGCCATGTCCGCCATCCTTCAGCAACGGGACCCCAAGAACGGCAAGCTGTACGTGATCCAGTACGCTTCAAGGCGCTGCTCCCCCACTGAGGCAAAGATGGCTTCAGGGGAGGGAGAGGTGCTGGCAGCGTGCTGGGCCATGCGACACTTCCGACCCTACCTGCTGAATGCTCCCGACCCCTTCATCCTGGTCAGCGACAGTCTATGCCTGCGCTACGTGATGGGGCCCGGAGCATCTGGACAAGAACCGCTGTCGTCCCGCCTCACACGCCTCGCCATCAAGATGAGTCAGTTCCGGTTCAAGGTGGAGTTCTCGCCTGGATCCAAACACCGGAACGCGGACGGGCTAAGCCGCATGGCCGATATGATGGGGGAGCACAACGACGCCCCCCCCGACCGGCCCATTACGCCTGGAGCCCCGCCGCCTGGCTCCGATTCCGACGAGGACGTGTGGACCACGGAGATTTACAGCTCTCCCTTCGCCGTCACCCGCCTAGCGGCCGAGCTGTGGCCCACCACGGACGTGGAGGTTTACTCCGCCCTTGTGTGGCCCCAACCCGGGCAAGAGCGCGTGACTGAATACCCAACCACACATCCACGGACTACACGCCGACCTGGCGGTATGGCTTGGGACGTGGTATGGCTGCCTGAGCCACCACAGCCCCGCCGCACCTCCGCCGCAGCCGATCGGTCCGTAAACGCCTTCATGGTGGATGCTACAACCGTCACCGGCATCATTCCCCCCGGCCACGCCGCGTGCGCTTCGCACCCAACGGAACAACCCTTGCGCTCTCACCGTCGCAAGCAGCCGGGGAGAATGCTGACCCCAGTGGAGAGGTAGGGCCCAGCGCCCCCCTGCGCCGCCGCTACCGCGTCCGCAGACCGCAGTCAACGACGGCGCTGGACCGTCTGGGTCACAACCCAACCGGGCCCTTGACGGAAGCTACTGCGGCCCTGGCACTCTCGGACAGCGACACCGTCACTCCCTCGAGGCCACCTCTGACAGCGACTCCCCAGCCACCGAGGATCAACCCATGCCCCCTCCACACCTCAACAGCCCCCTGAAGCCACCCTCCGCCTCTCTCTCGCCCGCGACGCTTCAACTCCCTTCTGGCGGATTTCGAGGAGACCGAGCGAGTACGGCAGGTAGTTGAGGATGCGGATCCTGATCCAGGGCTGACCTGCGTGGTGTGCATGAACCCAAGCCATGTCACAACATGCTGATCTGCGATGCCACCGGCTGCGATAGGGCTGGCACACTACCTGCCTCCGTCCCCCTCTTCCCCGTGTACCCCCAGGCACATGGCAATGCCCAATGCATGCAGAGATTGGCCTGCGCGTTACAAGGACGTTGCC